>JAJGRW010000936.1:115742-138795 GCA_025461045.1 Carex parvula | reverse complement strand
AACCATCATCGGTTTTGATCCTGTCGCGGAGATGCGCACCGTAATCGCCCTGCAGATAGACAGTGGTCATGTAGACCTGCATGTGCCAAGTATCGTACCTCAACTAGGGATGTCCCTGGGTCTGAAAGAACGCATCTGGCTCATGATAGAAGTCTAGATACTGGGGATCCTCCGCCTTACTGTAGTACTCTTGCAGATGGTTGCTCCAGTCCCAGTCCGTTTGCCCTTTGTGGCTCATCCTGTAAGGAACACGTTAGTTGCAATACAAAGCTATCAAGTAATATGAGGTAGTTGATAATAGGATACGACTTACTTGTGCAGGTCTCCGAAGGTGGACCTCGGCAAAGATGGGTCTGTGGGAATCAACGACCCTAGTTCAAACTGATGGAGTACCCGATCTGGGTAGTGGTGCTCCACTATCTAGAAGTGTACGAGTGGACCTCTGTAGTACCACATCTTCCGCTCCTGCTCCTGTAGATAACTCCCCGGCAACAGCTCCTCCTCGTACAACTGATCGTACGGTGTCCACTCAACAAGATCGGCAGCCAAACTCTGCAGCTCTGATCGGACTGGCCTGATCCCAATGGTACTACCATGGGTCCGATCTATGTAGTGGTGGAAACCGTTCCACTTCTTCCCGTATGCCAGGCATCTCCAAGTATCGGGCGCTCCCCATACCGGAGCCTCATTCTGGATAGGCCGGCCCATTAGTAGCCGTGACCACGACCAGTGCTGAAGCAGGAGTACTGGCCCATACATCTGCTTCGCTTTCTTCTGCATTTTGAAGAATTTTAGCCGTCAGGGTATTTGGATTGATTAATTAAATAATTAAGTAAGAAAAAAGTTAGAGACTTACCTCATAACCATGGCACAGGTGGGAGTACAGATGGGCTAGAACAGTCCCACCCCAGTTGTACGGCGACGGCTGCTCAAGGTCTGCCAGCAGCAGGAGATACATCATCGGCATCATATCACCGCTGGAATCAGGAAACATGACAGAACCAAAAAGGTCTATCAGTAGCCCCGTGTATATTTGCAATACAAAACATATAAAAAATCTAATAGAAAAAATTTATAGTAAAAGTAATAGAAACAATTTATAGTAAAATGGAATAGAAACAATTTATTGGAAATTGATTAATAGAAACAATTTATAGTTTTTACCTCTGAATCTCCTCATCGGTGGAATCTGCCGTCAGACCCGCGCTGAAGTGCTCTCGTAACTTCGTTATCTTCATATGGAATTTGGACTGCCCACGATCCCCAATGAGAGAGAGAGGATCAGCTCCAACAACAACTCGATATCACCTCTGAATCTTCGGCTGTCAGATACGCCGCCAATGGATGTGCCACGGATAGGCAAACCCCAAAGGGCACTCACATCCTGGAGTGTCACTGTCATCTCTCCGAATGACATGGGGAACGTGTGCGTCTCGGGACGCCTCGCTCCACCAGTCCTGCGATGAGAGATTCATTGATGATGTTTCTCTTCGTCCGCAAGATGTCCACAACCTGGTAGAGACCCAAGTTGATGAGGTACTGGTCCATCACCTTGTAGTACCGCATGTGAACGCACTGCAACTTCACATCTAAAAGAAATGTGTCATGCGTTTAAAAAAGTAGTCCACACGGTGTTACCATAACAAAATTTAAACTCAACAAAATTTAAAGAAAACCTAAAAAAAGGTACGTACCTCACGAGAAGCCAGTGATCGTCGTGGGGCATCCATAGGAGAGGACTGATATGCTCGGTGCTGCTAGTACTGATCGGCTCGTCAACTACTGGACGAGCCGTAGACCGTGCTCTATGCATCATGTTGTCAAAAATAACCTAAAATAGGCCAATTGCTGTTAAAACATGCTAAATAGGCCAACATAGGCTTCATTCTGCTTAAACATGCTAAAATAGGCCAATTGCGGTTAAAATAACCTAAAACATGCTACAATAGGCTATAATACCTAATTTCGGTAAAATATGCTACAAAGGACCAACATAGGCTTCATTCTGCTTGACATGCCAAAATAGGCCAATTACGGTTAAAATAACCTAAAACATGCTACAATAGGCTACAATATCATAATTTCGGTAAAATATGTTACAAAGTGCCAAAATATGCTTAATTCTGCTTAAACATGCTAAAATAGGCCGATTGCGGTTAAAATAACCTAAATTATGCTACAATACCCTAATTTCGCTAAAATATGCTAAAAAGAACCAAAATAGGCTTAATTATGCTTAAACATGCTAAAATAGGCCGATTGCGGTTAAAATAACATAAAATATACTACAATAACTTAAAAGGGCCAAAATAGTCTTAATTCTGCTAAAATTTGCTAAAATTATCCAATTGCGCCTAAGATAACCTAATTTCGGTAAAATATGCTAAATTATGCTACAATCGCCTAATTTCGGTAAAATATGCTCAAATGATCTAATTATCCTAATTATGCTAACTTCGGCTAAATTACGCTTAATTTGCCTAATTATGTTAAAAAAGGCCAAAATACTCTAAAATATGGTCAACTATGCTAATTACACTAAATTACAACAAATTACCCTAAACCCTAAACCCGAAATTAAATAAAAAAAATTATCTTAAAGAAGAGAGAAAATTCGGTTGAGAGATGAGTGAGTTGTGAGGAGGAGAGAGAAAAAAAGAGTATTTATAGGGTTAATTACGGGTTAAAAAAAAAAGGAAACCGGCCATAAAAGGGCCGGCTTCTGGGGAGAGGAAACATGCCATTTTATGGCCGTTTGGACTTTTTTTGGAAAAAGTCCGAATCATGGGTAAATTAATTAATTTGTAATTAACTTTGGATATTAATAAAAATGTCGGAAAATGCCCGTAGGGCAAAACTCAAAGCTCATTTGACTGACTGATGATCTGTCTCAGAGACACTGGCGGAAGTGTTTACGATATATTATATTATTTTTTGAGAAATGTTCTGGCCCCGAGCCATCATACTCGAGCGCGTCCCCTAACTAGTTTAACAGAAAAAACTTTTCAATTTTGTCTAACTTCTATTTCCAACACTCATATTCAAGTTTTTAAAGTTCTGTCTACTTGCAAACATTTAAACCTCTATCTGCAAGATTTAAATCTCTATCTGCAAGTATTTAAATTCTAAATTTGCGTAGTTTTAACTCCTAACTACTTCTGTTTTCAAGCCAAAAAAGAAAAATTTCTTTTACCCACTCTTTTTTTATTTTTCTCTAATCATTCTCGTTCATTTTCTCGACGATCCGTGATGAATTTTACGAATCTAAAAATGCGAACGTTTCTACTTGATTTTTCAAATGAGATCCATGAAGAAATACTTTTGAGTTATTTTGAAGTCGTGTTTTTATTTTGAAAGTAAAGCCCATGAACACTTTAAATTTTCAAGCTTTTAAATCTCAGTTTACAATCATTTAAACCTCTGATGTCACCATTTAAACTACTATATTCAAGCGTTTAAACCTCTGATGTCGATCATATAGTATCACGCATTTAAACCTCTGTTTACAATCGTGTAAAGTAGTTGTGTCAAACATTTAAAGTGCTCATGAGCTTTACTTTAAAAAAACACACAACTTCAAAATAACTTAAATTTTTTTTTTCATGGATCTCATTTGAAAGAAAAAATTGAGTAGAAAACTTTTCGTATTTTTAGATTCATAAAATTCATCACGAATCGTTGGAAAAATTGATGAGAATGATCAGAGAAAAATAAAAAAAGAGTGGGTAAAATGAATCTATCTTTTTTTGACTTGAAGACGAAAGTAGTTAGAAGTTAAACTACACAGATTTAAAATTTAAATACTTGCAGATAGATATTTAAATGCTTGCGAATAACATTGTAAAATATTATAAACAGCTTGAATATGAGTGCTGGAAATGAAAGTTAGACATTAACTACTTGGGGGCGCACTCGGGGATTTATTTGGGGGCCAATTATCATACTCCTTTTTTAGATAAGAACGGAAATTAAATTTTAAATTATACATGCCTATAACGAAGTTTTTACCTAAATTTTAAACTTACAAAACTTCCGTACAGAAACGTTGCTTTGAATTTTTTTTTTTTTTTTCAATAAAGACAAAACTAAAGGCCTTAATTTAACTTGATTGGAAAAAGTGTGAACTTTTATCAATTTTGAAATAAAACAAACACTGTTTATTTGGAAGTAATATCAGAGAACAAAACCTGTTATGAGAACAATTGTACAAATTAACGATTCAAAAAAAAAAAACTGTCATCTGAATATATTTAATAATCAGTAGATTCATGTAGGGTGTCATATCCAATTTACCAAAAAAAACAATTAGGTTAATACATTGTAAGCCCATATTTTATTCCACAACTATGTGAGTAATCACTTTCAAGTCAAATGATCCTATTCAATTACTTATTTTCTCATAATGCGATGCCCTCTGTGTGTTATGATATGTAAAAGATTGTTAAAAAATCTTTGAAAATAATTGAACAGATTTTTTGTTAAAGCCTCCACGCCAACTAGTGTTTGTGTCTATGTTGTAATTTTATTCATAGAAGTATAATTTAACCTAATAAACCTTTGTATGCTTGACTCACTAACAAGCATAGTGACAACTTAATGATTCGAAAAAGGTTTAGTGGGATCAAAAATTCATGATCGGAAATAATTCAAAATTATACATTGAGAGCAAACAAAAAATATTCTCACAAGAGCAAAAAAATATATAAATTCACGAATAATTCGTAAAGTTCGATAAAAATTCATAAAATTCGCAAATAATTCAGAAAAAGTTTGGGAAACCGAATAATATGCAGATTGATTAGCCAACAACTCAAATCCAAATAATTCGCGAATCTTGTTACTATGGACTAACAAGTGAGTTTGGTCAAAATATGTCCTTTTCTCAGAAGCGAGTTTTGTCAAAATAAGTTTTACTGCATGTCCTTATCATTGTTTCTACTTTCAACAGCTAAATAAATCACGCAACATATATGAACAAGTAGTTGAAGCAAGTTAAGATAGCAAAGACCGAGAACCATGGCTGAGGCCGCTATTCTCGCCGCCCTCAAGGTCACTGGAGATGTGCTGGCTAGCGAATTAGTGCAGCTAGTAGTCTCACAGACTTCCCATCTTGGCCTCACTTTCGCAAACCTCAAAGCAAGCATCAACAACATCTGTCGAGAACTCAGGGTGATGAAAGGGTACCTAGATGAAATGAAGATGGATGACGAGGACAGTAAATCACAAGCAGCCTGGATACAAGAGGTACAAAAATTAGCAAACCATATTGAAGATATTGTGGCTGAATTTGCACACTTGGTTGGTAACAACAAATTTGACGGAATATCGTTTTATGTGAGAACAATGGTAAAAAAGCCAAAGGTGTTCATTGCTTTGAAACAGATTGCTTCTGAAATGTCAGAAATAGAGAGAAGTCTAAAGCATCTTGCAGAACTAAAAGAGCGGTGGGTGACGAAAAACACCAAAGTTCACAAGAACTTAGACTACTCAAATGAGTATTCACATAATGCAGCCGTTTCTGCTCATTTTCTTGATGAAGATAATATTGTGGGAATCGAAGAGAATAGACTAGTATTAACAAACTGGATAATCGGTAAGAAGCCACAACTCTCTGTAATATCAGTTTGGGGAATGGGTGGTGTAGGAAAAACTACATTGGTTACAAATGTTTTCAAGAGAGAAAGAAAAAACTTTGATTGTCATGCATGGGTTTCTATATCTCAATCATATACCATTGAAAACATTCTACGGAATATAATCTCTGAAATGTGTAAGCATGAGCATAATATTCCTATAGACACAACTCACATGGATCTGAGAGAATTGAAAGAAAATTTAACGGATCTCTTGAAAGAAATGAAATATTTGATTGTTTTAGATGATATGTGGGATCCAAAAGCATTCCGGGATATAAGTGACACACTTATTGATAACCATCGAGGTAGCAGAATTGTAATAACTAGCCGAATGGCTGAGGTAGCTAACCTGGCTCCAGAAAGCAATAGGCTAGAACTAAAACCTTTGTCAAAAAAGGAATCATGGGACTTGTTTTGTAGAAAGGCTTTTCATCTTGAAAAAAACCATGAATGTCCTCATCCCCTAGAAAAGTGGGCAAAAGAGATTGTTTCAAAGTGTGATGGTTTGCCACTGGCTCTCGTCTCCTTAGGTGGCGTAGTATCATTGTTTGATAAGACAGAGTCCGAATGGAAGAGGGTATATGATCAACTTAGTTGGGAGCTAGACAACAACCCGAGCTTGGGTCCATTGAAGAATATTCTAATTCTAAGCTTCCACTACCTTCCAAGGTACCTAAAGAATTGCTTTCTATATTGTGGTTTATTTCCAGAAGATTCTCTGCTTGCAAGAAAAAGACTTATAAGGTTTTGGGTAGCTGAAGGCTTTATAGAACAAAAGGGAAGAAGCACATTAGAAGAGGTGGCAGAGGGATACCTCCAGGAGCTCATACATCGCAGTATGTTACAAGTGGTAAAAAAAAATTCATCGGGTAGAGTGAAGAGGTGTCGAATGCATGATACATTGAGAGAATTGGCCATCTGTTTATGTGGCAAAGAAAACTTTGGATTGCTACAAAAGAATAGCAAGACAGTAAATTTCAACACTTCTATTCGTCGGCTCTCGATAGTAAAACTAAGAGAGGAGATCAGCCATGATGTTTATTTACCACAACTCAAGACTTTTATGTCATTTGATCCTACTGTACCGTCACCTCTTTTAATATCTTTGATTTTGGACAAGTCAAGATATCTTGCTGTTTTGAATTTAGAAGGCCTGCTGATCAAAACCGTACCAGAAACCATTGGGGATTTGTTCAATCTCCATTACCTAGGTCTGAGGGGCACAAAGGTGAAATTATTACCAAAATCTATTGAAAAGCTTAAAAATTTGCAAACCCTGGATCTCATGGATTCTCAAATACAAAAACTACCTGATGGCATAGCAGAGCTAAAAAAATTGCGTCATCTCTTTGCTCAGGTACGGGTTGATCCCACATATAGAACATTTCGAACTCTTGCTGGAATCTCTTTGCCTAAGGGCATAGTTCACCTGAAAGAGTTGCAAACTCTTCAGGCGTTGGAATCAAATGCTATTATTGTGAGAGAATTGGGAAATTTAACTCAATTGAGAAGCTTCCGAATATTGAATGTTAAAGAAAACCACTCAGCAGAGTTATGCAGATCATTATCAAAGATGAGCTCTCTTTCATACTTATCTATCTTTGCAAGCAATGAAAATTATCTTCTTCAATTAGAAGGTCTGAAATTCCCGCCACAACTTCAGAAATTATGTCTCTTTGGGCGACTGAAAGAACAGATGCTTAAATCACCTTTGTTCCAAAATTCTGGCGAATCTATTCAGATGCTAAGGCTCGGATGGTCTCAACTACAAAAAAATCCCCTGCCATCTCTTTCGCATTTGAAAAACCTAACGTGGCTGACCCTCCAAAAAGCATATGAAGGCCGAAAACTAAATTTTAAAGCCGAGTGGTTTCCGAAACTGAAGTATCTGTCATTGAGGCAAATGCCTAATCTGGTTCAAGTGGAGATGGAGCAGGACACCATGGTGATCCTTGAAACGATTCAGCTATGGGAACTGGAACAGCTAGTGGAGATCCCGAAGGGCATCGAGCACCTCATAAACCTCAAGTGGATGGTCTGCAAATACATGCCTGCTGGTTTTGGAGAATTGGCTAGTGGAATCCATCAGCTATTTCATTTCAGATGTCAAGTTAGCTAGCAGCCGATACCACATAAATAAGGTTTGCCTACATGTACTATCATTCTTTATTTATTGCATTCTGAAACTTGTACTTTGAATATCTGAGTCCAGCACTTGAGAAGAAAAATTAGAATTAGCACCAACTACCAAAGTGCTAAAATGCATAAAAAGGATTTTATGCTCCTCATTTATGCTTGCAACATAAAATGCTCAAATTAGCTTACTTATTGATGGAATGAGAGCTCATCCTTTATGCTTGCAATCTATCAATGCATATTTCTGCCTTTTCTTCTGCAAGATGTACTCCATTGCCATTCAATTTTCCATAACACAATGATTTTAATGAGATATGAGAATTAATGAAACAGCATAAGAATTATTTTGGTAACGTCCTTTTGATAGATCTATGAACTATGTTCCAATTTACCGAGAGATGGCCTAGAATTAGCATAATGTTTCTAATTTTAAAATCTTACATCCTTGTGAATACTCTGAAACTGATCAGTAGACCAAATGAAATCCCTTCATACTTTTTCGGAAACTTAACTTTATATCTTTTCATCCATTAGTTATTCTTCATGCAAGAGGTTCCCAGTTGTTATTTATACTGGATTAAATCAATTTTCAGAATGGACAGGAATGTATATTAAACCTTCTTCATCTTCATGATAATATTTTTCAATTTAATTTTATAAAACCTGGTTGTAAAGTAGCTTTTGCTTTTCATAGTTTAAGGTCCCATAAAACTCTTCGATTGACAAAAAATGTAGTCCATTTCATATTGCAGGCTCTTCAGACATACAAGCAGCATCTATCAGCCCCTAGCACAGTTGGAATGTTGTTCTTATGTAATAGATATTCCTTTTTTTTTGGGTCTTTTGTGGCTTAACTTTTTCAGTTTGAACCAAATAAAGTTGAGTCTCAGTTCCTATTAGTGCTTTTTTTCTTAGGGCATAATATCTGATGATTTACTACTGTGCCTCTTAAAGAAATAACCTGGATTCTGAAATATATACTTCCATTCTGAAAGCACTATTCAGGAACTTGGATTCAAAAAATCTGGTATACACTTACCTTGTGTATTACTTTTCACTTTTTGTGTTTGTAAGTTTAGCTACACAATATGTACAAATACTATGCATGCATGTTATTGTGGTGCCTAATGGAAGTCTGTATGAAAACAACTTACTCTGGTAATAATTCAGTTTAATGTCTTGAAAATATTCATTCACTTTTTATCACAATATTTGGTAATACCAAGAGAAAAAAGTTGCAAGATGAGAACTCTTAAACTGCTGGAAGGAAATCAGTTGCTATGAGCTTTGAAACATTAAAAACCTTATGAAAATTGAATCCAAAAAAATACAACACAATGAAGTTGTAAGAACATATATGCAAAACCCTCATAATCACTATGGATTGATGGTCCAAATTAAATATAACACTCTTCTCGTGAAAGTTTCCAGAAAATTATAGCGATTTATTCTTAAGATATTTTAAAATTGACACTGAGAAAAAGCAACAAAAACAGAATCAAAACAGAGAATGCTAATACCTCATATGGCTACCATAGCAGTTGGGTCTAACACTGGTTTGGAAACCTAGCTTGCTTTATGAGCTTTGCCTCTCTCATGGGGGTTGCGTCAAAATTTAACTGGCACAAGGCTGCTTGAAAAATAATTACCAAGGAACCAGTTTTAGTTATTAGTTCCACATGGTACCTCTTTCTGTAATCTGTAATATTCAATACAACATGAACCAGTATTGTACAGCAAAATGATCCATAATGGATGGTGATCTAAGATATGTCATTTCATACAAAGATGCACAATATGACAATACAGAGCCAGAAGTGAAACTGCAAGCAAAAGATTATTTAAAATTGGCTTACCCAAACAAAATTTGGCACTTTTAAGTTAGTTAAGTTAACAAAATAATATTTTGCATTGAATGGTGTAAATATGTCATCTCATGCAAAATGCCCAATACATAACCTGAACTGAAACCACAAGCAAAATAAAATTTGAAATTGGCTTACCAAAACAAAATTTGGCACTTTGTGGTTAGGTAAGTTAACAATAAAAATAATTATTATATATCGTATCCAATCCAGTCATTACTTAACTGCTACTTCAGATTCTAATGCCAACCTACTTGAACTGGGATACTGAGCCTAACAACAATTTGCATATTCGTTTTATAAAATTGCTGATTTTTGTGCATTAAAGATAGTTTTTCTACAGAAATTATCATCTTCTGTTTCACAATACCTACGAAAAAAAAAATGTTCTCGTGTACTCTTGGATGTTTTTTATTTCTTCATGTGCTTTCCAATGCTACATACTGGTAAATGCTCTAAACGTTAGCCTGTACAACAATCTGGTTTTTTGTAGGAACAAATAAAAGACATTTCTACATGCCTAGAATAATTGGCATTACTCAAGGTCAAGGTGCAATCTAGTCTGACAGTGGCACAGAAAACTTGTGGTTGTTTTTACAATTAGCAGGGACACAATTTTTCTCTCTCTCTAGAGAGTTTTGTCTGTGGAATTCAGATCCTCCCCGGTACCGTAATAGGGAATCTTTTAGAATTAGTGGATCTGAACCGTTCTTTTTAACTTGGCACGAATCTCAAAGCCCAATAATACTGCCCCTGTGCTAGCCCGAATCTCAAAGTGGATGGGAGTTAATCTCAAACCGTAAAGTGAGGGGAATCTTTTACGGTACCTGGGAGGATACTTTTCCGCTTCTAGAAAGGTTAGGTTCACTAAGATGTGGTACCAGACAGCACGTGGCATTTTTAAATGGTAAGACTGGCACCAATTAAAATTATACTTTTAAGGTCAGGATACTAACCAAAATTTCACTTGGAAATTTCATCGAACACCTTCCATGCATTGAAATAGAATTGGCTTCGCCTGTAAACTCCAACCAGATTCTATTACCAATTTAAGCAACCTAAAGAGAAACTAAACCAATGAACACAAACACCACAGCTAGCCATTGCTCTAACAGATTGCACAAGACTTAATGCGAAAACTCTTGTGACGGATTGTAAGAATACCTGAGGCCCCTTTTTAGACGGAAACCTTGGGGACCAAAGGTAAATACACGTGGATAAGGTTTGCAAATCTATCTCTGTTCCGCATTCCGACTTTCCGAGTGAATTAGATTAGTGGTTGCTGTGATAGAGGATCGATCAGCATACGCTAATTAGAAGAGTTGAAGCGCAAGCTATTCTTTAGCTCGAGCTAACTAGTCGGGGTTTAGGGTTATAAGCTACAATTAAAAAAAAATTCAGGATACGGTACTATTATTATATATTATTTTTTATTATTTTAAATATATCATTAATTCAACACTTGTATTATACATTAGTTTAAAAATTAATTCACTCATGTATTATTATAAATTTAGCAGAAAAGCAAATGCATAGTTACACACTCATTCGCTCAACCATCATAAATTTATAATAAATTTAACTAGTTAATTCGCTCAACATATTCAAATACAAGTACGAATAGAATAAATTATTGGATAATTGAGTCACATAAATTTTATAATACAAATATATTTAAGTTTAATGTATCCAGTCCGGATTAAATCCATTTACGATAAACAATTGGTTAACTTTACTACACATTTTTTTGGAGTCTTTTGTATCCTGTGTTGCCTTGTGTATCTGTAACAACTGGTGGAACATGATATCCATATTAAAACGTGCTTGGAGACCAAATTTTACATTTTAAAAGTCAAAATAGTCGATGATTATTTTAGTATTTAATAAACAACAATCTATGATTATCTCAAATTTCTTACAGTGGAACAATAATTATCTGATAGACCTGACTAGGTCTTGCATGACTCATGTGTTGCCCCTCTTGGGCAGGGGCTTGATGGTACGTCCAGGGCTGGTTCTGAAGATTTTGGAGCCCGGGACGGGAGAAAAATTAGGGTCCTTTATATATACAATTTTTTTATGAGACCGGCTAATACGCTTCCATAAGTACTACAGCATATGCTTATAAGTCATTTTTGCATTGTAAAAGTCCAAACAGTCGCTCCAAACCGTTCAATATGATATCTATATTAATACGTGCTTGGAGACAAAATTTTACATTTCCTGGAATTTTTTTACTATTTTTTAAGATACGTAGAAAATCAATTGATTCAGAAGATTCTGGACCATAAAAAACAATGATTTTCTACCTACCTTAAAAAATAGTAAAAAAATTCAAAAAAATGTAAAATTTGGTCTCCAAGCACGTTTTAATATGGATATCATGTTAAACGGTTTGGATCGACTATTTGGACTTTTAAAATGCAAAAATGACTTATAAGCATATGGTGTTGAAGTACTTATGGAAGTATATTAGCCGGTCTCATTTTTATTTATATGCCAATAGATCATAACTATTTATATAAAAGTTTGGGCCCTTTATATATACAAAATTTGAGCTCTAATATTTTATTTATTTTTAATATATACAAATTAATTTTTTTTATATATATACAAACTAATTTTTTTTTGGGCCCCTTGGATCTTGGGGCCTGGGATGGTCGCCATGGGTGCCCTGCACCAGGGCCGACCATGGGTACGTCGAGGTGCCAAACAACGCTGACATGAACCCTACTATCTCATCCCAAAAGAAATGATCATCTAATCCCCATAATTTTTTTTATTATTTAATAAACATAATCGACGATCATAAAAAAAGATCTTACAGTTTAGAATAGTTATCTGAAGAACCTGACTAGGTTCTGTGTTTCCTTGTGCAACACTGTCCTCTGTGGCACTGACATGATCCTCCGATCCCTATAATAAATATATTACTATTTTAATAAAAATACTTTGTTGGCGCGAAGAGGAAGCGGCTTGTTGGACAATCTGAGTCTCTAGCAACCTTCCTTGGGTCGCTAGGAGTTCTACCTTATTGTTCAAGTTTCTCAAGGCATTGGAAACTCATCATTTTTGTTCTTTTGGTTGTTAACAAATTCGTTTTGGGAGGACTACCAAATTATTTTGAGAGACTACCAAATTCTCAACTATTTTCTCTAACTTTGACAATTGAGATGGACCTTGACTTGAGCGGTTTTGGTATTGGTTACCATTATCTTGGTTTTGGTTCGAAATTTCATTGTCATTTTTCCACCTAAAATTAGAATGGTTCAACCTCGTAGCATGATTGTAGGTGTTAGAGTTGTTTTGGTTGTATTGGTCATTTCTATTATCACATTCGTCATAAAACAATCCATTAACTTGTTCTACTGTTTCCTCACTTTCTATGGAATATTGGCATCCGGCCGTTTCATGGTCCGTGCCTCCACAAATACCACAAGGTAAATTTTAAACTACAGATTTTACCTGCTGCATCTTTTTCATTTTACTTGTTGCATCTTCTTGACTTGGTTTTGAAGAAATTCTACATTTGCTTGTAAGGCGGTTACCTCGTCAACCTTGAGCATGCCGGTAGGTGCGCTACTCTTCCTCGCGTCTCTCCCAGCTGTCCACTCGCGTTGGCTTATCGCCATGTCCTTAATTATCTCCATCGCCTCCACAGAATCTTTGTTGGCCAAGTTCCCTCCTGCAGCTGCATTGAGTTGAGACTTGGTCGCATACGTGTATCCTGCATAGAAAAACTGAAACAAAAGCCAAATATCAATTCCATGGTTAGGCACAAATGCAAGAGTTCTTGCCACCTATCTCAAGCTTCACTCAATGACTCATCTTCACCTTGTTTAAATGTGGTGATTTTTGCTCTAAAATGTTAGTTTTTTTTTAAGGTGGGAAGTACTTGCCTAAAAACAACTTTTGTATCTCGGTCCAAGTTTGTGTTACCCTAGGTTTAACAATCTCAACTAAGTCCTAGCATTATCCCTAAGCGAAATGTGAAAACAATTCAATTGAGGGTACAAGTTGGGGTCCTCTTGGTGCAAATGTACCACAATGTTCTTCAAACATGGCTAAATGTTGGTGAGGGTCCTCATTTAATGCACCACCAAACCTATTTAGACCTAACAAATGAATAAGAGTTGGTTTGAAATCTGGGTTGGTTCCCCCATGCGTTATATAGCCAATTCGTTGGCCCGGCTTCATTTGATTCACAAACTCCCTAATTGGTCGGCGGTCGTTTGGGTTGCGAGGTGGAGGTGGGCCATTTCCGCCATTTGCGCCATGAAAAGGGTTATCGAATCGAGGTTGATTGGTGTTGAGACGAGGATCTTCTTCAACATGGACATGAGATGCATTTTCTTTCTCCTTGTCCAAGGGCATTCCGTAATGAGTATTTCCAGCCATTTGTTCTTCGTCCTCCTTGAGAGCGGACTGTGGAGTAGGTTGAGAAGGAGATGCGCTCGGCGTGTTCTTCTAGCTTTGGCTCCTAGTTATAGGCGCCAGTGCTCAAATCTGCGGAAGAGAGATAGAAGAGAAGTGAATTCCAAAGAATTAAGAATTGAAATAAAATAAAATTAATGCAAGAAAAATTCTAGATTAATTTTTGAAGTAAATTAATATCTATTCGTTATCCTCGGCAACAACGCCAAAAAGCTTGTTGTGTATTTCAGGTATTGGATTTTTATGTCAATTGGATACATATATTATTTTTAAATTTATAAAAACCTTGGTACACAATGATAGGTCAGTTGCAAGCATACAACCTATCCTTGTAGTAAAATAGGTATCGATCCAAAGATAAAAGAGAAATATTACTTTCTACTAAATTAATTAATTCTAGAAGGTGCAAATAAAGTGAATGTGGGGGGGGGGGGTTGTTGCAAATTTGGTTTTGTTGGGTTCAATACCTGAATGAGAGTTTTAACTAAAACAAAAGTAATTTAAACAAACAAATAAAAAGAGTTTTTGTGTTTCAGTAGAGAGAAGTCTAGGGGCTATTGGCATACAATCACTTGGTTAAATCCACACTTAATTGGTTTCTAAATTCATGTTTGCATTGATGGAGTTTCTAAGCCTAAAATATCATTAAGGGTCACTTTTGTTAATTAATGGCGTGCCTAACCAATTCGGATTTCACGATTAAGTCCTTCATCCTAGTGATCTAGACCATAAACATAGGTTAGCCTAGTTTATCCCTAAATACCGATACTTCACGATTAAGTTCTTCATATAATATTTGGTTCAATTCTAAAGGCCTAATCAAATATGAGGCTTCACGATTAAGTCATTCACCTCAATTCAACCTTTGTTTCTTGTGGTTCTGAACTAAGAATTAGATTTGGTTATTTCTAATCTCAAATCCTAAGGTATTCATGTACATAATTTGGTACCATCAATTCTTCATTCAAATCTACTCAAGTTGTTTAGACCTAAGCAGGATACTAATTATCAAACAACACAAATCATGCAATCACACGAATAATAAAATCAACAAGAACAATAATGCAAGCAAACAATCATTATAAAGAAAATCCAAGTAAGGTAGATTTTAACACAAGTTCATACTTAAAGCCTAAGCCCCTAGAGAGGAAATATAGTCTCTCATGGATGCGCTAACATCTAAAAGAAATACAAGAGTAGACATGATAAAAACTAAGAAAAATAAAAAAGAGAATAAACTACACCAATCTCCTCACTTGCTGCCCTCGTCTTCACGATGTTCCGCTCGAGTAACCTTAAATCCTTCGCTTCAATCGCCTTGATTCACATGGAAAAGGTAGAAGAATATGGAGAAAATTAGGTCAAGCAAAGAATGAATTAAAGATGAATGAAAGATGAATGAATGAATTAAAGATGAATGAAAGGTATAACAATTTTTGTGACTTTGGGAGCAAGCAAACAAGATCTGGATGTGAATCGGCGAAGATTGCGTCAATTTGGCAATAAAATCTGTCCAAATCTAGGCTGGTGTGGCTGCACAAAATTCTACATTCCAAATTTGGATTTTGTTTCTTTCATATAAGTTGTAGATCTTTTTATCCTGGTTCTTTCAAGGTTTAATTCACCCAAATCGGAGTTTGTATGACGAAAATATGACCAAAATACAAACTGTGTCGGCAGTTGTGATTCTGTGCGGCCGGATGTGCGTCCAGACAAGGCCGCAAACTCTGTTTTCAGTGTTCTACCACTTTTCGAAAAGCTTGCGAGAAGATCTACAATTTGCTCAATTTTTTGTAATTTAAATAGACTTTGGCAGTAACTTGATTTTTGACATATTTGAATACAAAATTACACTAAAATACAAGGAAATTGGCTTAGTTTTTAAGGTTAAACCTTAATAAACCGTATATATAATTTAGACTTATCACCGTACCTTGTTCTCGTCCGACAGAAGTGATGGTGGGATGACCTGTGAATACCCAAGCTGACGCATCACTCAATTAGGACAGTGATGCTCAACTATCCGAAAGTGTATTAGTGACACACCAGTTAGCCAAACATCATTCTTATCATGAACTCGTGACAACAGCCAAACGAAATCTCATCCAACATCTCTTTGTAAGGCTTCTACTTTACCATGTAATCGTGGAGATCCTGCTGTTGGCTGCGGAAGTTGCTAACTCCAGCCCGATTGTAAGCTTGATGATAATCATAGCTACAACACCACATCTCCCCGAATGCAGACCTATAATAAATATTCAGAATTTATGTAAACATAATCGACGGTAAATTAAAGTATTGTAAAGTTTTTAAACATAATCGAATGCAGGACACCTTTAAACAGTTGTGATTCTGTGCGGCCGGACGTGCATCCAGACAAGGCCTTGTCCGAAATTTTTATACATAAAAAAAAATATTAAAAATAAGAAATATCGCATGGGAATTTGAAAAATAAGAAGGTAGTAGGAGGCCATGGCATCCTTGCGGGACGCCATGACACACTCAAGACCGTCGGAAAAAAAACCAAAAAAAAAAAATAGATTTGGGCCACCATGGCACACCTCAACCTACAAAAAGAAAAAAAATATTAAACTGGGCCATGGCAGCCGCCATGGCTCAAGCCAACCCAAAAACGAAAAAAGATTTTTTTTTTTTTGGAAACTATAGTTTTGTATAGATCTGCTGCATGCTTAATTAATCGTTAAAACTGTACCAATCTGTAATATTTTTGTATAGAGAAATTATATTATCTGAAAACTAGACTTTCATACCTCTATTTAGATATAAAGCACACAAAAATCCATGTAACCATTTTCTCTAAATTGAATTTTGAATCTGGTCAAAAATTATAGGACTGTTTACTGAAATTTCAGCTTTTTTGATTTCTGACCTCTGTCAGTTAATCATTAAAACAATACCAATATGTAATATTTTTGTATAGAGAAATTATATTATCTGCAAACTAGACTTTCATACCTTTATTTTGATATAAAGAATACAAAAATCCATGTAGCCATTTTCTCTAAATTAAATTTTGAATATGATCAAAATTATTGGACTGCTCACTGAAAATGGCTAATTTTGAATCTGGGTTGGCCTGAGCCATGGCGGTTTAGTTTCCTTTTTTTTTTCGTTTCTGGGTTGGCCTGAGCCATGGCGGCCCAGTTTAGTATATATATATATAGAGTATGGCTAATGTGCTTCCTCTAGAACTTCGGCCTCGTGCTTCCGGGGGCATATCTTAGTGTTTGATGTTCAAACAACAAATTCAAACTATTAGATGTTCAATCTATATTAAAATGTACTTGGAGACCAAATTTTACATTTTTTGGAATTTTTTTACTATTTATTAAGCTTCTTTGAAAATTCCAGATTCGGGTGAACAGTAAAAACAGTCTGGACCATATGATCTGAAATTTTCAAAGCGGCTTAATAAATAGTAAAAAAATTCCAAAAAATGTAAAATTTGGTCTCCAAGTACATTTTAATATAGATTGAACATCTAACGGTTTGAATTTGTTGTTTGAACATCAAATACTAAGATATGCCACCGGAAGCACGAGACCGAAGTTCTAGAGGAAGCACATTAGCCATACTCTATATATATATATTTCTTTTTGCAGGTTGGGGTGTGCCATGACGGCCCAGATCTGGTTTTTTTTTTCCATTTTTTTTCTGACGGTCTTGAGTGTGCCATGAGACGCCATGGCCTCCTACCTTCCCATTTTTCAAATTTCCACGCAATATTTCTTATTTTTAATATTTTTATTTTTTATTTTCTTATGTATAAAAATTTCGGAGATATAGATATTGTTGTATGTACTTGTGTTAAAGAATGAAAATCTCAAAACAAAAGAAAATTTGGATTCCTGTGAAGTTGGGTGTCCCTTCGAACATAAACAAACTTTAATACATAAAATCTAGCTTGAACTGAGATATGAGAAAGATCGAGGAATCGTACATCAATTTGCCACCACAGCCCACGTGTGGTGGCTGCGATCTAGCTTGTTACACTAGATTATAGGGTTGACTGTGATCGAGTCATCTTCAGCCTGTTACACCACAAAAAATTATGAGACTGAGCACACGAAGAAAAATGGATACTTAGGCGCCAAGTATATATGTATGTGGACATTATGGAAGGAAAGAAAAGAAATAGGAGAGCATGTGGGACATAGCGTGGGCGGCTGGCATGGGACAAGGCAGCATTATGTTTTTTCTATCTCAATTATTCAAAATTTTTCATTTACGTATTTCAATAAAAGAACTTTTTCATGCACAAATTTCAATAATTTTGAATAATTGAGATAAGAAAAGCAGGATTCTACTTTTCTCTCAGAAAAACAACGGAGTCCGTTCTGCTAGCATGTGAACATTGTGGAAGGAAATAAATAAGAGAGCTTTCTCAGGAGAAAGCAAACCTGTATACATACTTATAGATGAGACAACAATGGATATTCACAACTGACAAACCTTTGCATAGTATACATGAGATTAGGAATTTAGATTATATGCTAATATGTACTATACGGGTAGCAGCTAAATCTAGCAATTAATATAATGTATAACTTTCTATACTGTATATTGTGTAAGGAGATAGAAGAGTAGGACTTTTGTAAAAATTAAACTTTTTTATATCAATACAACTTTAGTGACAATTGCACTGACCCTAAAAAAAAAGTATATATGTATGTCCACCTACTTTTTCACTTGTTAACATCTTTAATTATAATAATAACTCATTAAATGTTTATTATAACTAGATAATATTAAGTTCAATTAGCTAATTGTTGAAAATTTTAACGAACCAACAAGCTCGTTAATAATATAACTTCACAATGTTATAGAGTAAAAAAAAAACAATAGAGTAAGGTTGTTATACTATGCATAGCACATATTAGTCCGTACTATGAATTAATATATTCATTTTTCAAAATCTAAGCAGCTGATATGAACCATTCAACATGATCTCTGTATGAAAATGTACTTGTAGAGCAAATTTTACATTTTCTTTAATTTCTTTACTAATTTTGCAATTCTTTACTCATTGAGGTGGACAGTACATACTAGTCCTTTAATTCTCTGAAATAAATCTGGTGTTATTCCAATGGAATACAAGAACATGTTATTCTAATTCCAACCGTTCAAATATTTCCGTGTGCAAATTCTAATGAAGAATTTTTTTCATGCGCAAATCTCAACAAAGATCAATGGCTGAAATCGGAATAACATGTTCCTGTCATTCCATCGGAATAACAGCAGATTTATTTCCTAATTAATTTCTCACATCTCCTTTGTTGAAGCTAGCTCTCTTGTTTATATATATTATATTTCTTGCTTGCAAGTTTCTCTCGTCACTCTCGTGTACTATTCTAGTCTCCACCTATTAAGAAACAGGAAAGCACAACTAACATAATTCATCTGGTGGCTGGTGCTGTGGAAGGGCTATAAGCATAATTCATCCTGTAAGTAATTATTCTCATTTCGTTTTTATTTAATATCTGGTTATTTCAGCTGCATTAATTAGAATAGAATAACAATACGGTTGAGTCCCACAATGTATCTAAGTATTCGTTTAGCAAACAGAAGTGGATTCATAATACTGGTCTGCTTTTAATGTTTGTTAGAATTTGCTCGTATGACTAAATCTGTGAGTGTAAAATATTCAAGATAGAACTTGGCTATATATTTCCATTACGACGACTGCAATAAATTATTATTTTAGCATACTAGATGTTTAGATCAATGAAATATGCATATATGCTTGGTGTATATGTAATTAGATTAATTTTTCTATTTTTCTTTCTTGCACCGAACTAGTATTAGTTTTAAACACCTCTTGCCATTGCCTATCTCAATATGGCATCTTTCTGCTTTGTTCAGGGTACATAAGTTCTCTGTCTTTGTTACCTCTAAAACAAGTGACTTTCGACCGATTCGATGCAAATTCTGCCCATTTTCTAGGGATTTTAGGGAAATAGGTTTCATTTTTATGTTTTGACGGAGACACCATAGGAGCATGTCGAAGAAGCAGAGGAAACAGAGTGGACACTAGAGAGGAGCAAAAGTTTTCTCCAGGACAAGGAACACTAGACCACAAGTAAACCATCTCCCTGTCAAATAGGACCCACTTTTAAAACAATTAATTCATACACTGTGGCGTGATCAAATTTAGAAGGATGATCATGGCACGTTAGTAACGTTGTGATCAAATTGTCATCTGAATATTAGTTATTAATCAGTAGAGTCATGGAGGGCGTCAATATACAATTTAACCAAACAAATACTTTTTTACTCATAATGAGATGCATTCTATATGTTAAGATATATACAAGATTATTAAAAGATATTCTTTCTCAAAACAAATTGAGCAATTTTTTTGTTAAAGCCTCCACTCCAACTAGTGTTTGTGTCTCTGTATGTCGTAATTCTATGCATACAAGTATAGTTCAACCAAATAACATTACATGCTTGACTCAGTCACAAGTGAGTTTGGTTAAATTATGTCCTTAATTAACTCATAAGTGAGTTTTGTCAAAATAAGTTTTACAACATGCATGGCCTTATTACTGTTTCTACTTTCAACAGCTCGAAATATCTTGCAACACATATGAACAAGTAGTTGAAGCCAGTTAAGATAGCAAAAACTGAGAACCATGGCTGAGGCCGCTATTCTCGCCGCCCTCAAGGTCACTGGAGATGCGCTAGCTAGCGAATTAGCAGAGCTAGTAGTCTCACAGACTTCCCATATTGGCCTCACTTTCGCAAACCTCAAAGCAAGCATCAACTACATCAGTCGAGAACTCAGTGTGATGAAAGGGTACCTTGATGAGATAGATGATGAGGACAGTGAATCTCATGCAGCCTGGGTAAAAGAGGTACAAAAGTTAGCTAACTATATTGAAGATATTGTGTCTGAATTTGCATACCTAGTTGGTAAAAAGAAATTTGACGGAAAATTGTTTTATGTGAGAACAATGGCAAAAAAGCCAAAGGTGTTCATTAAGTTGAAACGGATTGCTTCTGAACTGTCAGAAGTAGAGAAAAGTCTTAAGCATCTTGCAAATTTAAAAGAGCGATGGGTGACAAAAAGAAACACCACAATTCGCAAGAACTTAGACTACTCAAATGAATATTCACATAGTGCAGCCGTCTCTGCTCATTTCATTGATGAAGATAATATTGTGGGAATCAAACAAAATAGACAGGTGATAACAAACTGGGTAATTTGTGAGAAGCCACAACTCTCTGTAATATCAGTTTGGGGAATGGGTGGTGTAGGGAAAACTACATTGGTTACCAATGTTTTCAATAGGGAAAGAAAAAACTTTGATTGTCATGCTTGGGTTTCTATATCTCAATCATATACCATTGAAAACATTCTACGGAATATAATCTCTGAAATGTGTAAGCATGAGCATAATATTCCTATAGACACAACTCACATGGATCTCAGAGAATTGAAAGAAAATTTAACGAATCTTTTGAAAGAAATGAAATATTTGATTGTTTTAGATGATATGTGGGATCCAAAAGCATTCCAGGATATAAGTGACACACTTATTGATAACCATCAAGGTAGCAGAATTGTAATAACTAGCAGAATGGCTGAGGTAGCTAACCTGGCTCCAGAAAGCAATAGGCTAGAACTAAAACCTTTGTCAAAAAAGGAATCGTGGGACTTGTTTTGTAGAAAGGCTTTTCATCTTGAAAAAAACCATGAATGTCCTCATCCCCTAGAAAAGTGGGCAAAAGAGATTGTTTCAAAGTGTGATGGTTTGCCACTGGCTCTTGTCTCCTTAGGTGGAGTTTTGTCATTGTTTGATAAGATAGAATCTGAATGGAAGAGGGTATATGATCAACTTAGTTGGGAGCTAGACAACAACCCAAGTTTGGGTCCATTGAAGAATATTCTACTTCTAAGCTACCACTACCTTCCAAGATACCTAAAGAATTGTTTCTTATATTGTGGTTTATTTCCAGAAAATTCTTTGCTTGCAAGAAAAAGACTTATAAGGTTTTGGGTAGCTGAAGGCTTTATAGAACAAAAGGGAAGAAGCACATTAGAAGAGGTGGCAGAGGGATACCTCCAGGAGCTCATACACCGCAGCATGTTAGAAGTGGTAGAGAAAAATGCATCGGGTAGGGTGAAGAGGTGTCGAATGCATGATATATTGAGAGAATTGGCCATCTATTTATGTAGGAAAGAAAATTTCGGATTGCTACAAAAGAATAGCAAGACAGTAAATTTCAACACTTCCATTTGTCGTCTCTCAATAGTCAAACTAAGGGAGGAGATCAGCCATGATGTTTATTTACCACACCTCAGAACTTTTATGTCATTTGGTCCCACTGTACCCTCGTCTCTTTTGATATCTTTGATTTTGGACAAGTCAAGATATCTTGCTGTTTTAAATTTAGAAGGCCTGCTGATCAAAACTGTACCAGATGCAATTGGAGATTTGTTCAATCTCCGTTACCTAGGTCTGAGGGGCACGATGGTGAAATTATTACCAAAATCTATTGAGAAACTTAAGAATTTGCAAACCCTGGATCTCATGGATTCTCAAATACAAAAACTACCTGATGGCATAGTAGAGCTAAAAAAATTGCGTCATCTCTTTGCTCAGGTAAAGGTTGATCCCACATATAGAACATTTCGAGCTCTCGCTGGAATCCCTTTGCCTAAGGGCATAGTTTATCTGAAAGAGTTGCAAACTCTTCAGGCCATGGAATCAAATGCTATTATGGTGCGAGAATTGGGAAATTTAACTCAGTTGAGAAGCTTCCGAATACTGAATGTGAAAGAAAACCACTCAGCAGAGTTATGCAGATCATTATCAAAGATGAGCTCCCTTTCCTACTTATCTATCTATGCAAGCAATGAAAATTATCTACTTCAATAGAAGGTCTGAAATTCCCACCACAACTTCAGAAGTTAACTCTGTTTGGGCGTCTACGAGAACAGCTGCTAAAATCACC
>JAJGRW010000936.1:0-112563 GCA_025461045.1 Carex parvula | reverse complement strand
TAGTACATATGGTGCACCTAAACTTACAAACAAAAAGTGAAAATAATAATACACAAGACAAGTGTAAACCAGATAATTTAAATCCAAGTTCCTGAATAGTGCTTTCAGAATGGAAGTTTATATTTCAGAATCAAAGGTCCTTAATGAGGAACTGAGACTCAACTTTATTTGGTTCAAACTGAAAGAAATTAAGCCACAAAAGGTAAAAAAAAAGGAATATCTATTACATAATAACAACAACAACACTCCAACTGCCCTTGGGAATGATAGATGCTGCATAAATGTCTGAAGAACCTGCGATATGAAATGGACAACATATTTTGTCAACCCAAGAGTTTTATGGGAACTTAAAAATTAAAAGTAGAAACTACTTTACAACCAGGTTTTATAATATTAAATTGAAAAAAATATTATTTATGGAAATCTCTTGCATGAAGAATAACTAGTGGATGAAAACATATAAATGTAAGTTTCAGAAAAGCATTAAGGGATTGCAGTTGGTCTGCTGATCAGTTTCAGAGTATTCACAAGGATGTAAGATTTAAAAATTAGAAACATTTGCCAGTTCCAGGCCACCTCTAGGTAAAATGGAACATATTACATAGATCTATCAAAAGGAAGTTACCAAAAGCAGTCTAATTTTCTGTTTCTTTAATTCTCATAATCTCATCAAAAACAATGTGTTATGGAAAACTGAATGGCAAGGGAGTGCATCTTGCAGAAGAAAAACACAGATATGCATTGCTAGGTGGAATTGTTGCAAGCATAAAGGATCCACTCTCATTCAATCAATAAGTAAGCTAATTCGTGCATTTTATGTTGCAACTTGCAAGCATAATGAGCAACAGAAAAGCTTTTTTATGCATTTTAGCACTTGGTTAGTTGGTGCTAATTCATAATTTTCTCCAAGTACCAGACTCAAATATTACCTAGTACAAGTTTCAGAATGCAGAATAAAGAATGATAGTACATGCAGGCAAACCTTATTTATTTGGTATCGGCTGCCAGCTGGATAACATGACATCTGAAATGAAATAGCTGGTGGATTCCACTAGCCAATTCTCCAAAACCAGCAGGCATGTATTTGCAGACCATCCACTTGAGGTTTATGAGGTGCTCGATGCCCTTTGGGATCTCCACTAGCTGTTCCAGTTCCCATAGCTGAAGCATTTCAAGGATCACCATGGTGCCCTGCTCCATCTCCACTTGAACCAGATTAGGCATTTGCCTCAATGACAGATACTTTAGTTTTGGGAACCAGTCGGCTTTAAAATTTAGTTTTGTGCCATTATATGCTTTTTGAAGGTTCAACCATGTGAGGTTTTTCAAATGTGAAAGAGATGGCAGGGGATCTTCTTGTAGTTGAGACCATCCGAGCCTTAGCGTCTGAATACCTTCACCAGAATTTTGGAACAAAGGTGATTTTAGCAGCTGTTCTCGTAGACGCCCAAACAGAGTTAACTTCTGAAGTTGTGGTGGGAATTTCAGACCTTCTAATTGAAGTAGATAATTTTCATTGCTTGCATAGATAGATAAGTAGGAAAGGGAGCTCATCTTTGATAATGATCTGCATAACTCTGCTGAGTGGTTTTCTTTCACATTCAGTATTCGGAAGCTTCTCAACTGAGTTAAATTTCCCAATTCTCGCACAATAATAGCATTTGATTCCATGGCCTGAAGAGTTTGCAACTCTTTCAGGTAAACTATGCCCTTAGGCAAAGGGATTCCAGCGAGAGCTCTAAATGTTCTATATGTGGGATCAACCTTTACCTGAGCAAAGAGATGACGCAATTTTCTTAGCTCTACTATGCAATCAGGTAGTTTTTGTATTTGAGAATCCATGAGATCCAGGGTTTGCAAATTCTTAAGTTTCTCAATAGATTTTGGTAATAATTTCACCTTCGTGCTCCTCAGACCTAGGTAACGGAGATTGAACAAATCTCCAATTGCATCTGGTACAGTTTTGATCAGCAGGCCTTCTAAATTTAAAACAGCAAGATATCTTGACTTGTCCAAAATCAAAGATATCAAAAGAGACGAGGGTACAGTAGGACCAAATGACATAAAAGTTCTGAGGTGTGGTAAATAAACATCATGGCTGATCTCCTCCCTTAGTTTGACTATTGAGAGACGACGAATGGAAGTGTTGAAATTTACTGCCTTGCTATTCTTTTGTAGCAATCCGAAATTTTCTTTCCTACATAAATAGATGGCCAATTCTCTCAATATATCATGCATTCGACACCTCTTCACCCTACCCGATGCATTTTTCTCTACCACTTGTAACATGCTGCGGTGTATGAGCTCCTGGAGGTATCCCTCTGCCACCTCTTCTAATGTGCTTCTTCCCTTTTGTTCTATAAAGCCTTCAGCTACCCAAAACCTTATAAGTCTTTTTCTTGCAAGCAAAGAATTTTCTGGAAATAAACCACAATATAAGAAACAATTCTTTAGGTATCTTGGAAGGTAGTGGAAGCTTAGAAGTAGAATATTCTTCAATGGACCCAAACTTGGGTTGTTGTCTAGCTCCCAACTAAGTTGATCATATACCCTCTTCCATTCGGATTCTATCTTATCAAACAATGACAATACCCCACCTAAGGAGACAAGAGCCAGTGGCAAACCATCACACTTTGAAACAATCTCTTTTGCCCACTTTTCTAGGGGATGAGGACATTCATGGTTTTTTTCAAGATGAAAAGCCTTTCTACAAAACAAGTCCCACGATTCCTTTTTTGACAAAGGTTTTAGTTCTAGCCTATTGCTTTCTGGAGCCAGGTTAGCTACCTCAGCCATTCTGCTAGTTATTACAATTCTGCTACCTCGATGGTTATCAATAAGTGTGTCACTTATATCCCGGAATGCTTTTGGATCCCACATATCATCTAAAACAATCAAGTATTTCATTTCTTTCAAGAGATCCGTTAAATTTTCTTTCAATTCTCTCAGATCCATGTGAGTTGTGTCTATAGGAATATTATGCTCATGCTTACACATTTCAGAGATTATATTCCGTAGAATGTTTTCAATGGTATATGATTGAGATATACAAACCCAAGCATGACAATCAAAGTTTTTTCTTTCCCTCTTGAAAACATTGGTAACCAATGTAGTTTTTCCTACACCACCCATTCCCCAAACTGATATTATAGAGAGTTGTGGCTTCTTACCGATTACCCAGTTTGTTAACACTAGTCTATTTTCTTCGATTCCCACAATATTATCTTCATCAATGAAATGAGCAGAGACAGCTCCAATATGGGAATACTCATTTGAGTAGTCCAAGTTCTTGCGAACTTTGGTGTTTTTTGTCACCCATCGCTCTTTTAGTTCTGCTAGATGCTTTAGACTTTTCTCTATTTCTGACAGTTCAGAAGCAATCCGTTTTAAAGCAATGAACACCTTTGGCTTTTTTACCATTGTTCTCACATAAAACGATATTCCGTCAAATTTGTTGTTACCAACCAAGTGTGCAAATTCAGCCACAATATCTTCAATATGGTTTGCTAACTGTTGTACCTCTTGTATCCAAGCTGCTTGAGATTTACTGTCCTCGTCATCTGTCTTCATCTCATCAAGGTACCCCTTCATCACCCGTAGTTCTCGACTGATGTTGTTCATGCTTGCTTTGAGGTTTGCAAAAGTGAGGCCAAGATGGGAAGTCTGTGAGACTACTAGCTCTGCTAATTCGCTAGCTAGCGCATCTCCAGTGACCTTGAGGGCGGCGAGAATAGCGGCCTCAGCCATGGTTCTCAGTTTTTGCTATCTTAACTGGCTTCAACTACTTGTTCATATGTGTTGCAAGATATTTCGAGCTGTTGAAAATAGAAACAGTAATAAGGCCATGCATGTTGTAAAACTTATTTTGACAAAACTCACTTATGAGTTAATTAAGGACATAATTTAACCAAACTCACTTGTGACTGAGTCAAGCATGTAATGTTATTTGGTTTAATTATACTTGTATGCATAGAATTACGACATACATAGACACAAACACTAGTTGGAGTGGAGGCTTTAACAAAAAAATTGCTCAATTTGTTTTGAAGAAAGAATATCTTTTAATAATCTTGTACATATCATAACATATAGAAATGCATCTCATTATGAGTAAAAAAGTATTTGTTTGGTTAAATTGTATATCGACGCCCTCCATGACTCTACTGATTAATAACTAATATTCAGATGACAATTTTTTTCGAATGGTTAAATTTGTACAATTATTGTCAGAAGTCATAACTGATTTTGTTCTCTGTTATGTTGAAGAATAATTTCATCTCTAGTTGGTTTCAAATGACTCTATGCTGATTCATTTAGCAACAGAATGATTCCTTTGCTCTGTTCTGATTCTTCTAGAAACTGAGTTATTCCTTTTATCTTTTACTATCACGCAAGCTGTAAACCTTACTCTTTGTTAGATTAGTAATCAAGGTTAGGATTGTTAAAAGAGTTGTATTCTATAAATCGAACATATCCGAGCTTACTCTCTCTGTTATTTTAGATGGTATCAGAGCTCATCTAGCTATGGCTACTGATCCTCTTTCGTCACAAAAAGAAAATAGTGTATTTTATCTTGATGGTGCAAGATCTTGCACCCCTTGGGATCCGAACCCAAAATCCTGTGGGACCTTTATTTTGTCCATATTTCATTCGGGCATCCTTTGCTCACACGAAAAATTATAATAAGACTTTATTTTAATAATAAAAATAATATTTTCAGTGGTTCAAATAATATTTGTCGTAAAAAAATTGAAACTTTAAAAAAAAATTAAAATTATAACGATTTATCTTTTATCTCAAAAAGAAAATAGTGTATTTTCAAACCTTAGCATGCGCGCCACTAATAAGAAAAACAAAAACAAAAATATCATTAACACTTCCGTCATGAAAGTCTCAGAGACAGATCATCACTCAGTCAAATGAAATTTGATAAAATGACTCAAAAAGGATGATTCTGTGTTAAGTCAGAAACTTCGTGAACCATCTCTCCTGGGAAACAAATCTGTTGTTATTCCCAAGGAATAACAGGAACCTGTTATTATAATTCTAACAGTTGATCGTCGTTGAGATTCATGTATAAAAAATTTACTTCATTAAAATTTGTGTATGAAAAACTGTAAACGGTTGAGATCGGAATAATAGTCACGGTCTAACCGTGACTTACAGCAGATTTATTTCCTCTTTCCTGTGGGTGGGTTCCTGTTGGTATTTGTATCTAGTTTAGGTACCTATCCGTAAAATAGAAATATAGAGGAAGTCAAGGGACTCGATTGTAAAATGTAAACTCTATATATACCCCAAGGGGTCATGAATAAAGAATTAAGCTTTTTGGCTCATTTCAAGTTGGTATCAGGGCCCCAAAAAATTAGGGTTAGGGTTAGGTTAGCCACAAAACAGTCGACGGCTGCTCCTTCCCGGCGCCGCCAACACCGCCGCCGCCAGGCCACCGCTGCCTCCGCCTGGCCGATCCAGATCGGGCCACTCCGCCTAGCCGATCTAGTGGCTGTTTCCGACTAGCCGCCACTCCTTCCAGCCGACAGCCACTCCTCACAGCCGACCACCACCCCCTTCTAGCCGACAGCCACCACCTCGCCTCCGCCTAGCTGATAGCCACCACTCCGCCTCCTTCTTCTCGGCTTCTTTCCTCCACCCCTTCCACTCGGCTTCTCTCTCTCTTCTAAGACCGAAGGTAAAGGGGGTTTGGTTGTTGGTTGAGTTGGCCGGCGTGAGGGGCCTATACCCCACGATACCCGAGAATGAGGGGTTGATCGGTTTTGATCGGGTTTGAACTCAAATCTTGATGCGATAAATCAAGATCGGGTTAAGAAGAAGAGGAAGAGAATGAAGATGATTTGGACCTAGATCTTGAGAGTCCAAGATCGGGTCTAAGGAAGAGGTAGGAGGGATCCGAACTTAGAAAGGTGTAGGAGGATCAGATTTGAGTCGGATCAATGGCAGAGGAGGCCAAGAATCCCATGGAGGAGGTAATGGCGAAGCTGAGTGCCACAGATCTCCAGATGCTGATGCGAGCATTCAGTGTGGCTGCGAATGAGAGCGCACCGAGGCCAGTGCAGATGGTGGAGCTTCCACCGATTGATAGGAACTAGATATGCCAGCTTCGTATCTGAGATAGTTGCGTCGGGTAAAGTACACTCTAGAGGGAAAGGACCTAGAGAGGTACTTGACTGGGGATAAGAAGGAGCCAGATGAGGGTACTCTAGCGAGGGCTGAGTGGAAGTCCACTCACATGACAGTATACATTTGGCTTCTGAGTTCGATGACTCCGTCTATTGCATCCACAGTGGATGGCATAAATCGAGTCAAGGATGTCTGGGAGAAGCTAAAGAGGACTTATGATGGAGTGGGGAACAACCTGAGGGTGTATCAGATCAAAGGGGAGATCGCTGCGGCAGTTCAGAGGGAGAGGACTATGCAGGAGTATGCCACAGAGCTGGAGTGCCTGTGGATGGATCATGATCACCTCAGGTCTCAGGTAGGTTGCTGTGATCCTGCGTCCAAGATGTTTGAGTTTTGCATGCAGGATAGGACTATAGGGTTCCTCCGGGGTCTGGCGCCAGTGTTTGAGCAGAAGGCCGTTATGTTACTGGCTCAGCCGAGAATTCCCTTATTTGATGAGGCAGTCTCAGCCATAATACAGGAGGAGAGCATGATTAGGCTCCAGTCTGGTCCAGCTGGACTTCCAGGGGTGAAATCAGCACTAGCAGTCTCCAACTCAGGTAACACAGGATACAGGGGCGAGACTCGGCAGTGCTACAACTGTGGTGAGATAGGTCATCTGAGTCAGGCTTGCCCTAAGCCACCAAAGGAGAGAGATGCAGGTGAACGGGGACAGTCTGGGAGTCGAAGTCGCGGCCGTGGGTGTCGCAGAGGTGGTGGAA
Organism: Carex parvula; assembly: GCA_025461045.1. NCBI lineage: Eukaryota > Viridiplantae > Streptophyta > Magnoliopsida > Poales > Cyperaceae > Carex > Carex parvula. Next base: position 105,664 of record JAJGRW010000936.1, on the reverse strand, counting down.
GAGGGGGCTAGCGGGCAAATCTGATGGCAGCAGAGGAAGAGAAAGAAGGGGGTGTAGCTGATGAGGGCCTCTCTGAGGAGAATCAGGCACTCTTGGATGCTTACTCTCAGCTGCTTACGAGAAAGCACAAAGGTGTGGTCGATGATGCATCCACCTCATCTTTATCCAGGGGTAACGTTGCTTCTTTTGCTCACTCAGCCACAGGTACTTGTGAGACACTTGCTCTTCTCTATATCCACCACTAGGTCACCAGATTGGATAGTCAATTCTAGTGCATCTCAACATGTGACGGGTGCTGCTAGGGAGTTCTCTTCCTATACTCACCTAGCAGTCCCAAAGAGCATTCAGACTGCCGATGGTACAACTCAGCCCGTGGTTGGTAAGGGTACCATGAAATGTACCAACATTTTGACTCTGTCTAATGTTTTGCATGCTCCTTCCTTTTCTGTGAATCTCTTATCCATAAGTGTCATTATATCACAACGAAAATGTGTTGTTTTGTTTGATATTCCAAAGGTGATATCCAAGAGAAGGGGACCGGCAGGCGACTTGGGACTGGCACATGCACAGTGGCTTGTGATACCTGGATAGAGAGAGTATGGACTCGGCCCTTTCATCCATTGTAGAGGGTGCTGGAGGAGTTGGGAGGAGTGTGGAGGACTTGTTGCTGCTTCATCATAGGCGCTTGGGTCATCCATCTTTTCCTATTAGTAGGTTATATCCGCCTTTGTTTGAAAAGGCTAATAAAGAAAAACTGGTGTGTGATGCGTGTGAGTTAGGCAAGCATACGAGGAGCTCTTATACTAGTTCTGGTAGTAGGAGTTCTTTTGCTTTTGACTTGGTGCATTCAGATGTATGGGGGCCTTGTCCCACAACTACTATGAATGGATTTAGATATTTTGTCTCTTTCATTGATTGGTTTTCTCGTGTGACCTGGATTTATTTGATGAAAAACAAAAGTGATGTGTTTGCTTGCTTCAAAGATTTTCACAAAGGGGTTCAGACTCAATACAGTGCAGTTGTGAAAGTATTGAGGTCTGACAATGGGACAGAGTACACCAACAGGGCGTTTGGGGAGTACTTGTCATCCCAGGGAATACAACATCAAACCACTTGTCCGTACACACCAGAGCAAAATGGGGTAGCAGAACGGAAGAACAGGCATCTCCTTGAGGTAACACGGAGTATGATGATTTCGATGAAAGTACCAAAATACCTACGAGGGCAAGCAGTCTTGACAGCGGCCTACTTGATCAACAGGATGCCCTCGCGAGTGTTGCATTGAAAGTCTCCGATTGAGATGCTGAAAGGTAAGAATGGAGATATTCTTCATCTCAAAACTTTTGGTTGTGTGTGCTTCGTGCAGGACAACAGACTAAATGTGGGAAAACTGGATCCGAGGGCTGTGAAGTGTGTTTTCGTTGGGTATTCAGCTACTCAAAAGAGGTATGTATGTTGGAGCCCTGTGGAGAAGAGGTTGTTTGTTAGTATGGATGTCACATTTAGAGAGCTTGAGTCATACAACTCCTCTCAGGTCACATCACCCTTTGGGGACTCGCTCATACAGGAGGTACGAGGCGAGAGGGGGAGGATAGCAGTAGTAGTGAGAGGAGGATGGTGAGTGTGGGGGATATCCCTTGTTCGCTTGCGCCGATTGTGGAGTCGGCTGCTGAGGAGTCGGCTATTGTGCCGAAACATGAGAGGAATGAACCCGAGAATGGTGAAACTCAGGCTCAGAGGGAGCTGAGAGTGTACACGAGGAGAAGAAAGTAGAATAAGGGAACCGTGCCTGTGCCTACAGTGCCTACAGCGCCACTTGTGCCAAGTCCCTTGTCGTTGACTACCCTGACTTCTGAGACACCTACACCATCCACCAGAGACTCAAAATACACAGGTGATATGATTCCTCTCTCTACTCCTCCCACTCCCCTATCAGTAAGGAGGACTTCTCGCAGCAATGCGGGAATTCCACCTGATCGATATGGCTTTCCACATGATATTGCCCAGTTTGTCTCTTACTCTCACATATCACCTATACATGGAGCATTCATTGCATCTTTGGATATTCTCTATCCCTAAGTGTTGGCAGGTTGCTAAGGAGGATCCAAAGTGGAAAGCTGTCATGCTAGAGGAACTTGGGGCCCTGGACAAGAACAAAACCTGGGAGCTTGTGTCACTACCACCAGGCAAGAAGACGGTTGGATGTAAGTGGGTCTTCACTGTGAAGCAAAGCCCAGAGGGTTGGGTGAGCGCTATAAGGCCCGATTGGTAGCAAAGGAGTACAGTCAGACTTATGGCATCGACTATGATGAGACCTTTCCACCCGTGGCGAAGATGAGCACAGTGCGGACACTAGTTTCCTTGGAAGCGAATGGGGGTTGGAAGTTACACCAGCTCAACGTGAAGAATGTCTTTCTCCATGGTGATTTGTTGGAGGAGGTGTACATGGAGGTACCACCAGGTTTTGACACGAAACAGACGATTGGTAAGGTGTGTAGGCTCAAGAAATCTCTTTATGGGCTGAAGCAGTCTCCTCGAGCCTGATTTGACAGGTTTAGGAGGGTTATGGTAAGCATGGGGTATCGGCAGACCAATGCAAACCATATAGTGTTCTTTAGGCGATGTGGAGTTCACACTACAATTCTTGCTGTGTATGTGGACGACATGATTATCACTAGTGATGATAAGAGTGAGATTGCTCAGCTGAAGGCGAGATTGGGCAAGGAGTTTGAGGTAAAGGACTTGGGGCAACTGAGATACTTCCTTGGGATTGAGATAGCTCGTGGTGCAGAGGGGATTGTTTTATCTCAAAGGAAGTATGTGCTAGATTTGCTTATAGAGACAGGTATGCTGGGGTGCAAGCCTGCAGTTGCTCCCATTGACCAGAAGTCCAAGCTAAGCGCTGAGGCAGGAGAGCTAGTTGATAGAGAGAGGTACCAGAGGTTGGTAGGACGCTTGATTTATCTAAGCCACACTCGTCCCGACATATCATTTGCAGTGAGGGAGGGTCACATGGACGTTGTGTACGAGATTATGAGGTACTTGAAAAATGCACCAAGGAAGGGGTTGATCTTCCGGAAGAATGGGCATTTAAACATTGAGAGCTATTGTGATTCAGACTGGACTAGTTGTGCCGGTGACAGGAAGTCCACGTCTGGATATTGCATGTTTGTAGGGGGGCAATCTGGTCTCTTGGAAGAGCAAGAAGCAGACGGTGGTTGCGAGGTCCACAGCCAAGGCAGAGTACAGGGCCATGGCCTTAGGTGTTGCAGAGATGTTGTGGTTGAGAGCCCTGCTGGTGGAGCTCAAGATGGACCAAGGGGCCCAAATGAAGCTGTGGTGCGATAACAAGTCTATTATTAGCATTGCAAACAACCTTGTACAGCATGACAGAACCAAGCATATGGAGATTGATAGGTTCTTCATCAAGAAAAAGCTGAATAGTGGACTACTGGAGCTGGGACATGTAGTTACTAGAGAGCAAGTGGCTGATTGTCTCACTAAGGGACTTAGTTCACTTGATTTGTCTAGATTGTGTGACAAGATGGACTTAGTGGATATCTTTCGCTCATTTGAGGGGGAGTGTTGGTATTTGTATCTAGTTTAGGGACCTATCCGTAAAATAGGAATATAGAGGAAGTCAAGAGACTCGATTATAAGATGTAAACTCTATATATACCCCAAGGGGTCATGAATAAAGAATTAATCTTTTTGGCTCATTTCAAATGTTCCACTGTTTACCAAAGTTATAATTCGGGAACATTCAACTCAGTGACTTACAATACAAAATAATATCTTTAACCATTAAGATGGATCGATAAAAGTCACGGCCTGACCATACGGATAGCACGATACGGCTCGTGTGTCAGTCATGTGTAGTGACTCGCGTGTTCTGTGCCGTGACTATTTGTATGACATGACTATCTTTTGAAAATTTGACACGGGACGTGGTCACGTGTAATTATGACTATTAGATCTTAATCGAATGATGAATCTTGAATCAACCAAACGTAACATACGTAAGCAGTCACATTTGGACACGTCATGTATGATCACGGTGTGCCTTGATCACAACGTGACTAATGAGCCGTGATCATCCTTCTAAATTTGATCACGCCACAGTGTATGAATTAATTGTTTTAAAAGTGGGTCCTATTTGACAGGGAGATGGTTTACTTGTGGTCTACTGTTCGTTGTCCTGGAGAAAACTTTTGCTCCTCTCCAGTGTCCACTCTGTTTCCTCCTCTGCTTCTTCGACATGCTCCTATGGTGTCTCCGTCAAAACATAAAAATGAAACCTATTTCCCTAAAATCCCTAGACAATGGGCAGAATTTGCATCGAATCGAAGTCACTTGTTTTAGAGGTAACAAAGACAGAGAACTTATGTACCCCGAACAAAGCGAAAGATACCATATTGAGATAGGCAATGGCAAGAGGTGTTTAAAACTAATACTAGTTCGGTGCAAGAAAGAAAAAAATAGAAAAATTAATCTAATTACATATACACCAAGCATATATGCATATTTCATTGATCTAAACATCTAGTATGCTAAAATAATAATTTATTGCAGTCGTCGTAATGGAAATATATAGCCAAGTGCTATCTTGAATATTTTACACTCACAGATTTAGTCATACGAGCAAATTCTAACAAACATTAAAAGCAGACCAGTATTATGAATCCACTTCTGTTTGCTAAACGAATACTTAGATACATTGAGGGACTCAACCGTATTGATATTCTATTCTAATTAATGCAGCTGAAATAACAAGATATTAAATAAAAACGAAATGAGAATAATTACTTACAGGATGAATTATGCTTATAGCCCTTCCACAGCACCAGCCACCAGATGAATTATGTTAGTTGTGCTTTCCTGTTTCTTAATAGGTGGAGACTAGAATAGTACACGAGAGTGACGAGAGAAATTTGCCAGCAAGAAATATAATATATATATATAAACAAGAGAGCTAGCTTCAACAAAGGAGGTGTGAGAAATTAATTAGGAAATAAATCTCCTGTTATTCCGATTTCAGCCGTTGATCTTTGTTGAGATTTGCGCATGAAAAAAATTCTTCATTAGAATTTGCACATGGAAATATTTGAATGGTTGGAATTAGAATAACATGTTCTTGTTATTCCATTGGAATAACAGCAGATTTATTTCCGAGAAATTAAGGACTAGTATGTACTGTCCACCTCAACGAGTAAAGAATTGCAAAATTAGTAAAGAAATTAAAAAATGTAAAATTTGCTTTACAAGTACATTTTCATACAGAGATCATGTTGAATGGTTCACATCAGCTGCTTAGATTTTGAAAATGAATATATTAATTCATAGTACGGACTAATATGTGCTATATATGCATAGTACAACAACCTTACTCTATTTTTTTTTTTTTACTCTAACATTGTGAAGTTATATTATTAACGAGCCTGTTGGCCTGTTCGTTAAAATATTCAACAATTAGCTAATTGAACTTAATATTAACGCTAGTTATAATAAACATTTAATGAGTTATTATTATAATTAAAGATGTTAATAAGTGAAAAAGTAGGTGGACATACATTTATACTTTTTTTTTTTGTTTTAGGGTCAGTGACAATTAATTGTCACTAAAGTTGCATGTATTGATATAAAAAAGTTTAATTTTTACAAAAGTCCTACTCTTCTATCTCCTAACACAATATACAGTATAGAAAGTTATACATTATATTAATTGCTAGATTTAGCTGCTACCCGTATAGTACATATTAGCATAATCTAAATTCCTAATCTCATGTATACTATGCAAAGGTTTGTCAGTTGTGAATATCCATTGTTGTCTCATCTATAAGTATGTATACAGGTTTGCTTTCTCCTGAGAAAGCTCTCTTATTTATTTCCTTCCACAATGTCCACATGCTAGCGGAACGGACTCCGCTGTTTTTCTGAGAGAAAAGTAGAATCCTGCTTTTCTTATCTCAATTATTCAAAATTATTGAAATTTGTGCATGAAAAAGTTCTTTTATTGAAATATGTAAATGAAAAATTTTGAATAATTGAGATGGAAAAAACAGAATGCTGCCTTGTCCCATGCCAGCCGCCCACGCTATGTCCCACATGCTCTCCTATTTCTTTTCTTTCCTTCCATAATGTCCACATACATATATACTTGGCGCCTAAGTATCCATTTTTCTTCGTGTGCTCAGTCTCATAATTTTTTGTGGTGTAACAGGCTGAAGATGACTCGATCACAGTCAACCCTATAATCTAGTGTAACAAGCTAGATCGCAGCCACCACACGTGGGCTGTGGTGGAAAATTGATGTATACGATTCCTCGATCTTTCTCATATCTCAGTTCAAGCTAGATTTTATGTATTAAAGTTTGTTGATGTTCGAAGGGACACCCAACTTCCCAGGAATCCAAATTTTCTTTTGTTTGAGATTTTCATTCTTTAACACAAGTACACACAACAATATCTATATCTACGAAATTTTTATACATAAGAAAATAAAAAATAAAAATATTAAAAATAAGAAGTATCGCGTGGAAATTTGAAAAATGGGAAGGCAGTAGGAGGCCATGGCGTCTCTGCGGGACGTCCCAAAAAGTATCGTTGCGAAAAGTATCGCGAGGGAACTCCGTCGCAAAAAGTATCGTTGCGAAAAGTAGACACTTATTGCGAGGCACTTTTTGCGAGGGAGTTCCGTCATAACTGTGCTTTTTCTTTTCGCAACGGTACTTTTCGCGACGGAATTCCCTCGCGATAAGTGCCTACTTTTTGTAGTTCGACGCCATGGCACACTCAAGACCGTCAGAAAAAAATGGAAAAAAAAAAAACAGATCTGGGCCTTCATGGCACACCCCAACCTGCAAAAAGAAAAAAAAAAAAAATATATATATATATATATATATATATATATATATATATATTAATATATATAATTGAGCTATGGTGAGATGTGGAGTAAAACAAGTTTGTACTCCATGGCACTATATTTCTATTTTGAAAATTCAAACAACCGATCAGAACCATTCAACATGTTCTCTATATTGAAATGTGCTTGGAGACCAAATTTTACATTTTTTGGAATTTCTTTACTATTTATTAAGGCACTTTGAAAATCGATGATCCGGTGGTCCAGAAAATTTTACTGTTTTTTACTGTTCACATTGGATCAGCGATTTTCAAAGTGGCTTAATAAATAGTAAAAAAAATTCAAAAAATGTAAAATTTAGTTTCCAAACACATTTCAATATAGAGAACATGTTGAACGGTTCGGATCGGTTGTTTGAATTTTCAAAATAAAAATATGACGTGGAGTACAAACTTGTTTTACTCCACGTCTCACCATAGCTCATCTATATATATATATATATATATAATAAACTGGGCCGCCATGGCTCAGGCCAACCCAGAAATGAAAAAAAAAAGGAAACTGAGCCGCCATGGCTCAGGCCAACCCAGATTCAAAATTAGCCATTTTCAGTGAGCAGTCCAATAATTTTGATCATATTCAAAATTTAATTTAGAGAAAATGGCTACATGAATTTTTGTATTCTTTATATCAAAATAAAGGTATAAAAGTCTAGTTTGCAGATAATATAATTTCTCTATACAAAAATATTACAGATTGGTACAGTTTTAATGATTAACTGACAGAGGTCAGAAATAAAAAAAGCTGAAATTTCATTAAACAGTTCTATAATCTTGACCATATTCAAAATTCAATTTAGAGAAAATGGCTACATGGATTTTTGTGTGCTTTATATATAAATAGAGGTATGAAAGTCTAGTTTCCAGATAATATAATTTCTCTATACAAAAATATTACATATTGGTACAGTTTTAACGATTAATTGAGCATGCAGCAGATCTATACAAAACTATAGTTCCCAAAAAAAAAAATTCTTTTTTCGTTTTTGGGTTGGCTTGAGCCATGGCGGCTGCCATGGCCCAGTTTAATATTTTTTTTTCTTTTTTGTAGGTTGAGGTGTGCCATGGCGGCCAAAATCTATTTTTTTCTTTTTGGTTTTTTTTCCGACGGTCTTGAGTGTGTCATGGCGTCCCGCAAGGATGCCATGGCCTCCTACTACCTTCTCATTTTTCAAATTCCCATGCGATATTTCTTATTTTTAATATTTTTTTCTTATGTATAAAAATTTCGGACAAGGCCTTGTCTGGACGCACATCCGGCCGCACAGAATCACAACTGTTTAAAGGTGTCCTGCATTCGATTATGTTTAAAAACTTTACAATACTTTAATTTACCGTTGATTATGTTTAAATAAATTCTGAATATTTATTATAGGTGTCCTGCATTCGGGGAGATGTGGTGTTGTAGCCATGATTATCATCAAGCTTACAATCGGGCTGGAGTTAGCAACTTCCGCAGCCAACAGCAGGATCTCGACGATTACATGGTAAAGTGGAAGACTTACAAAGAGATGTTGGATGAGATTTCATTTGGCTATTGTCATGAGTTCATGATGAGAATGATGTATGGCTAACCGGTGTGTCACTAATACACTTTCGGATAGTTGAGCATCACTGTCCTAATCGAGTGATGCGTCAGCTTGGGTATTCACAGGTCATCCCACCATCACTTCTATCGAACGAGAACAAGGTACGGTGATAAGTCTAAATTATATATACGGTTTATTAAGGTTTAACCTTAAAAACAAAGCCAATTTCCTTGTATTTTAGTGTAATTTTGTATTCAAATATGTCAAGAATCAAGTTACTGTCAAAGTCTATTTAAATTACAAAAAATAGAGCAAATTGTAGATCTTCTCGTAAGCTTTCCGAAAAGTGGTAGAACACTGAAAACGGAGTTTGCGGCCTTGTCTTGACGCACGTCCGGCCGCACAGAATCACAACTGCCGACACACAGTTTGTATTTTGGTCATATTTTGGTCATACAAACTCCGATTTGGGTGAATTAAACCTTGAAAGAACAGGACAAAAAGATCTACAACTTTTATGAAAGAAACAAATCCAAATTTGGAATGTAGAATTTTGTGCAGCCACACCAGCCTAGATTTGGACAGATTTTATTGCCAAATTGACACAATCTTCGCCGATTCACATCCAGATCTTGTTTGTTTGCTCCCAAAGTCACAAAAATTGTTATATATTGGCAAGGAAGCAGTAGGAGAATTGATCTTTCATTCAACTTTAATTCATTCTTTGCTTGACCTAATTTTCTCCATATTCTTCTACCTTTTCCATGTGAATCAAGGCGATTGAAGCGAAGGATTGAAGGTTACTCGAGCGGAACATCGTGAAGACGAGGGCAGCAAGTGAGGAGATTGGTGTAGTCTATTCTCTTTTTTATTTTTCTTAGTTTTTATCATGTCTACTCTTGTATTTCTTTTAGATGTTAGCGCACCCATGAGAGACTATATTTCCTCTCTAGGGGCTTAGGACTTTAAACATGAACTTGTGTTAAAATCTACCTTACTTGAATTTTCTTTATATGATTGTTTGCTTGCATTATTGTTCTTGTTGATTTTATTATTCGTGTGATTGCATGATTTGTGTTGCTTGATAATTAGTATCCTACGTAGGTCTAAACAACTTGAGTAGATTTGAATGAAGAATTGATGGTACCAAATTATGTACATGAATACCTTAGGATTTGAGATTAGAAATAACCAAATATAATTCTTAGTCAGGAACCACAAGAAACAAAGGTTGAATTGAGGTGAATGACTTAATCGTGAAGCCTCATATTTGATTAGGACCTTTAGAATTGAACCAAATATTATATGAAGAACCTAATCGTGAAGTATCGGTATTTAGGGATAAACTAGGCTAACCTATGTTTATGGTCTAGATCGCTAGGATGAAGGACTTAATCATGAAATCCGAATTGTTTAGGCACGCCATTAATTCACGAAAGTGACCCTTAATGATATTTTAGGCTTAGAAACCCCATCAATGCAAACATGAATTTAGAAACCAATTAAGTGTGAATTTAACCAAGTGATTGTATGCCAATAGCTCCTAGACTTCTCTCTATTGAAACACAAAAACTCTTTTTATTTGTTTGTTTAAATTACTTTTGTTTTAGTTAAAACTCTCATTCGGATATTGAACCCAACAAAACCAAATTTGCAACAACCCCCCCCCCCCCCCATTTACTTTATTTGCACCTTCTAGAATTAATTAATTTAGTAGAAAGTAATATTTTTCCCTTATCTTTGGATCGATACCTATTTTACTACAAGGATAGGTTGTATGCTTGCAACCGACCTATCATTGTGTACTAAGGTTTTTATAAATTTAAAAGTAATATATGTATCCAATTGACATAAAAATCCAATACCTAAAATACACAACAAGCTTTTTGGCGTTGTTGCCGGGAATAACGAATAGATATTAATTTTAACTTCAAAAATTAATTCTAGAATTTTTCTTGCATTAATTTTATTTTATTTCAATTCTTAATTCTTTGGAATTCACTTCTCTTCTCTCTCTCTTCCGCAGATTTGAGCACTGGCGCCTATAATTAAGAGCCAGAGCCAGAAGAACACGCCGAGTGCATCTCCTTCTCAACCTACTCCACAGTCTGCTCTTAAGGAGGACGAAGAACAAATGGCTGGAAATACTCATTACGGAATGCCCTTGGACGAGGAGATAGAAAATGCATCTCATGTCTATGTTGAAGAAGATCCTCGTCTCAACACCAATCAACCTCGATTCGATAACCCTTTTCATGGCGCAAATGGCGGAAATGGCCCACCTCCACCTCGCAACCTAAACGACCGCTGACCAATTAGGGAGTTTGTGAATCAAATGAAGCCGGGCCAACGAATTGGCTATATACGCATGGGGGAACCAACCCAGATCTCAAACCAACTCTTATTCATTTGTTAGGTCTAAATAGGTTTGGTGGTGCATTAAATGAGGACCCTCACCAACATTTAGCTATGTTTGAAGAACATTGTGGTACATTTGCACTAAGAGGACCCCAACTTGCACCCTAAAATTGAATTGTTTTCACCTTTCGCTTAGGGATAATGCTAGGACTTAGTTGAGATTGTTAAACCCTAGGGTAACACAAACTTGGGCCGAGGTACAAAAGTTGTTTTTAGGCAAGTACTTCCCACCTTCAAAAAAACCAACATTTTAGAGCAAAAATCACCACATTTAAACAAGGTGAAGATGAGTCATTGAGTGAAGCTTGAGATAGGTGGCAAGAACTCTTGCATTTGTGCCTAACCATGGAATTGATATTTGGCTTTTGTTTCAGTTTTTCTATGCAGGATGCACATATGCGACCAAGTCTCAACTCAATGCAGCTGTAGGAGGGAACTTGGCCAACAAAGATTCTGTGGCCGATGGAGATAATTGAGGACATGGCGATAAGCCAACGCGAGTGGACAGCTGGGAGAGACGCGAGGAAGAGTAGTGCACCTACCGTCATGCTCAAGGTTGACGAGGTAACCGCCTTACAAGCAAATGTAGAATTTCTTCAAAACCAAGTCAAGAAGATGCAACAAGTAAAATGAAAAAGATGCAGCAGGTAAAATCTGTAGTTTAAAATTTACCTTGTGGTATTTGTGGAGGCACGGACCATGAAACGGCCGGATGCCAATATTCCATAGAAAGTGAGGAAACAGTATAACAAGTTAATAGATTGTTTTATAACGAATGTGATAATAGAAATGACCAATATAACCAAAACAACTCTAACACCTACAATCATGCTACGAGGTTGAACCATCCTAACTTTAGGTGGAAAAATGACAATGAAAATTCGAACCAAAACCAAGGTAATGGTAACCAATACCAAAACCGCTCAAGTCAAGGTCCATCTCAATTATCAAAGTTAGAGAAAATAGTTGAGAATTTGGTAGTCTCTCAAAATAATTTGGTAGTCCCCCAAAACGAATTTGTTAACAACCAAAAGAACAAAAATGATGAGTTTCCAAAGCCTTGAGAAACTTGAACAATAAGGTAGAACTCCTAACGACCCAAGGAAGGTTGCTAGAGACTCAAATTGTCCAACAAGCCGCTTCCTCTTCGCGCCAACAAAGTATTTTTATTACAATAGTAATATATTTATTATAGGGATCGGAGGATCATGTCAGGGCCACAGAGGACAGTGTTGCACAAGGAAACACAGAACCTAGTCAGGTTTATCAGATAACTATTCTAAACTGTAAGATATTTTTTTATGATCGTTGATTATGTTTATTAAATAATAAAAAAATTATGGGGATTAGATGATCATTCCGTTTGGGATGAGACAATAGGGTTCATGTCAGCGTTGTTTGGCACCTCGACGTACCCATGGCCGGCCCTGGTGCAGGGCACCCATGGCGACTGTCCCAGGCCCCAAGATCCAAGGGGCCCAAAAAAAAATTAGTTTGTATATATATAAAAAAAATAATTTGTATATATTAAAAATAAATAAAATATTAGAGCTCAAATTTTGTATATATAATGGGCCCAAACTTTTCTATAAATAGGTATGATCTATTGGCATATAAATAAAAAATGAGACCGGCTAATATACTTCCATAAGTACTTCAACACCATATGCTTATAAGTCATTTTTACATTTTAAAAGTCCAAATAGTCGATCCAAACCGTTTAACATGATATCCATATTAAAACGTGCTTGGAGACCAAATTTTACATTTTTTTGAATTTTTTTACTATTTTTTAAGGTAGGTAGAAAATCATTGTTTTTTATGGTCCAGAATCTTCTGAATCAATTGATTTTCTACCTATCTTAAAAAATAGTAAAAAAATTCCAGGAAATGTAAAATTTTGTCTCCAAGCACGTATTAATATAGATATCATATTGAACAGTTCGGATTGACTGTTTGGACTTTCACAATGCAAAAATGACTTATAAGCATATGCTGTAGTACTTATGGAAGCGTATTAGCCGGTCTCATAAAAAAATTGTATATATAAAGGGCCCTAATTTTTCTCCCGTCCCGGACTCCAAAATCTTCAGAACCAGCCCTGGACGTACCATCAAGCCCCTGCCCAAGACACATGAGTCATGCAGGACCTAGTCAGGTCTATCAGATAATTATTTTTCCACTGTAAGAAATTTGAGATAATCATAGATTGTTGTTTATTAAATACTAAAATAATTACTGTAGGGATCAGAGGATCCTATCCAATGGACCCCCACCAGTTGTTACAGATACACAAGGCAACACAGATACAAAAGACTCCAAATAAATGTACAGTAAAGTTAACCAAATTTTTATCGTAAATGGATTTAATCTGGACTGGATACATTAAACTTAAATATATTTGTATTATAAAATTTATATGACTCAATTATCCAATTATTTATTCTATTCGTATTCGTATTTGAATATATTGAGCGAATTAACTAGTTAATTTTGTTATAAATTTATGATGGTTGAGCGAATGAGTGTATTAATTTGCTTTTCTGCTAAATTTATAATAATACATGAGTGAATTAATTTTTAAACTACCGTATAATACAAGTGTTGAATTAATGATATATTTAAAATAATAAAAAATAATATATAATAATAGTATCGTATCCTGAATTTTTTTTAATTGTAGCTTATAACCCTAAACCCCGACCTAGTTAGCTCGAGCTAAAGAATAGCTTGCGCTTCAACTCTTCTAATTAGCGAATGCTGATCGATCCTCTATCACAGCAGCCACTAATCTAATTCACTCGGAAAGTCGGAATGCGGAACAGAGATAGATTTGCAAACCTTATCCACGTCTATTTACCTTTGGTCCCCAAGGTTTCCATCTAAAAAGGGGCCTCAGGTATTCAGCAATTCCCTTTTGTGTTCTTACAATCCGTCACAAGAGATTTCGCATTAAGTCTTGTGCAATCTGTTAGAGCAATGGCTAGCTGTGGTGTTTGTGTTCATTGGTTTAATTTCTCTTTAAGTTGCTTAAAATTGTAATAGAATCTGGTTGGAGTTTACAGGCGAAGCCAATTACTATTTCAATGCATGGAAGGTGTTCGATGAAATTTCCAAGTGAAATTTTGGTTAGTATCCTGACCTTAAAAAGTATAATTCAAATTGGTGCCAGTCTTACCATTTAAATATGCCACGTGCCGTCTGGTCACATCTTAGTGAACCTAACCTTTCTAGAAGCAGAAAAGTATCCTCTCAGGTACCGTGAAAGATTCCCCTCACTTTACGGTTTGAGATTAACTCCCATCCACTTTGAGATTCAGGCTAGCACAGGGGCAGTATTATTGGGCTTTGAGATTCGTGCCAAGTTAAAAAGAACGGTCCAGATCCACTAATTCTAAAAGATTCCCTATTACGGTACCGGGAGGATCTGAATTCCACAGACAAAACTCTCTAGAGAAAGAGAAAAATAGTGTCCCTGCTAATTGTAAAAACAACCACAAGTTTTCTGTGCCACTGTCAGACTAGATTGCACCTTGACCTTGAGTAATGCCAATTACACTAGGCATGTGAAATTGTCTTTTATTTGTTCCTACAAAAACCAGATTGTTGTACAGGCTAACATTCAGAGGGTTAATACCAGTATGTCGCATTGGAAGGCACATGAAGAAATAATAAACAAGAGTACACAAGAAAATTTCTTTTTTGGCAGGTATTGTTTCTGTTATTGTGAAACAGCAGACGATAATTTATGTAGCAAAACTATCTTTAATACACAAAAATTCAGCATCTTTATGCAAATGTTCAAATTGTTGTTAGGCTCAGTATCCCAGTTCAAGTAGGTTGGCATCGTAATCTTAAGTAGCAGTTAAGTAAATTACTTGATTGGATAGGATATATAATAATTATTATTATTGGTTACTTACCCAACTACAAAGTGCCAAATTTTATTTTCCTAAGCCAATTTTAAATTCTTTTGCTTGTGGTTTCAGTTCAGGTTATGTATTTCGCATCTTTGCTTAAGATGACATATTTACACCATTCAATACAAAATATTATTTTGTTAACTTGACCAACTGTAAAGTGCCAAATTTTGTTTGGGTAAGCCAATTTTAAATTATCTTTTGCTTGCACTTCAGGCTGTGTATTGTCATATTGTTCATCATTGTATGAAATGACATATCTTAGACCATCCATTATGGATCATTTGCTGTACAATACTGGCTCATATTGTATTGAATATTACAGATTACAGAAAGAGGTACCATGTGGAACTAAATAGAACTAAACTGGTTCCTTGGTAATTTCTTTTCAAGCAGCCTTGGCCCAGTTAAATTTTGACGCAACCCCCATTAAAGAGAGAGGCAAAGCTCATAAAACAAGCTAGGTTTCCAAACCAGTGTTAGACCCAACTGCTATGGTAGCCATATGAGGTACTTCAGCATTTTCTGTTTTGATTCTGTTTTTGTTGCTTTTTCTCAGTATCAATTTTAAATATCTTAGAATAAATCGCTAAAATGTTCTGGAAACTTCCATGTGAAGAGTGTTATATTTAATTTTGACCATCAATCCATAGTGATTTTGAGGGTTTTGCATATATGTTCTTACAACTTCATTGTGTTGTATTTTTTTGGATTCAATTTTCATAAGGTTTTTAATGTTTCAAAGCTCATAGCAACTGATTTCCTTCCAGCAGTTTAAGAGTTCTCATCTTGCAACTTTTTTCTCTTGGTATTACCAAATATTGTGATAAAAAGTGAATGAATATTTTCAAGACATTAAACTGAATTATTACCAGAGTAAGTTGTTTTCATACAGACTTCCATTAGGCACCACAATAACATGCGTGCATAGTATTTGTACATATTGTGCAGCTAAACTTACAAACACAAAAAGTGAAAAGTAATACACAAGGTAAGTGTATACCAGATTTGTTGAATCCAAGTTCCTGAATAGTGCTTTCAGAAAGGAAGTATATATTTCAGAATCCAGGTTATTTCTTAAAGAGGCACAGTAGTAAATCATCAGATATTATGCCCTAAGAAAAAAGCACTAATAGGAACTGAGACTCAACTTTATTTGGTTCAAACTGAAAAAGTTAAGCCACAAAAGACCCAAAAAAAGGGAATATCTATTACATAAGAACAACATTCCAACTGTGCTAGGGGTTGATAGATGCTGCTTGTATGTCCGAAGAGCCTGCAATATGAAATGGACTACATATTTTGTCAATCAAAGGGTGTTTATGGGAACTTAAACGATGAAACCCAGAAGCTACTTTACAACCAGGTTTTATAAAATTAAATTGAAAAATATTATCATAAAGATGAAAAAGGTTTAATATACATTCTGTCCATTCTGAAAGTTGATATAATCCGGTATAAAAAACAAATTTCTACGGGAACCTCTTGCATGAAGAATAACTAATGGATGAAAAGATATGAAGTTAAGTTCCCGAAAAGTATAAAGGGCTTTCATTTGGTCTGCTGATCAGTTTCAGAGTATTCACAAGGATGTAAGATTTTAAAATTAGAAACATTTTGCTAATTCCAGGCCATCTCTAAGTAAAATGGAGAATAGTTCATACTTCATAGATCTATCAAAGGACATTACCAAAATAAGTTTTTTGCTGTTTCATTAATTCTCATAATCTCATTAAAAACAATGTGTTATGGAAAATTGAATGGCAATGGAGTACATCTTGCAGAAGAAGGCAGAAATATGCATCAATAGGTTACAAGCATAAAGGATCAACTCGCATTCCATCAATAGGTAAGCTAATTTGGGCGTTTTATATTGCAAGCATAATGGAGCAACATAAAAGCCTTTATATACATTTTAGCACTTGGGTAGTTGGTGCTAATTAATAATTTTTCTTCTAAGTGCCAGACTCAGATATTCGAAGTACAAGTTTCAGAATGCAATAAATAAATAATGATAGTACATGTAGGCAAACCTTATTTATGTGGTATCGGCTGCTAGCTAACTTGACATCTGAAGTGAAATAGCGGGTGGGTTCCTTTAGTCAAATCTCCAAAACCATCAGGCATGTATTTGCAGACCATCCTCTTGAGGTTTTTGAGGTGTTCGATGCCCTTTGGGATCTCCTTTAGCTGTTCCAGTTCCCATAGTTGAAATTTTTCAAGGATCACCATGGTGTCCTGCTCCATCTCCACCTGAACCAGATTAGGCATTAGCCTCAATGACAGAAACTTCAGTTTGGGGAACCACCCAGCTCTAAAATTTAGTTTAGTGCCTTCATATGCTTTCTGGAGGGTCAACCACGTTAGGTTTTCAAAACGCGAAAGAGCAGGCAGGGGATCATTTTCTAGTTGAGACCATCCGAGCCTTAGCTGAATAGCTTTGCCAGAATTTTTGAACAAAGGTGATTCAAGCATTTGTTCTTTCAGTCGCCCAAAGAGACGTAACTTCTGAAGTTGTGGCAGGAATTTCAGACCTTGTAATTGAAGAAAATCATTCTCATTGCTCGCATGGATAGATAAGTAGGAAAGGGAGCTCATATTTGATAATGAACTGCATAACTCTGCTGTGTGGTTTTCTTTAACATTCAATATTCGGAAGCTTCTCAATTGAGTTAAATTTCCCAATTCTCTCACAACAATAGCATTTGATTCCAAGGCCTGAAGAGTTTGCAGCTCTTTCAGGTAAAATATGCCCTTAGGCAAAGAGATTCCAGCAAGAGATCGAAATGTTTTATATGTGGGATCAACTCGAAACTGAGCAAAGAGATGACGCAATTTCTTTAGCTTTGCTATGCCATCAGGTACTTTTTCTATTTTAGAAAACATGAGATCCAGGGTTTGCAAATTGTTAAGTTTTTCAACAGATTTTGGTAATAATTTCACCTTTGTGCCCCTCAGACCTAGGTAACGAAGATTGAACCAATCTCCAACTGCATCCGGTACGGTTTCGATCAGCAGGCCTTCTAAATTCAAAACAGCAAGAAATCTTGAATTTTCCAAAATTGAAGATATCAAAAGAGGTGAGGGTACAATAGGGTCAATTGGTAAAGTAGGGTCAATTGACATAAAAGTTCTGAGTCGCGGTAAATAAACATCATGGCTGATCTCTGCTCTTAGTTTGATGTCTATTGAGAGCCGACGGACAGAGTTGTTGTTGAAATTTACTATCTCGCTATCCTCTTGTAGCAATACGAAGTTTTCTTTCCTACGTAAATTGACGGCCAATTCTCTCAATGTATCATGCATTCGACATCTCTTCACCCTGCCCCATGTATTTCTTTTTACAACTTGTAACATGCTGCGTTGTATGAGTTCTTGGAGGTATCCCTCTGCCACCTCTTCTAATGTGCTTCTTCCCTTTTGTTCTATGAAACCCTCTGCTATCCAAAGCCTTAAAAGTCTTTTTCTTGGAAGCAAAGAATCTTCTGGAAATAAACCACAATATAAAAAGCAATTCTTTAGGTATCTTGGAAGGTAGTGGAAGCTTAGAATTAGAATATTCTTCAATGGACCCAAGCTCGGGTTGTTGTCTAGCTCCCAACTAAGTTGATCATATACCCTCTTCCATTCGGATTCTGTCTTATCAAACAATGACAATACGCCACCTAAGGAGACAAGAGCCAGTGGCAAACCATCACACTTTAAAACAATCTCTTTTGCCCACTTTTCTAGGGGATGAGGACATTCATGGTTTTTTTCAAGATGAAAAGCCTTTCTACAAAACAAGTCCCACGATTCCTTTTTTGACAAAGGTTTTAGTTCTAGCCTATTGCTTTCTGGAGCCAGGTTAGCTACCTCAGCCATTCTGCTAGTTATTACAATTCTGCTACCTCGATGGTTATCAATAAGTGTGTCACTTATATCCCGGAATGCTTTTGGATCCCACATATCATCTAAAACAATCAAATATTTCATTTCTTTCAAGAGATCCGTTAAATTTTCTTTCAATTCTCTCAGATCCATGTGAGTTGTGTCTATAGGAATATTATGCTCATGCTTACACATTTCAGAGATTATATTCCGTAGAATGTTTTCAATGGTATATGATTGAGATATACAAACCCAAGCATGACAATCAAAGTTTTTTCTTTCTCTCTTGAAAACATTTGTAACCAATGTAGTTTTTCCTACACCACCCATTCCCCAAACTGATATTACAGAGAGTTGTGGCTTCTTACCGATTATCCAGTTTGTTAACACTAGTCTATTCTCTTCGATTCCCACAATATTATCTTCATCAAGAAAATGAGCAGAAACGGCTGCATTATGTGAATACTCATTTGAGTAGTCTAAGTTCTTGCGAACTTTGGTGTTTTTCGCCACCCACCGCTCTTTTAGTTCTGCAAGATGCTTTAGACTTTTCTCTATTTCTGACAGTTCAGAAGCAATCTGTTTCAAAGCAATGAACACCTTTGGCTTTTTTACCATTGTTCTCACATAAAACGATATTCCGTCAAATTTGTTGTTACCAACCAAGTGTGCAAATTCAGCCACAATATCTTCAATATGGTTTGCTAACTTTTGTACCTCTTGTATCCAGGCTGCTTGTGATGTACTGTCCTCATCATCCATCTTCATTTCATCAAGGTACCCTTTCATCACCCTGAGTTCTCGACAGATGTTGTTGATGCTTGCTTTGAGGTTTGCGAAAGTGAGGCCAAGATGGGAAGTCTGTGAGACTACTAGCTGCACTAATTCTCTAGCCAGCACATCTCCAGTGACCTTGAGGGCGGCGAGAATAGCGGCCTCAGCCATGGTTCTCGGTCTTTGCTATCTTAACTTGCTTCAACTACTTGTTCATATATGTTGCGTGACTTATTTAGCTGTTGAAAGTAGAAACAATGATAAGGACATGCAGTAAAACTTATTTTGACAAAACTCGCTTCTGAGAAAAGGACATATTTTGACCAAACTCACTTGTTAGTCCATAGTAACAATATTCGCGAATTATTTGGATTTGAGTTGTTGACAAATCAGTATTATTTGGTTTCCCAAACCTTTTCCGAATTATTTGTGATTTTACGAATTTTTCTCGAACTTTATGAATTATTTGCGAATTTATTTATTTTTTTGCTCTTGTGGGAATACTTTTTGTTTGCTTCTCAATGTATAATTTTGAATTATTTCCGATCATGAATTTTTGATCCCACTAAACCTTTCCCAAATCATTAAGTTGTTACTATGCTTGTTACTGAGTCAAGCATACAAAGGTTTATTAGGTTAAATTATACTTCTATGAATAGAAGTACAACATAGACACAAACACTAGTTGGTGTGGAGGCTTTAACAAAAAATCTATTCAATTATTTTCAAAGATTTTTTAACAATCTTTTACATATCATAACACACAGAGGGCATCGCATTATGAGAAAATAAGTAATTGAATAGAATCATTTTACTTGAAAGTGATTACTCACATAGTTGTGGAATAAAATAAATAAAATATGGGCTTATAATGTATTAACCTAATTGTTTTTTTTTTGTTAAATTGGATATGACACCCTACATGAATCTACTGATTATTAAATATATTCAGATGACAGTTTTTTTGTTTTTTGGAATCGTTAATTTGTACAATTATTCTCATAACAGGTTTTGTTCTCTGATATTACTTCCAAATAAACAGTGTTTGTTTTATTTCAAAATTGATAAAAGTTCACACTTTTTCCAATCAAGTTAAATTAAGGCCTTTAGTTTTGTCTTTATTGAAAAAAAACAGTAATTCAAAGCAACGTTTCTGTACGAAAGTTTTGTAAGTTCAAAATTTAGGTAAAAACTTTGTTATAGGCATGTATAATTTAAAATTTAATCTCTGTTCTAGGAGCCTAATAATTGTCTCTCAAATAAATCTCCTAGCGTGCCCCCCAAATAGTTAATGTCTAGTTTCATTTCCAGCACTCATATTTAAGCTTTTAAAGTTCTGTTTATAATATTTTACAATGTTATTCGCAAGCATTTAAATCTCTATCTACAAGTATTTAAATTCTAAATCTGTGTAGTTTAACTTTTAACTACTTTTGTCTTCAAGCCAAAAAAAGAAAGATTCATTTTACTTACTCTTTTTTTTATTTTTCTCTAATCATTCTCGTCAATTTTTCCAATGATCCGTGATGAATTTTACGAATCTAAAAATACGAACGTTTTCTACTTGTTTTTTTCTTTCAAATGAGATCCATGAAAAAATACTTTTGAGTTATTTTAAAGTCGTATTTTTTTTAAAGTAAAGCCCATTAGCACTTTATATTCTTAAGCTTTTAAACCTCAGTCTACGACCTTTTAAACTTGATATGGAAACGATTAAAATGTTTGACACAACTACTTTAAACAGTTGTATACAGAGGTTTAAATGTGTGATACTATATGATCTACATCAGATGTTTAAACGCTTGAATATAGTAGTTTAAATGATAACATCAGAGATTTAAATGGTTGTAGACTGAGATTTAAAAGTTTGAAAATTTAAAGTGTTCATGAGCTTTACTTTCAAAATAAAAACACGACTTCAAAATAACTCAAAAATATTTATTTATGGATCTCATTTGAAAGAGAAAATCAAGTAGAAACGTTCGTATTTTTATATTCGTAAAATTCATCACGGATCATTGAGAAAATGAACAAGAATGATTAAAGAAAAATAAAAAAAGAGTGGGTAAAAGAATTTTTCTTTTTTTGACTTAAAAAAAAAAGTAGTTAGAAGTTAAAACTACACATATTTAGAATTTAAATACTTGCAAATAGAGGTTTAAATGTTTGCAAGTAGACAGAACTTTAAAAACTTGAATATGAGTGTTGGATTTAGAAGTTAGACAAAATTGAAAAGTTTTTTCTGTTAAACTAGTTGGGAGACGCACTCGAGTATGATGGCTCGGGGCCAGAACATTTCTCAAAAAATAATATAATATTGCTATGTTTGGATGCACTAATAGCATTGCTATTCGGAAGAAGAACAATCCAAACGAGAAATAGAGCTATTCAGAACAGAGAGAATATGGCTATTCTCTATTCTTACAAAAACATAGAATAGCATTTGTTGCTTTCCATATTAATACTAATCTAATAATTACACTAATATTATATTACATTTAATATTTAAATTAATACTATATTGTATTATATTTAATCTAATATTTTATTTAATACTAATCTAATATTTAAAATAATATTATATTACATTTAATATTTAAATTAATTATTATATTGTATTATATTTAATCTAACGCATAAATTATTACTTTATTCATTCCCTCCAAACTCTATTCCAAATATGCAATCCAAACAATTTTTTCACTATTCTGAATAGCTTGAGTTAGTACTATTTTTAAACAGTAACTATTTTTATTTACTATTCTAAACAGTAATTATTCTAGCTATTTTAGAGTTCATTCAAACGTACCAGTATTATAAACACTTCCGCCAGTGTCTCTGAGACGGATCATCAGTCAGTCAAATGAGCTTCGAGTTTTGCCCTACGGGCATTTTCATCAAAAAAAGAAAAAAAACTTTAGTTTTGACTCTTTGATGCCTATCCACAAAAGTAAGATTCTGTGTTGAGTCAGAGACTTCCTTAACCATCTTTCCTGGGGGTGGGTTCCACTTTTTACCAAGGTTTAATTGGGTAGTATTCAACTGTCAGTGACTTCCATACACAATAATATCTGTAAGTGTTGATGTACGGATATAATGTAACTATTAGTAATCTAGTCGGAGTCTGAATCAACGGGACTAGGGGTGCAAATGAATCGGATATTATCCGGATGATCCGGATCTGAATATCCATACGCATGGCGGATCTACACTTAACTCATAGTTGCTAAGTTATTTTGTAATTTTAAAATTTTTAATTACATACGTTGAAATTTAATTATATTTTTATTTTCTTAAAAATTTTATATAGTTTAGTCTTTTTTCATAATATATTAGATGTGTGCTTATAGTCTAGTAGTTGAGATTCTAATTTGTATTTGGAAAGTTTTGAGTTCAAATTTCACTAACCAAAAATTAATAATTATGCATTTCTAAGTTTCAGCTCCCTCTAACAATTCTTTTTTTTTAGAATAGCCCGTAGGCACGCACACACACAACACCCACAATCCTGCCCCTCTGCAGAACCGAACCCCTAACTAAATTTTTTAGTTCCGCCCCTGTTCGTACGGATATGGTTTTAAATTTAATTATTTGTATCCAAATAGTAAATATATATCATGAGGAGAGATTCACTTACAACATTTGTAAGTTACAATATCTTACAACAATTCGATTTTGCAATTTTGAAAAGTCCAAACAGTCGATCCAAACCATTCAACATGATATCTATATTAAAATGTGTGCTTGAAGATAAAATTTTACATATTTTTAATTTTTTTTTACTATTTATTAAGTATTTTACATTAATGTTGTTTTTAGACAATTATGGACCACTAAAAAACCGTAGTTTTGTAAAATACTTAATAAATAGTAAAAAAATTCAAAAAGAATATAAATCTTATCTCCAATCATGTTGAACGGTTTGAATTAACTGTTTGGATTTTTAAAATCGTAAAACCGAATTGTTGTAAGATGTTGTAACTTACAAATGTTGTAAGTGAATCTCTTCTCTTATATCATATAGTTTAATATATATTATGAAATTTTTATATTATTCATCGTTAAAATGAACGGATATCCAATCCGTATCCGTTTAATATTCGATCTGTATCCGTATCCATCTAATATCTAATCTGTATCCTATCCAAAAATAAAAATTAATACGGATATAGTTTTACAACTGTGCGATCCGTTTGCACCCGTAAACGGGACTCTATAGAAAATTAATGGTTTTCAAAACGGGTCCTACTTGACAGAGGTAATTTAATTGCGGTCTAGTGCTCCTGGTCCTGGAGAATACTTTTGCTCTTCTCCTCAGTCTCCACTCTGTCTTCTCCTCTGTTCCTTCGACATGATCGATCCTATCCGATGGCGTCTCCGTCAAAACATAAATAAATGAAACCTATTTCTCTAAATTTCCGAGGAAATCAGATGAATTTGTAATCTATTGGTCGAAATTCTCTAGGGAGAAGAGGTAACAAAACAGAGAACTTACCCCGAACAAAGCAGAAAGATGCCATGAGATAGGCAATGGCAAGAGGTGTTTAAAACTAATACTAGTTCACTGCAAAAAGAAAATAAAAATTACCCAAGCATATCTGCATATTTCATTAGTATGCTAAAATAATAATTTACTGGAGTTGTCATCACGAAAATATATAGCAAAGTGCTATCTTGAATTTTACACTCACAGATTAATTAAGAAAAGTACTCTACTTTGCAATTTGATTTTATTCAGCACATTAAAAGCAGCTACATAACTAGATATGAAAATAAATTGAGAATATTTACCGACCTAGCTACATCTTAGGAAGAAAATTATAGTTGCAACCCTTCCACAGCACCAGCCACCGGATGAATTATGTAAGTTGTACCTTCCTTGTTTCTTTAATTTGAGAGTAGAAGAGTACATGAGAGAAACTAGCTAGAGGTATATACAATAGAGGAGATGTGAGAAATTTGAAGGACGGAGTTAGTGAGTCTTATTTGATGTCCCTCTCAAATATGTCATTCCATCTAATGTTAATTTACATCTGAAACATATTACTAACCGAGTGAGGCGATGGTAGTATGGTACTATGCATAGCGCGTCCATGCTATGGATTTAAATTTTCGATTTTAAAGACCTATTCAAACCGTTCAACATGATCAATATGAATATGTATTTGTAAACTATATTTTTTATTTTTCTTAATTTTTTACTTATATTTAGATGGGTAGAAAATCACTTTATTTGAAAATTGTGAACCATCTAAAAACAGTGATTTTCTACCTTCTATAGTAAAAAAATTGTGAAACCATCAATAGTAAAAAAATTCTAAAAAAATATAAACTTTTGTGTACAAGTATATACAATATGGAGACCGTGTTGAACGGTTCAGATCGATTGTTAAGATTTTGAAAATAAAAATATTAATATGTAGTACGGATCAATCTGTTTATACATAGAACCATGGCCTCACTTTTACTAATATCTAAATAAATATTAAGAGTGTGTAGATAATTGTTTATTGGACGAATATATTTATCAATTATACAATGTTCAAAATTTATTAAAATTTGCAAATACAAAAGTAGCTCTTATATATGTTGTACGAATCTTTGACTATTATTATTTCTAGGCAATAAAATGGGTAGGGGTGTTCATCAGTTCGGTTCGGTTCAAATCAAACCGAACTAGGTAAACCAAAGTAATAATTCGGTTTCTAAATTAGAACCAAACCAAACAGATTCTGCATTGCAATAGAAACCGAATCAAACCAAAGTTTTATTATTTCGGTTTGTTCAGTTCAAACCAAAAATATATTATTTTTATTTAAAGTAATTGGTTTATAATAAACTGAAGTAAATTAAGAAATAAACCAAGGTATTAAGAAATAAACCGAAATATTAAGAAATAAATCAAAATTTAAAATAATTAATTAAGAAATAAACCGGAACGTTCCGAACCAAATTCATAACATAAATTACAAGTTGTTATGTCATGAACGAGTCGGTAAACCATTCAACTATTCAACAATTAACAAATCTAACTTAATTTTAAAGAGAGAAAAAGTAGGTGGACAACTGGACATACATATATTTATATACAAACACACTCACATACTTGACGCCTAAGTTTCCATGTTTGTTGTGCTTAATTACTCTCATAATTTATTGTGTTGTAAAGCTGACCACGGCTCCACAGTCAAACCCTATACTATAATTTATTCTATAAGCTATAGTGTAACAAGCTAGAGACACCTGGCACTCAGCACACGTACGTGGACTGTGGTGGAAAATTGATGTACGCTTTCTAGAATACGTATTCCATGCATTAACGCACCGTTTGAGTTAATTTATGAACCGTACTATCAGAATTCGGACCAATCATGTTCACTCCCTATAAAGCACGTGCACTTTAATATTAGTACGGATCTCAATAGGACGGTTCAGATCTTAACTCAAAATTTGAGTTAATGCCGAGGATACGAATTCCACTTTCTAGTGTCAACGGGTACGATACGGGTCGGATTTTTTTACCCGTATCTGTTATGATAACTAAAATTTTTTTTACTCTTATTTAATTTTTTAAATACGGAACGGGTTAAATAAACACATAAAAAAGTGTCATAGACATTTTAATTTATGTTTTTTTTATAAAAAAAAAATTAAAACAAGAAAAAAAAGAAAATAATAATAATAAATACAACTAATTTGTATTATGAAAATTTAGTAAAATAAAAAAATTTATTGTATCATGTATTATCTTCATACAAATATGTATCTATATATATAATTTTATTTTTAAAAATTAGTCTTGTTAGATAACGGTAAGATAATAAAAAACAATCATTACCTTTACCCGTACCCAATAAGTTAACGAAAAAATTCTTATTCTTACCCATCTTTTTGGATACAATACGGAATGAAAGGGTAGTCATTGACACCCCTATTCGTTGATCTTTCTCATATCTATATATATTCAAGCTAGAATTAACGTATTAATTAAAGTTTGTTAATGTTCGCATCTTCTTAGGTGCACCTAATTAACCTCCAAGGAATCCATTTTTTTTTTATAATAATTGGATTTATAGGATAACGCACTTAAGAGTTTTGGATTTAGGTAATCACCGAATCTGTCGATTTTTTTTATTCACTACTTTATTTACTAATATAGCACATAAAGTAATGCATTAAAGCAATATTTCATTTTTTTCATACTTTGCTTTAACTTCACTTAACACAAGAAAAAAAATGTATGTGTTATAATAGAATTATTATGTATCTTATTTTTGAAAGGATGGAATCTTATTTACTTTTTACCGTGTTTGAATGCACGAAAATTAAATAAAAGAAATTTGAATTCCTTGGAGAATAGGTGCACCTAAGAATAAAAATTTGGATTTCAAAATAATGTTTTGTTCATGCTAATACCACTCTGCATATATGCATTTATGTCGAACTTTTTAAATAGAAAAAAAAAAGTTCGTTAAAGATTGTTTTTTCTTTAGTAAATTAAATGTTGAAAGTCAAGTCATCCAATTATTTAATATCATGTTATTACAATAAAATATTAAAGATTATGTGTCTTTGTTACTAGATGAAATACTAGTTCTTAACACAGTTAAAGATTTAAAAAGCGGGACAGACATTTAAAAAAAAAAATTAATGAATCGGAATCTATGTTGAGATCCATATACAGGAATATGCGCAAATAACTTGGATTTGTCAGATACTGGTTGCGTACCAGAGTGATTCTGACTCGTTCAATGTAACACCTACGAACCATGTCAGCATATGACATGACATTGACATGCAAGAACCACGTTTCTTTAACATATCTTATATAACAAGACTAACTTGGAACTTTTGTTCTTTTTTTTGTTGTATTGATTGGGAAAGGCAGCGAAAAATCCGAGTGTAATAGAAAAAAACATCGTCTAAGGCACAATATGTTCATAATTCTTGGTTTTGTACACTGAGACTTTTCAAAATAATAAAATAGTTTTCAAAGGTTGGTCAGCGAAAAATCAACCAATTAATTGTATTAAAATAGAAATGTCTCAGTCTCAGTCTCTATTTTAATTATAATCAGCCTCAATCGAAATTCCTAGCAATAATCAGAATACCGACTTAATTTTTCGCTATGAAAAATATAAAGTTCGAAAAATTAGGTTGGTGGGAACTTAGAAAAAAAAAATTTAGAAACTAGTAATGCAAACATAAGAAAGAAGGTTAAACGAGTAGCATATTAATTTGAGATGGGACATAAGAACTTTGCTTAAAAAACAATTTGACCTTATGCTACTAAGAATTAGTTGCAATAACAAATATTTTTGAGGGGCTGAGTACGAATTTCCTCCAATTTAGCGTGCAAACAAAAGCACAAGATCACCTTTCGATTAATATCTAGCGATTATTCGAAAACAATCCATTACGTATATCCTTCCTAAATTGGAGACGATCCAAGTACAGTAAGAGATAGTGGTGGGACCAACCTCTTGTACTAGCGCAAGAATCTGAAGCTTTTCTGCGTCTCTCAATATGAAATGATAGTGAAGTGAATGACTCGACCCATTCTGTCTTGGATTACGAGCGAATTACACGTTTGGCTTCACAGATGACGACTTTGAAATTTTTGAAAAAGAAAAACTAAAACGCTGATGGAGCCAGTGGATGAGATTTCCTCCGATCTCCAGCCTGGCAGGATCAACGCCCCAGATGTTCTCCAGTTCTCCAGTATTGTCCAAGAGGCGCATCATCACTTGATCCTTTAGCTACATTGCGGATTCAATTGGATTCTCGTTGCAGGAAGAAACCTCAATGATCTACATCTTGTCAACCAATATTACTAATTCTTTCTATGTTTTATTTTCCAATTAGCACTATTGTAATAAATAACTAGTTAGCTAGGTTATTAGTTAACTAATCATTTTCTAATGTAATCCTTAGTGGGTATCTTGCCCGTTAACCTTCAAAAAAATATTACTAATTATAATGGTTCAGTTTAATGGTGAAACAGTAAAATCAATTCATGACAAATAATTCAAAATCAACTGCTGAACTTACAAGATAGCAAAACTACTATAACATATGTTGTTTGGACTAGTCTCGATTATTCATCAATTTAAGATGTCAACTGCTTTTATTGGTATTATTTATATACTGTACATGGATGCGACTTATTTATTATTGCAGTTCAAATTAGGTGTACCACCATAGATCGCTCATGGTTTTGCTTCTAGTAGAATAGATGAATAAGGGGCTATGTTGTACCGGGAGCCGCTGAACAAAATGCCATCTGGAACAATATCTTTTGGTGCTTCCAGATTTGTATCAACCTGAAAAACATAAATACCAGTAAATAATGACCACAAAGACAACACCGTATAATAGTTTCATATTTTTGTTTTGAATTTATAAGGAGTAATGACTGAGTTTTGATTTATGCCAGCCATTGGTAGAAAGTTGTTTTGCTTCTAAAAGACACAGCAAAGAGATTTTCAGGAAAAAGAATCATACCACTCTGTACCAATTTTTCATAGGAGGCGGTGGGGGAATAACAACCTCTACAAAATAATCATGTGCATTGAAAGCTACATAGATGTCAGAACCATGTTTTTCGTCATGTAGACTGTAACAAATGGGCCTTTAACTTGTTAGTATATTGAAATGGAAAGAAGAGAATAATATGGGTATGGATTTATTTGATCCACTGTAACCAAAAAAAGTTTCAGAAAATAACATAAAGTGAATATTTATATTAAGACTTACGTGAAGGCTAAAAATTTGCTCTCTAAATTTTCCCAGTTACTTTCATGCCAGGTGACATCATTCTGCATATAAACAATAACCAAAAGCATGTATTAAGGGAAATGAATATATTATGCGTACCATAGTCCAGAGCTACAAGACCTATATTATCCACATAAAAACCTATTATAACTTAGAAGTGCCTATAATCCAACAAATATGGTGATATACTTTAAACTACTACATTTCCTGTTGTTTTTCCAAAAGAACACCTGAGTTGACTCCCTATCTTGCTCAGTCCAGGAGAATAGATACCAAACCAGGGGTAATTTGGGTATATTTTTAAAAGAGAATGTTAGTAACAAGTGACATGAGGGTCAATATTGCAAATCTGCAAGACAAGAATAATTGTACAAAAAACAATTAACTATATAAGAAGATAAACAAAGTCTTACTTTGGTTAAAAATCTGGTGCGCCTCAGTATATGATGGTTGTGACGGTATTTTATCATCTCAGAGAAGAACCTGAAGTGACCATCTCTTTTTGATTCCAACTGTTTAATGCAAAAAAGAAAAGGAAAAAAGAATGGTGAGAATAAATAAAAGAAGGAAATTACAGAGTTCATTTAATTTTTCTCTCATTCAAAATAAGTAAATAAAAAAGAGACTTTACCTGTCCCCATTGAAAGTGATTTATAGCAGTGTCATGGCCATAGCTATTATTATTTCCATAGCGTGTATGGGCATACTCATCTCCCATTAACATCATTGGTACTCCCTGATTATATTTGACATGGTATTTACATTAAAACATTAAAAAAAACAATAATAAAATAATAGTTTTGAGATAACAGTACCTGAGAGATCATCAGAGCCATGTGAAAGTTCTTCATTTGCCTTGATCTAAGACTATTAATGTTATCATCATCAACCTCTCCTAACCAAAAATAAGAAGGAAAAAGTGCTTACAATATTATCTGAACATTACTTTATGATAGATAATCAAGCAAAAAATTATTAAACATGACTCCAGATAATTTCACATATACCCCTCCTAAAAATATGGAGAGGATGGGGGTGGTTGTAACATCTATTAACAAACACTCTCCTCTCATCATTATACAACTGAGGAAGAGGAGGGTGTGATTGTGACATCTCTTTTAATTGAAAGAGCATTTGAAAGAACATATGAGATGTTTGTCAATTTTCGGGGGAGAACAATGGTACATTATATGTTGAACTTTCAATTTTTTTATAGTCATACACAAACAATCATTCCATGTTTATAAAAGGATAGCAGTTAGAAGGTACCTTCAAAACCACAATTCCAGCTGAAATTATCATTGCACCCATCACGACCTTTTTCTCCATTGGCATCATTATGCTACATTATACATAAAACATATAAAGCAAAATATTAAAGAGAATGAGGCTACAAAAACTATTTGCAACCAACAGTCCAACATAAAGTTGGTATCAAACAGTGCCATAAAATTACTTAAGCTCCAAACCACAAATCCAAACAGTAGGATATGTTCTATATCACCTTTATTACATTCTATTACTAAATTACAGGGTTTTAATTTAATCTCAGTGGACAGCAAAAGCTTGGAAATATCAAGTAAACAGATATGACGAGATCTTTTGTTAGCACATAATATATATTATGTGCAAAATATCCAACCATTTTAATTTGTCATTTGTCAGTTACGTATACTTGTTCTTTCGAGCAAACATTCATTAGCGCTAATTTGGCACCAAAAACTTTGGAATATGATGCCTCCTCAACAAAAAGGTTGTGTCAATAATAAAACTAAAATTGATTGAAGGTACCTTGCAATTGTAAGAAACGAGATCGTACAACGTAAACCCATCATGTGCAATGACAAAGTTGATACTGTGGTATGGCTTTCTCTTATTTACCTATCAAGTAAAAAAAAAAAAAGCAATGCTGATAACAAGTTAATAAAACAAAAGTGTGCAAGATTTGCATGAATTAATTATTTGCTGTGCAACTGAAACCTGATATAGATCTGCAGAGCCAGAAACACGAGTTGCCAAAGAACCTTTCATGCCGCAATCCCCCTAATTTAGAGTTTCCACAGATTGTAAAAGATAGAAATATCAAAAGTTTCGAGAAGTATTTTTAACAAAAAATAAACAAAATCAAGCTTTCATGAAAATAGGAAAAAAAATTGCATTGTCAAGATTATTGAAAGCAACTCGTGGGAATTTTTCTTTCAAGAACAACTTCCTACCGTAGAAAAATTACCTTGATGAATCTTCTAATATCATCACGGTACTTGCCATTCCATTCAGCCCACCTACAAACCAGACTAGATAATTCATTACATTGGTGAAAAAATTCACTTGTTTTGCAGAAAGAAAGCTAAGATGACAACAATTCAATGGCTTGCGAGATTATCACATGCAACATTTAAGGGCCAGAAACTTCAATAAAGTAAGAAGAAAAACAGAGAAATGCTTCCGGCCTAGAGCGTCATCCAGTTCCCATTTGGTCCTTTCAAGTTTCCATATTTCCTTTTTGATCCCTAAATTTCCCAAGTAGTATCAAAAATTTCAAATTCAGTTTTGTCCAAACCTTTCAAACAGGGATAAAAAATTTAGCCAAGTCTAGCAGGTTCCACCAGAAAAATGATTAACTCCCAGACCATAGTTGACTAAAGAAAATTTGGGAAGCACCCGTCTTTGTGTAAATGTCAAGGACCAAAAAGTAAAGAGTTTGGAAGTTCAGGGAATCAACACTGGGAAATATCATCATTTTTCATAAGCGTGATATATGCATCACATAGATCATGTTGTCAATGTTAAATTCAAATTTAAAAGTTTAATTTTGACGATAATCAAAATAAACTAAATTGTGCAGTTAGATCCATTATCAAGTGATCACTCTTCCATATTCTATAATAAATGAACTAGGATTGATTAGAATGGGAGACGTTCTGTGGACATATGAACATAAATATTAAGTGAATATTTACCTATCCCAATTTGGGAAACGGCCAACAAGATAAAGTCCCCCACAATCCCATGGCTCTGCAATTATTTTGCATCTAGATAACACCTCATCTTTTGCAATGGCCTGCAAGTAAAGTTGCATATATGTGTTTTTTTTTTGGTCAAAATCAATCAACCCACAAGCTACAAATGCATAAAAGATAGTTGCTAAAATCGAGGGATTTTGGTACTTGCGCTAGTACCGTACCTAAACTTAAAAAGTATGGTACTGATTTAGCACCTTTCGGTGTTCTTTGTTCGGATCTCGATGATGAAGCCTCGACAGAGGTTTTCAAATAACTCATGAATCTGAACTACAAGCAGGGATAAACAGCAATTGTTTCAACAGCACATAACCCGATTAGACCAGGGAGGAGTTAGGAAATGTCAACGATTATTTGCATATAACGCAGCATTTAGGTGTTGACAAATTGAACTCGTATCTGCAGTACAATATGAACTTTTGGAATCTTATTTGCAAAAAATCTTCTAGTGGGATGGAAATGTTCAGCTCATTTTCAATTTATACACAAGAAACCATATGGGGGGAATGGAAAAAGAAATTTCTATCAAATTAAATTTGGCAATTTCAGGCCTCTTTTTTTTCCTGAAGTAACCACAAAAATTAAATTCTGTAACTTCCAAACTTATCTAATATATAAAAAAATAATGACTGAAATATGATGGCTTCCCACTTCCTATTAACTGAATATTGAATTTTTCCTTTCTTCACAAGATAAGGGGACTTTGGTGTTTATGCAGTTAAACATCTTGGTCACTATACAGTATTCTTCAAGCACCATATTAATTTGCAAACCAGAATGCAATTACCAATGTATTTGTTAATGCAGTAAATGTTGGCGTATGATTTGTGAAGACCTAATATTTCATGTACAATCACAAAATATTTCCTCCATTACCTTAATAAGTGGAGGTGCATTAAGTGGAGTCCCATCTGTGTCACGACAAAGCACACTAGCTAAATCAAAACGGAACCCATCTACATGATATTCTGTAACCCTATAAAAGCACATAAAGAAGTGCATATTCAGGGTTTCAGCATATCCAATATGAATTAGGAACAGATAAACGAAATGAATTGATATTTGACGGGTACCAATGTCTCAAGCTGTCTAGTATGAGGTCCATAACAACTGGATGATTGCAGTTCAATGTGTTTCCTGAATATTCAAACAAAAGGAGAAAATATTAAAACACGGAACTTCTGTATTTCACTGTTTCTGGTTGTAAAAAGTATGGAGAATACAATGAAGGTGGAGGAAAGGATTTACCACAGCCTGAGAAATTATGCAACTGAGCATTGTTATCAAGATCTAGCATGTAATAAACCTGCAAACAGGTTTAAATTAACTTGTCAAATGAAGACAAGAATAACATTAAAACCCTAATGATGTAATAATATTGAACACGAGAAACAAACATGCCTTATTATCTATGCCCCGAAAAGAGGTTGTATAAGGGTTCTTATCATCCGCCTCATTAGTATGGTTGTAAACAACATCCAAAATTACCTGAAATGACACATAGTCCAAGCTCAATTACTGGATTAAGAACATAGCAGTACAAAGCAAACACTTACCTCAATTCCCGCATTATGCAAAGCCCTGATCATCTGTTTGAGCTCAAAAGAGGCAGCAAGTGGGCCTCCACCTCTACTTGCATACCGACTCATAGGTGCAAAAAAATTTATTGTTGAGTATCCCCATGTGTTCACCTATAAAATTATAATTGACATATTAAAGACAGCTAGCTTCAAAAAAAAAAAAAGAGCAAATATTTCACATCTGCCACAGCAAAACAATGGAATATCATCTAGGGCCATACAAAACGATAATTCACATCCAAAGTAACTAAATTTTAAACTTGTAAAGTTGTTAGACCTTCATTTTCAGTGCTACTACTATTCTAATGGTTCGAATCATATCTTCAAATTGGAATACATGTAGTCAAGGAAATTTGTTTTTCATCCCGATCTGCATTGCATTTTCTAATACTATGAAGGGTACCTGTTGTGTTAAAGAGATAAAAGCAAGGAAGAAAAAGTACCATATGATCCCTTGGATTTGGAAATCGCTGGAACTCCAACTCATCAAACTCAAAAATTGGCAATAGTTCGACAGCATTAACCCCCAGTTCTAGCAAGTGAGGAATCTAGGCATGCAATAGTTCATAAAATATATCAAATAATGACCTTTATCAAGGTCTTTTAGCAAAATACATGGACTATATAGCCGAATGTGATGGAAACCCATAATCCATTAGTGTTGGTTATTTTGACCTGACTTCTAACAAGATATCTTCTCCTTGCATTATTTTGATACAAATGGAATTTTCCATTCAATACTAGCAATATTAACACAGAATATTTCTGTAACATCTAAAATATTGTTTTTTTGTTAAATCAACCACAATCAATCCAGTTGAGCATAGATTTGAAGGTCAAGGGCAGTTTGGCCAACTTTTATGAACTATAGATTTAATTATTTGAGCTATTTTTCATTTTAATTCTTTTTTTTGCAAGTAGTCCAAAGAATGTAGCCTTCTGGTTACACATGTGAAATTTGCGAATACAATAATTATTGAAACAAATACGCAATAGAAACAACCCCAAAAAAGTATACCTTTTCAATGACACCAAGATAACTCCCACATATATCTGGATCCAAACCACTTGACTTGTCAGCCGTGAATGCACGTACATTCATTTCATATATCACAAGTTCATTCTGTAAAAGAGAATTTGGACCACAAGAATCAACAAAATAAATCAACATAGTAAAAATGTGATGGCATTGCTTTACACAAGGATTTATGGTATGCATTCACAATTTTACAATTTAGTTGAAAGTGAGACCTAGTTATTATTCGACCCTAAACCCTAAACCCTAGTTAAATTTCCCTAATTTAGACTCAATTGAGCCCCAAGTTGATCTTGACTAACACAAAGCATATGATGAAAAAATTACTAGTAAGTGAAAGTATAGTAGATACATTTGCATACCTCAGGTATGTTTGGAAGGTTGTAATCAGGACCCCAATCAAATGGAAAGCTGTCAAAATCATAGGTCCCACGGAAATTACAGTTTTTGTCTGTCACATCCCCAAAGAAATTACGGCCAGAAACAAGTTTGGCATATGGGTCAAGAAGCACAACACTACTATCATACCGGTGCCCTCTCTCCCACTCTTTTGGGCCATCAATACGGTATCCATATAGAACTTCACGGCCCGGTAATCCCTAGAATAAAAAATAAAATTGTTAATAATTGAGAGCTACAAATTAACAATTCATGTTCTCTTTTGTAATTTGCTCAAGAGTGAGGCTATGGTACTATGCATAGCGCTGATTGGTCCGTACTATGGATTAATATTTTTGTTTTCAAAGTATAAGTAGTAGAAGTAGTAGATCTGAACCGTTCGACATGATCTCCATATGAAAATTTACTTGTAGATCAAATTTTACATTTTTTACAATTCTTTTACTATTTTCTTAGAAAGGTAGAAAATCACTTGATCTAAAAATTCTGGACTATTCAAAAGAGTGATTTTCTACAAGTGCAAGTACATTTTCATATGGAGATCATGTCGAACGGATCAGATCAAATGTTGGACTTTAAGAACAGAGATATTGATCTATAGTCTGAACCAACCCGTGCTATGCATAGTACCATAGCCTCACTCTTTGCTCAAATAAAAGTGAAACAAATTAATGAATTCAACAAAGAATGATGAACATGATTGGTACCTCTACACAGATGTGCCATATATCTCCAGTTCTATTATTACTAGGATCTAGTGCAATTTCAACCAATTCCAATTGTGAATCCACGATACACCTAAAAAAGGCAAAATAGTGAAATACAGAAGGTACAAAATGATAATGAGTGAAACACTTGTAATAAGTAATAACAAATATTGTGGCTAGATTGGTTTAATTCAGCACCCATCTATGTACTTCAGGCAAAGAACAACAGATGAAGCATGTCGTGAGAAAATCGCAAAATTGATGCCATTTTCTGAATCTGACACGCCAAGTGGGGAAGCATTTCCAGGAAAATATCTCAATCGACTTTCAACTTCTGACATAATAGGCTCCTCTTTCTGGTTTAGCGGAAAGTAAAGGAAAAAAAAAAAAAGACGCAAGTTAAGCACCCAGAAGTACAGAAGGCACTGTAATTTAAATTTGCAAACCTACAATTTCCCAATTATTTTTTACCATTGTAAGTGTGAGTTAGCATAGCTAAGACAACACAATTATTTTAGTAACGTTGAAATGTGAAAAGGGATTTTAATTTCAGATCTGCATGGAAAACAATATTTGGTTGTTAGGTAGCGGTACAGTATTAGTACCAGGAACAGTCCCAGCAGACAGAA
The DNA here is from genome assembly GCA_025461045.1 of Carex parvula. Lineage (NCBI taxonomy): Eukaryota > Viridiplantae > Streptophyta > Magnoliopsida > Poales > Cyperaceae > Carex > Carex parvula. The sequence goes on along the minus strand of JAJGRW010000936.1, from coordinate 69,081 downwards.
TACCAATAGCATATTACAGAAGGAATAGAAGTTTCCCAGGTTGGCAATTAACCCCCCAAATCCTCAATTTAAGCTCAATTGAGCAATTAAGCATTAGTTTAATCTCCAAAAAAATTAAAAAGCATGTGTTGCCACATACAAACCTCAATTATTCCATTTAAGCATAAATTAACCCATCCAAATCCAGTTTAACATCTGTTCTTTGATTAACAGTGAAACAGACATAGTAAAACAACATGGAACAAAGAAAATGCCAAAAAATTGGCAAACTGAATTTAACAGCGAACCACCTGGTACAAACCAGAACGAACTGGTACAGACCTGCTCATCAAAAAAGGTATGGAAATCTAGTATAATTAAGCTTGATTGTGCAAATTAACCTGAATGCACCATCTGTGCACGATCTGTTCAGTTCTTAAACACTAATTTTAAGCAGGCACGATGACATATGCAATTTTATTGGATTGAATTTGAGGAAATCATCAGCTTATGCTAACACTGATATGTACTTTTTCAAAATTTTATAACAAGACAGAGATAATGTACCTCGATTACACTTTCCCCAGATTGCTTGCCATAAACCTTCAGACAAGGATAGTTAACTGGATTGATTTGCTTATCCTATTAAACCAATCAGAAACTGAATTAAATCATAAACATAACCAAGCAGAATCCAAAAAAAACATTGCGAAAGAAAAACTAAGAGCCGTGCCTTTTTGGAGATTGCTACCCAGGTAGAAGGGAAGTTCCCCTTGCTTGATCCGACTCTGCACATAATTTTCGCATAATCACATTACCTCATCGACTTCGAAGTTGTAAACTAATGTAGCAATTAAAGAGAATAATAATAGAAAAGAAGAGACGAACCTTATTCCCGACAGGAGACCAAGAGAATGCGAGGCATTGCCTCTACAATGGTTGGAAGGAAGCAACGATTCCATCAGAGAAGATGAAAGAATGAGCTAAAAAACTGATTCATATGAAGCGAAATAAAATATATATATATTAAAATAAGAGACGGTGATCTTAGATTCTTACGTCAATTAAACGAATGTCACGTGCCTGGTGATTGAATCCAGATGCAGACAGTGTGACACCTGTACGACCCTTGTTTTGTGAAGGTTTATCACTACAAGAAAAGGGTTTCTGTGGCGTAGGAGGTGTAGCTTTATAACACTGGAAGGACTAGTTCATGTATTTACTTGGGTTGCTGTACAGGATTGGCCACATGAATCAATGTGCTAACATCATTAGTCTTTTTATCTTTTTTTTTTCTTTTTAACAGAAATTTTACCGTCAGTCGTGTATCTCGTGACGCCAAAATAGTATACGACGAGAATATTTACTTATTCTGGTTTAATTCGCGGATTTAACGAAAAAAATTTGTACGGTAAAAAAATTGCCTATTCTTAATCAATCTGACTGCAGAAGACGAATATTGCTATTCTGATAGCCAACTCGACAAATCTTCACATAACAGTGCAAGTTCTACAGATATTTACATAAACCATTTTAGAAATTTTGTATTTTTGTGCCACCAACTTGTACCAACAAAATTAAACCTTCGAAAATTTTGAATCAAGTTCAATGTTCTAACTTCTAACACAATATCGTCATAGTTCATCTTCACTTTGCCTAAGGTGTGATCCAAAAGGAGGGAGGGGAGGGAGAGGGAGCGCAGTGTAAGAAGTTAACTCCTCTGCACTCTGAATTGGAATTATAAAATTTGAATAATTTATATATAGATTTCATTTCTTCTCCCTTTCCCTCCCCTTCTCTACCTCTCAAAATTTAATGTTTAGAATCCTAGCAGATCTGGTCATCCCTCCTATCCCTTCCCCACCCCTCCTCTACCCTCTTTTGGAGTACATTCTTAGTATCAAAGACCTAAGGAATTAACTAATGTTGAATAAATAAATAAAAAACAAATTGAACTTTTGCCCTCACACATTTAAAACAAGGAATTTGAATCAAGGTTATTGCATGGAGGCAAAATCAAATGTACATTAAGTTCTGGAGTTCTAAAAATTAATTTTGAACGCTAAATTCGACTTGGGCAAGGAACCCGGGTATTTTTAAATCCCCTTTTTGCTCTTTTCTTAACTAAAAATACCTAGGTGGCTAGGTTCCAGTCAGTCGCTAAATCCCTGTGATTTAGCAATGCCCGCAGCCAGATACTAATACCTTAAGTCCAAACACATCAAGCATAAATTATGCTGTATTTCAGTACCCAAAAAAGAAAAAAAAACAGCCCGGATTATAAATCTATTGTCAAGATAAGGAACCACCATGCCATCCAATAATGGCAGCAGATGGAGGCTCATTGTGGTAACATCACAGGTTGCCTTTATTGCAACTTCTCTCTAATTATCTATTTTTTATTTTATAAGTCAAAATAAGAAGCAAAAAGGACAGCTTTAGACAACTTTGTTGATTTGTAAAATTTAATCGAAGTGCAAAATTGATCACCAGAGTCAATGAACACTTTCTGGTTCTTTAACAGCATTAACATCACTGGAGATCTCCATTTCCCGGACTTTCTCAAGCTGTCTTAGTAGATCCAGCCTCTCAGGTGCATATGTAGATGGGATCTGCACAAATATTAGCCATGATAAACACAGTTATGTGTCTCTTTGTATTGTACTTGTACATGAATATTAATTATTTTAGGCTACAGTACATACCAAAGATGGAACATATCTTTGAATTAAAGCCAGGATAGCAGCATGCCCCACAGCAGTAAGCTACACAAAATAGATAAATTTAAATACACAAAAATATATGATAATAACAATTAATGAACGCCATCTGCTGAATTTTACTCATAACCAAAAGATGGATTGAAGCTAAATCAAATTAGAAGACATGTTGGATTGAGATTGAAGTGATAATAACAAATTTCAGTTCATTAATTTAAATTGTTAAAAAAGGAAAAGTAAAAAAAAAATAGCAGACTCACAGGTAGAAGCATGAGAATGCCAATAGGAATGACGGATGCCAGATCAGTTAGGGTTCTCTGAAGAGCTTTTTTCTCCTTCTCTGTAAGTTCATCTCCTGTAACTGATCTTCTCAGAAGTTCCATTGCGGCTGCCAGGTCAATTGCTAGCAGTTGAGTACCCTGCAACACATCCTGTGCAAGACACTCAAAATATTACTACATGTTATAATTTTCAAATCAAATCATACAAGCTTTTCATAATATAAAGACAATTTTTTTTCTTTCTACCGTGGTAGTTTCCTTTAGTTTCTCAATGGATTTAACCAAGACATTATCTTTCTTGGAGGAAGGCACCAACAGTTGGTCTTTTGTTGAAGATCCCTTGTTATCTCTCTTGTCTGCCATATCAGCATCCTAAGAATTAAGAAACAGCCATATCATGTATGGTTTAGTGGTCAAATTACAATACTCGGCTTTGTAAAAGAAGTGAAGGCTAGAGGTCAAAATCACGACTGAACCCAAACCAATATATTTCAAAAAACTTTGGACAGCTCATTGTCAACTATGGAAATTATATCTATGTTACCTCATTCTAATGGAAAATATATATAAAAGACACAACTTGGAAAAAATGCAAAGATACCCCATAATTCTCGGGATCATCTGTGCTTCTCTGGACTCTCTTTTCTAGTTCCTTCAGTTCAGTTGTTAGCTTCTCAATCCGGTGGATACCAGTCTCTTCTGGGCCCTGATAATCTTCTCTAGTTGTGGCACCCTTCAAATACAATACCAAAGGTTGATGGTTTTAGAGCCTTGACATAAGATTGCATTTTAATAATCCCATTCTAGATAGCCTTGACAAGCATATGAAAACAAGACCGAAATTTTAGAGGAAAATAGAAGCCTACAAGGTGTAGCCTGCAAATTGACTAAATATAGTTTACTGTGTTAACCCTGAAAATTCAACTTAGGTATATGATCAAGTGCAAACCTACAATTAAAATACAGCAACTCGTAGGCCAACCATAACACCTAATCAGATGCCAATTACAGACACTCAAGTATTAACCTAGTAAATGTGTCAATCTGATGTACTGGTGAGGCACAACAGACTTCTACCAGCAATAAAAAATATTTTCCAAGGAAATATTACAAGGGTTAGTATTCTTTAACAACATGGTGAATATGAAAGCCTGATTTTGATGGCAGAATTTTCTACACTTACTGCTAATAGGGCTGGAATGGTTCAAAAGGATTTACAAAATGAAAAGAGTGAGATAATATGCATATTACAAATCGACTAGTGCTATGGATCCATATCTCTATTATCAAAGTTCAAACAGCTGATCAAAACCATTAAACATGATCTCCATATGAAAAATTATACTTAGAGACTAAATTTTACATTTTTTTTTACTATCTTTTTAGATAGGTAATAAATCACTTGATCTAAAAATTTTGGACCATCTGAATGTAGTGATTTTTTACCTATCTAAAAAAATAGTAAAAAAAATAAAAAAAAATGTAAAATTTGGTCTTCAAGTATATTTTCACATGGAGATCACGTTTAATGGTTTGGATCGGCTGTTTGAACTTTAAAAATAGAGATATATATCCATAGTACAGGTCAATCCATAAAATGCATATTACCATAGTCTCACTCAAATGAAAAAATATGATAAATTAACAAAACATACATTTTGTACAGGATCTGGTTCTCCTGATTCAGTCCTCGCACGGTTCCTAACCAAGAAGCCCCAGAAATAACGTGATTTACTGTTCATATAAAAGAAAGAAATAAAGACTGAATTATCTCATTTCGTCAAAAGACAAAAGAGAGAAATCAAATCATTTTGCCAAATAATGTCATTTACTGTTCTGAAGGGCTTGGTGGGAGATGAACTCCAACAGGAGCCAAGGTTTTCAAGGGCCACAATAAGCCATGCACCCTCCCCCCCCTCCCACCTTTTCTTCCCAAATTCATATTTTTAAGGCAATAAATGGCCCCTTGTTTTCCTTTGATGGCCATGATTTTGGGCTTATAACAAAGGATAAACCTGTGCATTCTTTTTATATAACTCAACAAATTGAGGTACGAATGCTTACAAATCACAATCAGATGATAATTATAGAATTGAAAAAAGAGATGTTATTGTGATGTCTAGATATTAATTATAGTACGGTGTTCTCTTATTTTGGTTATTTGAAAATTTTATGTTGTTTCAATATATCTTTTTGTCATGGAGTGATGGCCTTTATGTTTTATTCTTCAAAAATTTTTATGTTGAAATACTGATGTATTTTGTCTAATGCTAATAGTCTGATCAAATTTATTTAGTATTGACTTATGTTAATACAACTAAATAGACCATATTCTACCATAGGTGCTTATTCCCACCCTTACCCTAGCCACTCCCTTGCTCCTGCATTTTTGGTTCAAGCTCCACTGCTGTACAACAGCATGTGTACTTGTAAACCATTTGATCTAGAAGCTTAAGCTAACAACAATGATTCTCTTTTGCAAAAGAGAAGAAAAAAGAGAAGACAGTAAAAATTGGATTTGGAAAATTATACACCACCTTAAACAAATTACCCTAGAAAATCTCAGAGAAAATAAAAATGAAATTCCAATTACCCCGGGTATACATAAGAGAGCTAACCTCTCAGCTGATTTATTTGCTTGCTCAGTAGTAGAAGACAACGCACCATCAGCATCAACCTAAATTGAAGTGAAAATGAAATATAACAGACATCAACCTAAACCATTTAAATAATCAAATATGAGGTTATATTGATTGAAGAGAAGTTATACTTCACATAAACAACTGTCCTTATTTATTAAGAAGCAATATTCCATAGACATATGACAAATTATCAAATATGGAATGTCTCCGGCATTCGCACTGACCTTTACACACAGGAGGATTTATTGGGGAAAAATAAACAAAGAGAAAAAAAATTACAAATATAAAGGGGAAAATTGCTTTAGTTGAGAATATGAGATAATTTTAATTTTAGTTTCGAGGGTGTGCATGATCTTTCGGTGTACTCCAGAGGATACAAGAAATCATGTCATCAATCGATCCATACTTCACAAAATATGAAAAACAAATAATTTACTTTCTTAAAGACGATACCTTGGCTCTGAAGGATGCCTCGAGAAACTCAGCTTGTTTCTTCAGTCTTCTGATTCGTTCAAGGTCAGAACAAGCAGCTTGAAGTTGTTCTCTGTTTCCTGCGTTTGAGCTCGAGACATGTAGTTCTTGCAATAGGTCTTCCAACCTTACTATAGCTGTCTCAACACTATCAAGTGCCTAAATCATACGAGGGAATTCATTCTTGTAAACTTAAGAAACACTCGTGCCAATTGAATATGGCCTCAATCTTTCAGATTAAAAGATAAATTTATTGGATTACCTCATCAATGGAATCTAAATTTGACTTGATAGAGAACTTTCCCTGGGGTTCCATTTGGATTTCTTGCTCCATGGAGCTGCATATTGAATCCCTACAATCAATTTAGGGTTTAGTTTTGGCATCATGAGCATCAAGTGTACACCACAGATGGGGCACTCTTCTCAGCTTGGTAGTGATAGTGGTTCTTGGTAGGGGGTATGTAAAAAAGGGTCACAAGGAACAAAAAAGAAGTCAGAGATAGAAGATAGTAAGACTTACTTAGATACCCCCAGTTCTTTCATGCAATTGCTCAGCATTTCTTCTCTAAGTTTGACAATAAGAAAATTAATTACTAATTTTTGCTGTTTTAAGTGTTTTGTAATCCTCAAAAATGATATAAATAAGTTAACATACCCTCTAGATAGAAAACTCGTGGCCTTAACATTAGATGGATTCTCTAACCATATGCTGTGCTTGGTAAAACTCGTCATCCAATAATAACAAACAGCTAAAATCCTAAGCTTTACTTTGTTTGGTACCATTATCTTTTCATTACTACCATGTGGGGCCACCTTAGAATAACTATCACTACCATAGAAAGGGAGCCACTCCAACTCCTCACATACCACCTGTTACGGAATAAAATACAAGGAACGTAAGGACATAAAACATTTTGGTCAAAAGACTGCCATGTTGGTTGTTAACTAAGGCTGTAATGGACAGTATAGCTTTATTTTATTAGATAGTATAGTAGGGTTTAAAAGACTACCATGTTGGTTGTTAACTTAAGGGTGAATGGGAGGTAGAGCATTATGTTATTTAAAAAATATAATAGAGTTGGTCCAATCCCATCCCTGCCAGTATTACAAAATAGTGGCAAGGACCCCAACCAATTAACTTAAAGGGCTCAACTCAATGGCCTGCCATTGCCAAATTGTATAATTTAATTGGCTTTACATGGGTATGAAATTTTTGCTCGTTTTACATAGGTTACCAAAAATGTATTGAGCAAATAGAATGTTTGGTGCTTTTTTACCAAAAAAAAAAAAGCAGAATTAACCATCAGGCTGAGTAGGGTTGGGTCTAACAGATAGCAGGTTTGAACTTACCCCATGAATTCAGATTTGAACCTGTTCCATTAGTCAATTGGGTTAAACTAATAAAAGATCTGGAAATAATCAGCGCATACTGACCTCAACATATAGCTGGTAAGAACTAATAGAAGAAAGTTGTGGATAGTACAAAACACTCCCCCCTATAAGATACCTGAAAAGTGAAATTATACAACTAATAAACTTTTTGACTGGAAATATTTTGATTATGCAAAAAGTAATTTAACAAAAAATACCTTATAATGCCATCTAATGAATCATCTGCAACTGTGAATCCATTTGAAGACAAATAAGACTGTGTACTTCTTCCCAGAGCAATAAAAAATCCAAAGATCGCCAGATCCTTTTCCAAAACCTACAGTAAAAATGTATAACTGTGTTTATAGGTTCCAATATACCCAATAACTTTTATTGGCCTTCTAGACTTTTGTAGAAAATCTTAACAGTCATACAACTGAGTGTACTAACCTCTATGCTTTCACATGTAGTAAGTCTAGACCATATCTTTTCTCTGGAAATAGCTCTTTGTAACTTCCTTTGAGTTAGGTCTATCCAAAATTTCATTTCATTTATAAAATTCTGGTCATCAAGAGACCGGACTGTGGCAACTCTTGGGCCAAAATGGCATAAAAACTCCCTTCTCAACCCGATATCCTTCAAGGACTGGTAAGCCTCACTTATCGTTACAAAGTCAAGAAGCATATCCATGAACCGCCCAGTTGTTTCTGGTACCATAGAGAAGAATGTCGGACAAGAGATCTTGGCTGGGCCAAGCTTTGTTATGGCAGCAAGGCAGCTGAGAGAAAGCATAAGAAGTGAAACCTCACTTGAATTTGGTGGAGACGTCAACTCTTCTTTGCCACATCTAACAAGGGAAGAAAATATAAATGTTTTTAATGCATAAAATCACTAATTCTACAACTTCCCCCTCAAAAGGTGAACAAGGAGTCAACCCATTTAACAAGTTTTTTCGTGTTTTGATTGGCTCCAGCTGAGATTTTTGGTAGATTTTTATTTCGCCACTGTTTCTAGCTGACAGTATTGTTAAAAGTTGGGGTCAGTTAAAGACTAACCAACAGTAAAGAAAATTTTGTCAATTCTTTTCAAACAGAAAGGCACCTTTTAGCAAATACTGATATAGAGGCTTTTAAATCCACAAAAATAAACTAGATTAACAAATATCTTCAGTCCCATTATAAAAGAGACATCCAAAGTTTGGCACATTGTCGAACTCAATATAAGTAGTAAAGAATCTACTAAATATGGTTGAGCAAACAATTCCATACCAGATAATGTACAGTAATAATGAACAAGAAAAAGGTCAACTTACATGGCAGTAGCTGCACTAAAGCGAATATCCTTCTCAAATATGTTCACAAATGTAGTCACAACCAGGGGTATTTGATTCGACAAATACCACTCATAAGCTCCTGGTTGCTTTTTACAAATCTGATCTTGGATTTCGGTCTCTAGTGGAACTCGTAGCCGTGAGAGACTGCACCACAAAAATGCTCAAGAATTAATTTGAAGCAAAACTGAAACAATATCATACAAAGCACTTCAATACATCAAAACGCCACAAATGCCCCTAAAATACTGAAAATGACCACGACACCCTCCGCTTGAAATTAATGAAAGAAGGCCGGATTAATTCTCTATTTTTTCACACTTATGGAGAAAACAATGAAAAATTCTTCAAGGCATAGTTTAAGTACATTGGGCGAGTAAGAGGTATATAGGATATCTATCACGTTTTCTAGGTGTCTACATGATTTGCACTAAGCTTTTAGGTTCACACATGATATTCCTTGTTCTGATTCCAGATTTTCACAAGAGCACAACTGAGTCCTTCCCAAAGGACAGGTCAAAAATCCTAAGGTTGAATTACCTCCTTTGCACGAACACGTTAATATCTCTATCTCTTCCATCACCACGTGAAGAGATTTCAATTGCAGCTTGCAAAAGCGAATCAACAGCAGCCTAAAAAATGTGTAGATATCAATATAAATAATAAACAGGGAAACCATTCCTTATGGGTGTATAATAGGAGAAATGTTAGACATTTGATGGTGTGTCGCAAACAATACCGAACGAAGTTATACTGTACTTACGAACAAAACCATTCTTCATATTTGCAACAACCACGAAACATATTTTCCAACATTTGCAAACAGCCATTCATTTACTAAGAAGGAGAGATATAATCAGTAAAATGTGACAGGAACAATTTGCAAGTTACTCTAATAAGCTCAGTTTTTCTAAGCCCAAAACGCTCACTTCTTTAAGCCCAAATGAAGTAAAATAAACCAACTAATCACAACGATAAATTCCAAGTTCATATGAGCTAATTAAGAAGAGGTTCAGCTGATTCCAAATCAGATGTATGATCTGATCCTAGTACTCTTCCTCTATTGGGTGTTTAGGGTTTAGGGTTTAGGGTTTAGAACTGAGTGCTCATGTGGGTCAAGCATTTAAAAACTCAGGGCATAACTGAAAAAGCCATAAGCACTTTAATGAGATCAATCGCTTTGAGGACTGAGTTCGCAATAATCTAACTTAAAACCATATTATATGTCTTCCAATCCTTATGTTTTCCTTGTTTCATGCTCATTTCGTCATTTTTAACTGGACCAACCTTTTGGTTTGATGCATCATTTGACAATTACCAATCAAATGTTTCATTTCAAATGCAGAGGTGAAAAACCAAAGTTGCTATTTGCAGAAATTGATAATTTCGGATTTAAATTACAAAACCTCTTTTATTTACCTGATAAGAAAGTGACTTGATCCAAGCAAATCTGTCAGCACCAAGCCAAGTTCGAGGAAACCAAGATTTTTTTGGTGTCAAACTATGTTCCAAAAAGGCAAGCTCTATAGCCCTTGCTGCATCATAAATTGATTGTACAATCCCACTGCTAAAATCATCATTTTCTAACACCTGATCCAGTTTAATCCTCATTTGCTCCACTTCACTGCTTGAGCTGGCCTGTGTGGTCCCATTTACAGTCAACCCATCGTCAGATGATGCTCTTGTAGCCCCATGCGTCAGCCTCCTGTGCTTTTTCGTTAATGGTCTTGGCCTCTTGCACTCAACCCAGCACAGGCTGCACCGATTGGAAGGGGAAGCATAGCAAGGATAATAGTTTTGGTGGTTTGTGTCAAAGAAACCTCTACTGGAGAAAAATCTTAAACCAAATGAATTATGCGGTGGTGAATAGACCTTTGATGTGCTGTAAAATGAAATGTCAGGGTCAATATAGTTTCCTTTTCAATTAGATTGGTAATCTGATTTTGGTCAAAGACAGCCTGGTATTGTTGTGCCAGTACAATGTTTCTTGCAATAGCACTGTTTTCCTTAAAATATTTACAGGAAAATACTCAAGATTTGCCTCAAATACTCGAAATTAAGTAAGGCTAAGTAGGATTATTCACAATAGTCTTGTAATTGCTCAATGAGGTTCAGATTATATGAACTTGAAGTCCAAAAAGAAAAAAAGAAAACTGAATCCCACTAAACCATAGTAAAACAAAACCAAGCTACTCAAAACAAAAACCTCGTGAGACTGAGGCGAGTCTGCGATGCAGTGGCCATGTGTATACTAATCGCTCATTGATTTCAGCTCGGTTCAACCAAATCGGAGAGACGAGGCTGCGCGATATGAGGGGAGCAGAGACTGAGAGAGCGGAGAGTGTAGCGAGAGCAAGAGCAAGAGGGGAAGAGGGATCTAGTAACGTGGAGAAATTGTCCGATGATTTTGTATGGGTCAGGAGTGTGAACTGGTGGTCGGGAGCGAATGCGTGATTGCGGTGGTTGATCGATTATGGGCCTGAGATGGGCCTGATGTGAAATGGGAGGTGTTTGATGAGTCCAACGCACCCTGACTGAGCCGATTATGCCGCACCACAAACAGAATTATAACAAGAAATTAGTTGATTGGACAGCTGCTTGGGTCCGATGCCCATTGGACACAAATTTGGGTCCGATGGGTTTCTGGACCGTCCGATCTACTTTAAGATTCGTGGGCACGAAAATAAAACATATGCGAAGTTTCCGGCGCGAATCTTAAAGAAGATCGGACGGTCATCGAACTCACTTTCTCTTTTGATGTTTACACTCGGAAGTCGGAATCCGGAATCCGGAATCCGAAAACTGATAGATGTATCAATTTCGCGGCAAGGACGATGATGGTGTTATCATTTTGGTCCCAAAAACAGGTCCATATATGTTAGTAATTCTGGTTTTTATTTTGCAATGTGTGAAAATGGACGGAAGTTTCTCATGACTCATGAGCTTTAAAATTCGTGCAGCTTATTTATATTAAACATTATTTCGTAAATTTAAACCAAACATGTAAATTTTGATACGAATCGAACTGTTCAAAATGAACATCAGACTGAATTTAATCCAATTTTCATCGAAAAAGCTATTTATCTTGCTAGCCGAAATTTTTATTTTTACTATTAAAAAAAATAAATCAAAAATCACGAAATCTGAAAATTTTTATTTTTAACACGGCCGCAACGTCAAGTTGCGGAGAAAAATAGAGTGTGCGCCACTTGAAGTTGCGGCCAACAACAACAAAAATTTGTCTACAACTTCAAGTTGCGGACACTCCATTTTTGTCCACAACTTGTTGTTGCGGCTGTGTCAAAAATGAAATTTTCACAAATTTGTGGTTTTTTTGTTTATCTTTTTTTTAATGATAAAAATAAAAATTTTGGTGCTTAAAACAGAACACGGCAAACAGATTTTATCATGTATTCAGATGTCCATGCATTCAGATTTCTGAAAAATAAATTAAGACCAAATTTTATAACTCTCAGTTTTGTTAAGAAAATCATAAAAAAGTTCATATTTTATTTCATCTGTAAGATATCCCTAATACTTACTGATAAATTTGATGAAATGACGAAGATTCAAATCTCATTTTTTTTTTTAGGTGTCTGATAACACTGAACAATATTTAAATCATTGATTACGATATTAAAGTTATTTGACCTGTAAAAAATGCCACTTTGTAATTTGAATCATTCAAAGTAAATCAACGGTCCGATCGTGGCCGTTGTTGATCAAGTATCCGAAATAATCTGACTTCAACCTATATTAATGCACAATTGCACATAGATGTTTGGCTTCTGCAATTGTCTATCTCAAGTTTTTGAAAAGAAAAAAAAGAAGTACATTTAAAATCTTACAGAGCCATGCTTCGGTATAAAAGATTTTAAACGGTCCAGATTATTTTACTTGGACAATTATTACTTGAGTTAAGCCTTTAGTAACTATGGTATTTATTATACTTGAGTTAAGCCTTCAGTTTTTTCATATAAATTTGGTTTAAGTTATAATTATAATTAAAATAATATATATATAGGAGTTGGCTACGGTGCTATGCATAGCATAGAGGGCCTCCGTGCTACTGGTGAAATGTTAATTAAGTGTAGTAAAGAAAATTCATAATGATATTTTTGTTGAATATATATGTGAAGATTAAATACCAAAGAATACAAGCAAAGATATTTCTCTATATTAATTAGGATAGTTAAATAGAAAATAAAATATGAAAATTGATTCAAATATCTCTCAATTTCATATATAGTTTAATCGGATAGATTTGTTACTAGAAAGTTAAACCTGAATATATTATATTTTTTCCATATTTCCTTTTATTAATCAAATTGCTAAAATCAATTTTAATATTTTTTTTCTAAACAAAAAAGTAATGTATCAGAGAAACATTTGTGTTTTTAAATTTTAATAATGTGGTACCTCCGAATCTTTTCTTTATTATTTTTTTCTTTCTAAAATAACACGTAGCGTAACATAGTTTGCTAAAAATATTGATATTGTCATGTGTACGAAAAAAAAAATCAAATGTCTACCTTAAAATAATTTGAAAACTTCAAGTCTAATTTGATGCTAAATTTTCTTTTTTTATTAAACGTCTGATTTTCAGATTTTTTTTTTGTTTTTAGAAATTAAATAAGAAGATATTGAAAAATGGATGGACTATTTTGGTTTTTTGTTTCCATAGAAAGGAGTACACACGTTTTCATTAAATACCTCTGCCATGCTATCTTTTTTTTTTTGAAAACTTGGAAGCGGCTTCCAAGGTTGCTATCGAAATAAATATTCATCTTACAACCAACAGTCCTTGTCTCATACATCACAGCACTAAAGGAACTAAAAATCCAAAAAAATAGGCAGTAACTACAGTAGCATGCAAGGAGGTCTACGTGACCTTTAACACAATTGAATTTAACAATGCTTTATCCAAAGCCTCCACTGCTGAACGCACCGATCAGCCTCTATATTTGGATTCACCACCTGCCCCCCAAAAACAACCTCATTGCGCTGCCGCCAGATATGCCACATGGTGCACATGAAACTGGCAGCCCATATCTTCCTTTTCATTGCCCTACCTTGGCTGATTGCTGCCCATGAACGGAACCAAGTCCGATGCACTGAGCAAGAGACCGACAGTATGGGGACTTGGATGATCTCAGCTACCCTTCTCCACACTGCCCTTGCATAGGGACATCGAAACAAAAGGTGTTGAGTTGTTTCCCTTAACCCACCAGTACAGAGCACACACCTAAGATCCACACTCATACCCCTTCTATTTAGAACATCTTTTGTTAATATTCTATCCTGCAGCGCTAGATAAGTGAAAATTCTGACCGTTGGCGGTGCCGGGCACCTCCATGTGAAATTGAAGGGCCATTTCACTTTGCCCATGGTACATAGTGCTCTATAAGCTGATTTGGATGTATACTGACCCGTTTGTTCCAAGCGCTAGCTTATTGAGTCCTCATGGGGCGTAAAAAGCGGTTGAGATGGCACTGATAACTCTGGTTCCAACTGTTGTATGCGTGGCCATGCTTGTCTTAGTGAGATTGTTGGGTTACACAACCTGTGTCCACTGCCTTTTTTAATTGCCACGCCATTCCAAGGGTCAAACCAAAACGATATATTCCTCCCAATGCCAACCTTCCATTCTATGCAGCCATGAAACAATCCTTTTATACTGTGTAGTTGTCTCCAAAAAAACGAACCACCCAGTAGCCATACCGTAGGGCCCCGGGTTGCATTGCCTCTTCTCCTTATTGACCGGATAGTGATCGACCATAAGCATTCCTTATTATGATAAGTTTTCCACCACCATCGAAGCAAAAGGGCTGTGTTGAATAATCTCAAATTCAGAATGCCCAACCCCCCCCAACTCCTTGGCAAGCATGCAACCGGCCAATTAATTAGGGAGATGCCACGACCTTCATTGTTTGATTTAGCCCATAAAAATAAACGCCTAATCTTATCAATCCTTTTAATGACCCATTGCGGTAGCTTGAAACAACACATTTGATAAATTGGTATAGTCGAAAGCACCGATTGAACTAGTTGCAACCTACCCCCCTAGAAATCATCTTGCTCTTCCATCCCCCCAATTTCCTTTCAACCTTCTCAATCAACGGTCGAAAATGCTCCTTTCGAGGCATGAGGATGGATAAGGGCATTCCCAGGTATGAAATTGGGAATTCGGTATGCCTGCATCCTAACACTGCCTGGACCCAAGTAATATCCTGAGTGCATACATTTATAGGAATGAAGTCACTTTTCAAGTAGTTTACCTTTAGTCCCGAGACCGAAGCATATAGTCTAATTACTATTTTCAAGGAGCTCAGTGTTGCAATATTTGCTGAAGCCACGATTGCCGTGTCGTCGGCGTATTGGAATGCCATGAGTGATTCTTTAATCTTAGAAGTGATGGAAGAGCAATATTGCAACACTGAGTGCATACATTCCGCAGAACATGATCATCATCTAATCCACATACTAATCTCCAAAAAATAGTAAAAAATTTCTAAAAAATGTAAAATTTAGTCTCCAAGCACATTTCAATATTTAGAAAAAGTTGAACGGTTCGGATCGGTTGTTTGGATTTTGAAAACTAATAAACGACTCGTTATAACTTCGGCCGAAGTTATAACGTTTTGACATTAGCCGGTCTATATATATATATATATATATATATATATATATTATATATATATATATATATATATATATATATATATATAGATGAGCTATGCTACTCCATGGAGTAAAACGCGTTTGTACTTCACGCCGTATTTTTATTTTGAAAGTCCAAACGACCGATCCGAACCGCTCACATGATCTCCATATTGAAATGTGCTTGGAGACCAAATTTTACATTTTTTAGAATTTTTTACTATTTATTAAGCCACTTTGAAAATCTGAAAATCCGGATGAACAGTAAAAAACAGTAAAAAATTCTGGACTGCCGGATCAGTGATTTTCAAAGTGGCTTAATAAATAGTAAAAAAATTCTAAAAAAATGTAAAATTTGGTCTCCAATCACATTTGAATATGGAGATCATGTTGAACGGTTCGGATCGGTCGTTTGGATTTTCAAAATAAAAATACGGCGTGAAGTACAAACGCGTTTTACTCCATGAAGTAGCATAGCTCATCTCTCTTTATATATATATATATAGAGAGAGAGAGATGGGCTATTATACATTGCAATGCATAGGCACCCTTGTGCATTGGACCATAAATCACCGATTCAAAGTCCAAATGACCGATCCAAACCGTTCATCTTGTTCTCCATATTAATATGTGCTTGGAGACCAAATTTTACATTTTTTGGAATTTTTTTACTATTTATTAAGCCACTTTGAAAGTTTCTGATCTGGTGGTCCAGAAAATTTTACTGTTTTTTACTGTTCACCGTTGGATCAGAAACTTTCAAAGTGGCTTAATAAATAGTAAAAAAAATTCCAAAAAATGTAAAATTTGGTCTCCAAGTACATATTAATATGGAGAACAAGATGAACGGTTTGGATCGGTCATTTGGACTTTGAATCGGTGATTTATGGTCCAATGCACAAGGGTGCCTATGCATTGCAATGCACCATAGCCCATCTATATATATATATATATATATATATATATATATATATATATATATATATATATATATATATATATATATATATATATATATATATATAGGAGTTGGCTACGGTGCTATGCATAGCATAGAGGCCTCCCTGCTACGACTTAATATTTGAGTTTTCAAAATCCTAATGGTCGATCCGAACCGTTCAACATGATCTCCATATGAATATGTACTTGCAAACCAAATTTTACATTTTTTAGAATATTTTTACTATTTCTTTAGATATGTAGAAAAACACTTGATCTGAATGGTACAGAATTTTCAGATCAAGTGATTTTCTACCTATCTAAAAAAATAGTAAAAAAATGATAAAAAAAAATATAAAATTTGGTTTGCAAGTACATATTCATATGGAGATCATGTTGAACAGTTTGGATCGACTATTAGGATTATGAAAACTCAAATATTGAGCCGTAACACGGAGGCTCTCTATGCTATGCATAGCATATTAGCAATTTCATATATATATATATATAGATGGGCTACGGTGCTTCGCGAAATAAATGGTCTTTTTTACTTCACATCATATTTCATTTTGAAAACCCAAACAACCGATCCGAACCGTTCAACATGTTCTAAATATTGAAATGTGCTTGGAGACTAAATTTTACATTTTTTGGAATTCTTTTACTATTTATTAAGCCACTTTGAAAATCGCTAATCCGGTGGTCCAGAAATTTTTACTGTTTTTTTACTGTTCACAGTGGATCAGCGATTTTCAAAGTGACTTAATAAATAGTAAAAGATTTTCAAAAAATATAAAATTTAGTCTCCAAGCACATTTCAATATTTAGAACATGTTGAACGGTTCAGATCGGTTGTTTGGATTTTCAAAATGAAAATATGATGTGAAGTAAAAAAGACCATTTATTTCGCGAAGCACCGTAGCCCATCTCTCTCTCTCTATATATATATATATATGTATATATATAATAGACGTATCGTATTCTAAATTTTTATCGTATCCGATACGATACCCGTACCGTATCCATGTAACATAGTTTGTAAGTATTTAAAGGTGAGGCTCTTCATGTTTATTTAAAAAATCAGTTTGGTAGCAATAAATGAACCTTTTATCTCAAAAATATTAAAGCTCGACCTACATTTTTTTTTCAAAAAAAGATCATACTTCTTCAACCTCTGTAAATGTACATGCTTTTGGCTGAATGATGTTTGGCTTCTGAACTTGTCTATCTCAAGTATTTGAAACAAATGATGTTAAAAACCGGTACAGAACCATGCTTCGGTATAAAAGATTTTAACTGGTGAAATGTTAATTAAGTGTAGTAAAGAAAATTCATAATGATATTTTCGTTGAATATATATGTGAAGATTAAATACCAAATAATATAAGCAAAGAGATTTCTCTATATTAATTAGGATAGTTAAATAGAAAATAAAATATGAAAATTGATTCAAATATCTCTCAATTTCATATATAGTTTAATCGGATAGATTTGTTACTAGAAATTTAAACCTGAATATATTATATTTTTTCCATATTGTCTTTTATTAACCAAATCGCTAAAATCAATTTTAATATTTTTTTTCTAAACAAAAAAGTAATGTATCAGAGAAACATTTGTGTTTTTAAATTTTAATAATGTGGTACCTCCGAATCTTTTCTTTATTATTTTTTTCTTTCTAAAATAACCAATGTTTTAAAATACGGTTTCTATGCGGTATGCAGAAGGCCACCGCATACCGCATATGCAGATTTTTATGCAGACTTATATATGCGGGTTTTAAAATGAGAATTAATATATATATATAGTAGAACTAGGGTGCTCTCGAGTTCACCAAGTCTTTGGTGAACTCAAGTCCAAAACTCATCGGATCGGCTTCAAACGACGAATCCGACCGTTGAAACCCTTCTACCTTACGAGTGATGCGTCTACATGCAAAAATTTTAAATTTTGAAATTAATTTTCCATAGAGTCAAGTGGTCAAAATTAGAAGGTTAATAAATTAATTTTAATGCATTCATTTTTTTAAGTTTTTTGACCACTTGACTCTATGCAAAATTAATTTTAAAATTTAAAATTTTTGCATGAAGACGCATCACTCGTAAGGTAGACGGGTTTCAACGGTCGGATTCGTCGTTTGAAGCCGATCTGATGAGTTTTGGACTTGAGTTCACCAAGAGCTTGGTGAACTCGAGAGCACCCTAGTTCTACTCTATATACACACACACACACACACACACAAATATGCGTTAATATGCGGTATGCGGTAATATGCGGTAAAAATATGCGGCCGCATATGCAGAACCGCATATTAGGCCGCATATTGATTTTCCATCCGGTTGCCAACCACATACGCATATGTGGCCGCATATGCGACCGCATGAACCACATTTTATTACACTGAAAATAACACGTAGCGTAACATAGTTTGCTAAAAATATTGATATTGTCATGTGTACGAAAAAAAAAAATCAAATGTCTACCTTATAAATAATTTGAAAACTTCAAGTCAAATTTGATGCTAAATTTTCTTTTTTTATTAATGTCTAATTTCGTAGGTGCAACTATTTATGCCCTTGGAGATTATCTGCAATACTAATTTTTCCGATACTTTTATTAATACCCAAAAAAAAAACAAATTATCAAATCTGCCCCACCCCAAACTTATTTTTAAATCTACCCCAACCGCCTGTCTGCTGAGCGGTCCCAGATCCAGAGCAGACCGTCCAGCCACTAGGCAGTCCACTACCCATAGCTGACCGTCCAGGGAGTGAGCGGTCCACTTTTTTTTTTTTTTTAAGAGACTATGAACATCAAGATGCTGAATTCTAACGCTAAAAATTCGAATTTTGTTTTAAATATTAGTTAGATTACTTCGTTTAAGCATATTTATACTAAAATACGCTAAATTACTTGGAATTATGTTAAATTACGTTGAGTTACACTAAGTTACGCTAAATTACACTAAACAACAATAACTTCAATTATGCTGAAATACAGTAAATTATGGTAAACTACGGAAAATTTAGACCGATTCTGTACCATCTTTCATTGAATCATAAAAAATAGTAAAAAAATTCCTAAAATAGTAAAAATTGGTATTCTACAAGTTCATTATGTAACTAATTTACTGAACTACTTGGATTGAATAATAAAAATGAAAATCTTAATCGAAAACTTCAACTCAAGTTTTGAGGCTCTTCTCTTTGTTTTTTGGCAATTCTTAATTTTGGAATCTAGCATAACAGGCACGAACGCATGCGTATTTTCACAAGCTTTCCGAAAAGTGGTCATTTGCTGAAATCGGACACTCGAGCGCCGTTTTATGACCGTTTGAAGTTTCGTCGTCGTTTTTCGTCTTTTCAGTGAAGATATCGTCTCTATTCATATGTAATTTAGCATAATTTAGCATAATTTACCGTATTTTACCGTAATTTAATGTAATTTAGTGTAATTTAGCGTTATTTAGCGTAATTTAGTGTAATTTAATATAATTCCAAGTAATTTAGCATATTTTAGTATAAATATGCTTAAAAGAAGTAATCTAACTAATATTTAAAACAAAATTCGAATTTTTAGCGTTAGAATTCAGCATCTTGATGTTCATAGTCTCTTAAAAAAAAAAAAAAAAAAAAAAGTGGACCACCCGCTCCCTGGGCGGTCAGCTATGGGTAGTGGACCGCCCAGTGGCTGGGCGGTCTGCTCTGGATCTGGGATCGCCCAGCAGACGGGCGGTTGGGGTAGATTTAAAAATAAGTTTGAGGTGAGGGCAGATTTGATAATTTGTTTTTTTTTTTTGGGATATTAATAAAAATATCGGCTAATTTTTCGCCTACCTTTTATGCCCTGATGTACAAGCACATAAAATGTATTGTTTATTTCAAATTGAAAGTCATTAGAGCTTAAACTTTTTTGTTGTTGTTGTAACTCCAGCCTATGCATAAATTTGCCTTTCAATTTTGCATTCTAAACTGAAAAAGATGAAAAATAAATTTATTCTATTTTGTACCAAGATGTGGAGTCATCTTGTCAATGATCTTTATTCCACAATATCACTAAAATATTATCACGTGCAGTGCCACACAACTAACAACAAAAAATAAAAAGAATCTGATCTTCTTATGCAATCAGACTCTCTTGGACCGACTCATTTGACCTATGTATTGCAATAGTTATGATGGTAATGAATGTATAATAATGTACACGGACGTCTAATAAAAATCAAATGCTACAAATAATAATGTTGTGTTTGTTAAGAGAAAATTTCTGAAAATTGATAGTAAACGTCTGATTTTCAGATTTTTATGTTTTTAGAAATTAAATAAAAAGATTATTGAAAAATGAATGACTATTTTGGTTTTTTATTTCCATAGAAAGAACAAATAATTGTTTTTGGTTTCTTTTAGAGAAGGAAATACATGACGTAACATGACGTGACATGACTAATATGCCGTGACTTGGTTACGTCACGTGATTAATTTTTGTCACATGACATGACATGACGTGACTAAAATGATGGTGGACAGTCATGTCACACGAATGGTCACATCACGTGTAGTCACGCCGTGACCAAATAACTATTTGTAATTTAATTTTTTTTTACATTTGTTTTTTATTTTATGCACCATCTTACGAAGAAAAACACATTATAATATTATATGAAATAATACACATTAAGTAAGAAAAAAGATGTTAGAGACATATTTGTTGGATATAATCTTAAATTTATGGAGGAGGGAAGAGAATACAAACTCAAAATATATTTCTTATATTAAAACAAGAATAAAAGAGGTTTCTATTACATGGCTTTTATACTTTACAAATTCACTACATTTTACAAAGTTCATACCTCTATTTATACTGATACAAAAGTAGGTTAAACTCTATATCTTTCATGAAACTACAAAGTACAACAAGAGAATTTGAGTTGTCAAACTCATATTAAAATAAACAAGAGAAGTTCAATTTGAAGTTTGCCATTATTATGGAGAAGTTCAATTTGAAATTTGTCACTTCTAATGACCCACATAATTCTAGTATCTTTTTTCAACTTCTACCAAATTCAAGTTTAATTCTTAACAATACTTTCGCATAATACATAATTATATAAATGTGCGACACCTAATTCTAAATTTCAAATCCAAAATCTGGGAAGCATGCCTGGTTTGTGCAACTGTTTAATAATAGTCTATTTATATGATTCTTTACTTCTTCACATAAAGTTGTACATATGAATCCTAACATCTTTATACGACCCCTCACATTTTTTTTAAACTAAATGTCCGATCAAAATCTATCGAATCAAATTATGTGTGTCTATTCATGACTAAACGTGCCTGTGTAACCACGTTATGTGACATGATGTGATGTGTCATTTTTGGTGGAATGCGGTCACGTCAATGGTCACGTCACACGACATGCGAGTCACATCACGCAACTAACACGCGTGATGTGACTAGTAACGGCGTGACTTAATTTTCTTTTCTAGTTCCTTTAGTTATTTATGAATAAACTGAATAATTGATTTAGTTCTTTTGAAAATTTATGCAAGGGTGTATTTTGGACAAAAAAAATCTTTAGTTATGTCTAAAGAAATTAAATTATTAATTCGGTTTCTTCTATATAATAAAAAAAACTAAAACCCTTTATCCATTTTTCTATATTATTTTTAAAGAATTTCTAAAAATAAAGTTCTTTGTTTTTATTCTCACAAATTTGAAGGACTATAACATATTTTGGTGTCACAAAATATGACAGCGGCATGAAAATAAAAGGATACATAACAAAATGACTAAAATTGTAAAATATAAAGAATCTAACAAGCATAGGTCCATCACAGGTCATGAATCATGATAATTACAGGAATGAAAACATTTTGTATCTTTTTTATTTTATTTATGAATTAATTAAGACCTAAAACATATGTTTTGAGTTAGAAAGGAAATGAAAGGGAAGAAAATGAAAAAAATTAACTTTATTACTCATCAAATTAGAGGAGAATAATTTTAAAGAAATAAATAAAAGAATTCTCCTCACTCCCTTTTATCTTAACTTTCTAATATTTAAACTCAAAAACAAAACAATTATCTTGCTTTCCCTTTTTTTACTCTCTCTCTCTCTCCCTCCTTTTCATTCATCTTACACACATTTTTTCCCATATGTCAATTAGTTCAGGATTTTTTGTGAACTAATTTACCACACTCATTCGAATTATTTTTAATTTTGGTTCAAAATGAGAGAAAAAAAATCAGAAACAGAGATAATGACATAGAATTGATAAAAATGAATGCCTATACTTGATTTTCAAAGCCATTGTGGCTTTGTCCTCTTTTAATTATTTTGTCATATAAACATCATGAATCTACCAGTACCAGTCAACCAGTGTTCATTAAGCCCATAGAAGAGCATTAATTATTAATTTAGTGTTGCTCAGTCAGGATTTTATATCTTTTCTGATTTAGACCTCAATACTTCACACTAACAAACATAATAGCAATTCCGTGCTATTATCGTTACCTTTATTTATATTGTAATTGATTAAATTAAAATAGCAGAGCATAACATTAATTTGTTTGTTTAAATCTATGAGCTGAGCAGAGCGCAGTAATCCAAACTCTCTGCATTCAAGGTATGTTTGGTTGGATTGAGAATAGGTTATTCTTGGGGTTAGATATATTCGGAATAGCCTGTTCGGTGTTTGGTTGGGTTAGAATAGCTAAAATAGTGAATTCAAACTTTTTGTCTTATTAAAATAGACTATTTCTAAGAATTTTTAGATTTGACTATTCTAATAAGACAAACAATAGCTATTTTTGATTTGGCTATTCTAGCTATTCTTATTATGCAACCAAGGAATTTAGTCATTTAGATATGTACCAAGAAGAGGTTGGAATGTTTCTCATTGTAGAAATTACAAATTTAATGGACGTGTCTAGTTTGAGAAGAGAGACAAATTAGACATTTCAACTTCAAAATAAAATAAAATTATAATCAACACAAGGGGAAATACGAAAGAATCTCAACTTAGAATGGGGAAATAAGAAATTTGAATGTTTTGATGGGGAAATAGAAAATTTAGGATGTTTTCATGGGCACACCAACAATTATCCCTAAACTTAATCATTTTGTGAATTAACTTACCAGTATCACTCTTCATGAATTATCTTTTAAATTTTTGTCCAAATTGAGGGAAAAGGAAGAAACAAAATAAATGACATAATATTGATGAAAAAGAGTGCCAATACTTGCTTTTCAAAGCCATTGTGGCTTTGTCCTCTTTTAATTATTTTGTCATATAAACTATAGTACTGTTTACATCACTAACTATGAAGATTTCATAACCTTTTATACCTCACAAATATTTTTCCTATACCCTCCCTGTCAAAATGACTGATTGCTACCAACTTTTCCTTTATACTATTTACATTTAAAAATGACAAATATTATATAAAGAGCTTTTACCTTCTATTTCTTTTCAAAAGTACACAAAACTATAACTGCTTTTCTTCACCTATTTTTATGGTTTTTGCTGCTTGATTAGAAATATTCTTTGTGGAAATGAAATCGTGTGGTTGTCTTGTGGCTCATTTCATGCGACAATTTTCTTAATTCTTTAGCCAGCTAGTGTCGGTATAAAATACACCTGTATCCACGAAAATATCGCATGAATGAGTTCATAATTCTTTATATATACATAAATACAGTATTAGAAGGCAGTATTGTACATAGTTGTTGTACTTGATAACATAGAGCATTTTAAGAAACATGGAAAATACCATAATAATAACAAAATGCAGAATATTAATAAATTTTAGTTGTTGTACCTAACAGAATTTATGGCATGAAATACTGAATTTGAAAATTTATATTATGGTTGGTAGGTGAAAGATTAAGTTATATATATGTTTTTTTTTTTTTTCTATAAAGCTCAGCAAATTGGTATATTTGGGGAAAAATATACAACCTACGGTGGCATTGGGATGCTTTGATGCTAGTCTGGTAAAGACTTCTTTCCAGTTCGGTCTCGCAAAGTGCGTCCTTACCTGTATAGGTAAAAATACATATTCTTCAATTATTTGAGTAAAATCGAACAAAGTTGGTGTCTCGGTGATGTGTAATTAAGCCCACCCAAGCTTTGTTTTCAAATTATACCCAATATTTGCTGTATATGCAATCCTATTAAATAATTAGTACAGGCATATATAGTTGGATTCTTAAAAGAAGACCCTAAAATATTGGAAAATGGTGCATAATATTGGCCAATTATGCAAGTTTATATTAAATTTGCAGGTTAGGCAAGCAAGTTTTCTTGCAAAATACACTGTCCTAATTTTGGAGGCAACTCGAGAAAAATAGATACATACTCTGGTGCCAGAGACGATGTCGACACCATTTTTGGCATGGTTGAGAGCTTGAACCATTGTCAAGAGAGTTGTTCTTGCATCCCGCTCCTCGTACACACTTGTCAAGTAATTATGCAACTCAATTACTCCCTGTACAAACCATTTACACTTTCATATATCAGCTTTCTCTACAAATTGTGTTGAAATTTTAGATATCGATGACAGAATATTTCTAGTTTGGTATAAGGAATGAGGGGTAATTCTGTCAATTTAGGTCAAGAAGACAATAAGACTAATTGAAATAAATTGATGGGCTAATTTTGCTCAATTGGACTATATTTGCCCCAAAATAGTTACACAAGCATGATAAAGGAAATATTACCTTTTTGTCCATTTGGGCAACCTCATTCATAACTCCTTTGAACCACTCAAACGAGCCGGGTTCACGGGTGACCCAGTAGAAATGTGCACAACTCGTTCTATATATGCGCTTCTTGCTACTTGAAGTTGACAGACTACTGTTCACACTGTCCTCTGACCTACTTGTTTCCATTGCCAAATCCTTTTGTTTAAAAAAAAAAATTATGTCCAAGTTTTAGTGGTTCCTTCTTATTTGTGGTGCATTTCTACAAAGTTTTACAATTGAGTTCATTATCTTATGCAACTATTTTCATCTATCCATTGTGCAATTCATGTTAAATGAGGTCGAATTGGGATAAAATTAGGTTTAATTCACACATGCTAGCTAGGGTAGTATTTTAAATTGATGCTGCATTGCTCAAGTGAGTTTAATCAAGGCAAAATTGGTTACATCTACCTAAATTGCAGAACCTAATTAATTTAGTTGACGCTGATTGGTTTCTTGAGGTACAATGGTACACTGATCCCGTACCTTCGGTATTAGGACTACTACAGTTTAATGCCTTTCAAAATGGTTGTACCTGCCAAAATTGCAATGGTTGATTTCAGACAAGGGTAACTAATAGGCAAGTACTGGTACATGCTATTACCAGCAATGATTATTGGCAATTACGTACGCTCACAAGAAAATGGAAAAAAAAATTACAAAGCATGTATATTACAACTACACAACTATATTGACTAACACGCCCTGGCTGAAATCAAAATAATAAAGAGCTTGAAGGGTTGAGAGTTAAAAATGTCACCATCAATTCGTCGGCTATTTTGATATTGTTTAGAAGGTCTCTGAGGATGCTAATGAAAGGTGTCGCACCAATGCCAAGACCAACAAGTAGTAGCACATCATAGTTCCTAAAATCTTGTGCTGGCGAGCCGTATGGACCATCTACAAGCAATCTTGGCAAACTGCATGCATAAATAAAAATGAATAAATGATTTGAGATGAAGAGAGGGCTAATTGGTTAAAATTAATTATTTTCTGATTTCAAAATTAACAAGAATCGTGATGAAATAAGTACGATACCAGAAAAAACACTATACCGAATAAAGGTACGTTTGTTTAGTTAAAGAAAGATTATTGACTACTGATCCCTTAACTTTAATGAATTAATATTAAAATAAACTTATTT
This sequence comes from Carex parvula, assembly GCA_025461045.1. NCBI lineage: Eukaryota > Viridiplantae > Streptophyta > Magnoliopsida > Poales > Cyperaceae > Carex > Carex parvula. The sequence continues at coordinate 42,796 of JAJGRW010000936.1, read as the reverse complement.
TAGATGGGTATACCTGGAACAAAATGTTCTGGTAAACAGACAGAATTTTCTTGGTCAAAATATCAACAACAAATGTATGCTTATTGTATAAATATAGAAACCTGATTAAACAGCATTTACAAGGGATTTCTAACCTTCTTTGTTCTACTGCCCCAAATTCATTGAATGAGGCACGTCCAATCGAACAGGAGAGAAGTAGTTTTCTATAAAAATGCGTTTGAGCTCGTGTGTCCAAGTCTCCATTGGTTCTTATGTGAACACTTATATAATCGTCTCCCGGTGCTGAGGTAATGGAGAAAGGGTGCCTATAAGAACAACAGACATAATTAGTTCCCAAGTCATGTGATATATATAGTATATTATATTAGTGGATTATTTGAGTGTAATCTTTTGTCTTAACATCAAATTTTTAAAGATTAATATTTAACTAATCTTTTCCTATTTTTTTAGTACAAAACAAGCTTATGCCAAAAAAAAAAATCTAAGTTTTCCATCCGATTCGGACAATTCCTACCGATTCACCATTACCGATTTCACGGTAAGTTACTGATTCCGGTTCCGATTTTCAGAGGCATGAATTTCAATCACTGGATTACTATCGTGGTCTGTTATCAATTTATACTTGAACTCATAACATAAGTGGGCAATTGTTGTAACTAAACCATATTTGGGTATTATTTGCCAAATAACATAATTTGCATTAGCCCTAATATTCATATATTACATGATGTAGGAGGAGAGAGATGAGAAACAAACCATTCAAATGGAGAGATGGTGGGGCACTGAAGGAATATGTACTGTCCACTCCGATACCGAAATCCATATGGTTTTGACATTGTTATAGTTAGCACGCTACCAGGAAGCAAAGACACCTTTATCATCCAAATGTAAGAAAGGGATAATTAGTTTATAATTTTATATTGATTACTAAATGAATATATCATGATCAAATTATCGTGGCTTGTCTATTAACTGATATAGCCAATATTTTGTATTATAATTTCAACATATTTTAATTTTATGAAACTCTGTAAACAAATTATTACTACTTCTCTTTCGCATTGATATATTGTGCGTGGATCTATTATCGACATTAACAGATTCTATATCAGAATTCGACATATTAACAAAAATAAGCAGATCAGTAGAAATACATTATTTAGTTGAAATAGTAATTTGCTAGGAAAATGATTTTGAAATTGTGTTACCTTTAAAATCTTAACTGCATATGCCTTGGAGCGGAGGGCTCGTAATGTGCGTTCACCGACATATATTAGCAATGGGATTGAGATGTACATCCATGTCTGCAACAGAAAAAAAAATGCATGACCATTTAAAAATCAATGAATTAAGGGTTTCTGAAAAAATTGAAGAGTTATTTGTGTGTTTTATGAATAAGACCACTCTTGTTCTAGCCTAGCTAAGATGGATGCAATTTCTTGGGGTTTAATTAAAACCCAAATCCATGTTAATCAGCCAAACCATAACTATTAATTAAGTACTAGAATTCTCCTAAAGTTTCATAACTAATTTTATTTTTTTAATTTGATTTCATTTTCTCTAAGTGGTCCACAACCATTGGTTGTGTCATTTTCATCAGCATTATAGCCAAATATAACCCAACCAAAAGTTTTTCATTGCATAATTTTGCCTCAGAACAGACAAGACAAGGGTACATCATTTAGAAAACTAATCTGATAAGAGAGGTGAGGAGGATGATGAACTTGCCCTGTTTGATCCTTGATTTTATTTTTTTGCTTTGAGCTGATGTCTTTCACTGATTTAACTTCTTTCACAAGCAACAAATATCATGATATCACACCACCCCCCCCCCCCCCCCCCCCCCCCCCCCCCCCCAAACCCCCCAATTCCACTTGATCCCTATCTACTCTATCTCTGTTTAGTTTTTTGCAAATTGCACCCTGTACTTTGCTAATATTGCGAACGGCACCTAGTCGCTTTTTTCTTGTGTTATATCATAAAATTGCAAGAATAAATATCTCTGTTTAGTACAATTCCTGACAAGTACAGGATTTGGACATGAAAGAGACTTAATGCAACCTAATTAAACCCACTCAAATGGACCCAACCACTTTAATCTGACCCATGTCACTAAAATGATTCAACTAAAAAATGTACAATGCATTATGTTGATTGGATACAGCTCTACTCATTCATTATTATTGTCAACATATGGTCCCAACTTGCTACTTATCATATATCACACCTAATTACTCAATTAGTCAAGTTGTGTGTTATTTGTATATCACTTTTTCAGCACTAATAGACCCCTGATTTCACCATACCAGTGGCATCTTAGCCAATTTCAAATTAATGATAGCTGCTAAAAGTTATAATATATGATATTAATTAGAGTAGTTACTGATTCTAATCCTAACCATTAAGTTATGAACTGGAAAGGGTATAAAGGTCACAGAGAAACCTGACCCCACAATAAGTTATCTGTCCACACAATGATTTGTGCTAGAATTTGTTAGACAAGGGCCCACTTGCCAGACTAGGGGGCTGAATTTTAGTCACTATCTAGTTCTTCTATGACCTTGACCCATATAAAATTCATTCACAATTTAAAATACCCATTTGCCTAGTACTTGTAATATTAAATCTAGATGAAGATAAAAACATTTTTTCTGTATAAACTGTATTATGTATAATATGTATTACTGCACTAATACTAAATTAAAATTTTCAAAAGAACCAAGGAATATAGTGTGGAGATCAACCTCTAGATTGCATTAGATATATTACAAAAAGTGAATTTAAGTTTGAACAGTAGGCTAACTCAACCCAACAAAACATGTGAGAAGAGACAACCAAACCTCTTTCTAGGTGTGGGACTTATTCTAAAAATATTAATATACTAAAGATTGTCTAGGTTTGGTAAGCAATCACCAAATGTGATTACATAAGCTCACTAAACATTAGGTATAGTTATTAGTTACAAAGCCTATGTTCAAATTTCAAATGAAGACTTGCTCAAATTTTTCTGTTGATATATAGTGATACCTACAGATATTTGAATTTTTCTTCTCTATAATTTTTGAAAAAAAAAAAAATCAAGATAGCATTTTTTATGTATTACACTTGTAATCATATAATTAAACTTATAACTCTTCCAGATGAAAATAAAAGACATTGTTTTTTCGAAAACTTATGCAAATTGCTGGTTTTTAGGCACAAATGAAAAGTTGATCAACAACAAAATAATTATGTGAAAACAATAAAAAGAAAAAGATGCAAATTGGGAAGACCCATATTAGTACTTGTTTTTATCATTATAAGTTTGTAACCAAGCAAAAGTCTTAACCACATGCACCAAACTAGGAAGCAATTAAAGGTTGCAAGAAGGAATAAACTATTCTGCCATGTGATGGGGTCAAAGCTTATTCTTGGAATTAATTGCTGTCTTGACAGCGCACAATATAAGAAAAAAAAAAAAAGGAATAAAATTTTGAATGTTAGTCTCAAAAATCAAGGGTCTAGAATAAGTTCTTTATTGAAAGCACTCTCTTTCATTGGATTCCTCAAGACCATAAAAATATAATAATTTTGGGACCAGAACATTATCTTCAAATTAAGTGGCACATTCATATTTGTTAGAATATTTTTTTACTATGGTAGATCAACTGTCACTAATTGAAGTATATTTTGTTTTCCCTAAATGTTTCTTGCAAAAAAGACCAAGATTTAAAGCTTACAATTTGGTCCACATATTCTTAGGTTACTTTTAAGAAAATTCAATGAACAAAAGTTAGCTGAGTTACCTTGAAATCAAGTCTAAATTAGTAAATTCTATGCCAAGAAACAAAATTGATTGGAAAAGTTAATCAAATCAAGTTCTTGGAAACAAAATAGCAGTCATGCATAGAATATGAAATTTTTTATTGGTAGTAATTAATAGAAAAGAATATAGACAAACAGTAAGAGTACAGTAATATTTATATTAGTAGTAAGATCGGTAGGAATTCTACCGATCTAAACCAGTTTTTTTTTTTCTTTTTAATTTTTTTAGTAAAATATATTTTTTTACAAAAATAAATAAAATACCTTAAAATTTAGATATATCAAAACATTTCATCTATTTTTTTTAAAAACTTTTCATATTTTATTAGAAATCAAATATAAGAATTCTTTCCATCTATACATCAGACTAAAAAAAAAGTTAAGATTGGTAGAATTTCTATCTATCTTACTATCAATATAAATATTAATGTAATTTTACCATTTGTCTCTTTTCTTTTCTATTATTTACTACTAATAAAAAATTTTCCTTAATGTAATGGTGTGTCAGTGTCGGTGCTTGAAAAGTGACAAAATTTAGGTCAAAAGTAAATACAAGCCAATTTTGGAGAATTCCACCATTTAATTCCCTCGTAGTCTACACGTTTGTTTTAGTCAATAGGAATATCTTGTCGACTTTGATCCTTATAAAATTAGTGACTTCAAATGAATGTTGACTTTTTGGTACAAAGTTTGTGACTTCTCTTAATTTGTGAAAATGTGGTTGATACATCTGTTTATTGTCCAACAAATTTGACAAGGAAATGTGGATTTTTTTTTTTTTTTTCAAATTTGTCTCAAAATAGAGTTTTTCAGGAAATAATATTTGCTCTAATTAGATACTCATCAAGGTACTATACATAATTCAGGCATAATATGAAAACATAATTCTCTGAAAGATGAGTTTCATAGAGATAATAATTTTATGAGTGAGGCTACGGTACTATGCATAGTACGGATTGGGTCCGTGCTACGGCTCAATATTTGAGTTTTCAAAATCCTAACTGTCGATCCAAATCGTTCAACATGATTATAAAATGAATATGTACATGTAAACTAAATTTTACATTTTTTCGATTTTTTTTATTATTTTTTTAGATAGGTAAAAAATCACTGTTTTTGGATGGTCCAGAATTTTCAGATCAAGTGATTTTCTACCTATCTAAAAAAATAGTAAAAAAAATTGAAAAAATGTAAAATTTAGTTTGCAAGTACATATTCATCTTATAATCATGTTGAACGGTTCGGATCGACCATTAGGATTTTGAAAACTCAAATATTGAACTGTAGCACGGACCCAACCGTGCTATGCATAGTACCGTAGCCTCACTCTATTTATATATATATATATATATATATACACACACAATTAGCAAATAATTGTTCTCCTATCAAAATTTAGAATCAACCATAAAGGCCTATTAGAGTCATATGTGTCTAGAAATATAGGTACTCTTTGTAACCTTCTAGCTACAAACTCTCTTTTGTTCAAGTACCAATCACTATCACTGATTTGTACACAAAGAATAAAGACATCCTTCAATTATGGTTGTCGCCATATAAACATATACTATCAATATAACACATACGAACAAAGAACATCCTTCAATTATGGTTGTCGCCATATAACACATACCAAAAAACAAAAACAAAGAATCTATAATTTGTGATGTATTATGTCTTATATTTTCATTAGAATTCAACATATATATTTTCCAATTTTAAAGTACTTGCCATAATGGATGGATAGGATTTGAATTATGGCATTGTATAATTATGTTTAGTATTCCTTTAATCTCACCGGTCACCTTTTGGATGACAAGGTTACATACATATTTTTTAAGTCATAATTTTATAAGATTCTATAGGAAATTCTAGCAAAACAAAAGTGATAAGATATTAGACAACTAACTTGTATGTTTTTCAACTTGTAAAATACACAAATTTCAGTTCGAAGGGACTCCTTGCAAAAATCAATTATTGGTTGGAAGTTGAAACCAAAACAAATTTTGTTATTTTATTTCACGTCTAAATTGTGAGGTCTAGTTCATTTTTTCTGAGAAAGAAATATTTATCCCTATGCAAATGTACTATTATAGAGGGACCATTTTGTAAAATAATGAAAAGGAGTGCCGTGGTGGAAAGAACAGAGCATATTTTTATTTATCCTTCTTTGTTTAGTTTTTGTTGGGAATTGATTGAGACGCTCCTTTCACGCATCAATCTTCACATTACTATATTCACCTATATTTATGTTAGAACTAGTTAGTAGCTCCATCTTTATCTCATATTTAGTTAAAGTATTATTGGTAGCATATATTTTTATTTCTCTCTCTTTCCAATTGCATAGCTGTCACCATGCATAACATACCCCTCCCTCACTATTATTACAGTATTACCCCACAAACCTTATAAACCCTAGGTACTTTTCATGAACCATGTTTACAGTTTACCTTGATATATTTTTTTATAAATATCTTTTTTAATATATTTATGAACTATGGATATATGATATCATATATATGATGAAACTTTCTGCATTTCTGATCAACCTTATAAATAACTAGTGGATGTATGTCAATAGTTGATTTTGATCATAAAAAATTCTGAGCATATTTTAATCAAGGTACTAAAATATATATGTATATACAGTCACTATACTAACCATGATGGCATTTCCATCATCTATCATTTAAAAAGTAAGTGATCCCTATCTTATGTAGTAAGACTGATGTAAGCACAAGAAAAGAAAAATGATCCCAATTATTGGTGAGCATTTTCACAATTAAGTATTCACAGGGACCATTTCGCAAAATATAAGTAAGAACAAACTATGAAGGTGAGAAAATTGCGTACCGTTCGTTGGTACCACTTGTGAACTAGAAACATGAAGTATCCATGAACGAGAAGCAACGCATAAACAACCCCTAGGAGGTGGTGAGAGTACCAAAAGGCGTTGAAGCCGCTAAGCCGGTTCAACGGGAATGGTAGTTTCATACCATTTTTTCTAAACGGGTGTGTTGCCAAAGTGAATGATATAGTCATCAAAACCACCATAATAACTCCCGTTATACCTGTCAAAAATATTTTAGTCACAAAATTAAATTATCAAGCAACAAATAATTAACGGTCTATTTTTTAAAATTCAAAATGATATAAGTGTATATATTTAAACTAGAGTGAGTCTATGGTACTATGCATAGCACAGATTGGTCCGTACTACGGATCAATATTTTCATTTTCAAAATTCTAACGACCGATCTGAACCGTTCAACATGATTTTCATATGATAATATACTTGTGGGCTAAATTTTCTATTTTTTAGAATTTTTTTACTATTTTTTAGATAGGTAGAAAAATCACTGTTTTTGGATGGTCAGAATTTTCAGATCAAGTGATTTTCTACCTATCTTAAAATATAGTAAGAAAATTCAAAAAAATATAAAATTTAGTCTGCAAGTACATATTCATGTGAGGATCACATTGAACGGTTCGGATCGACCATTAAAATTTTCAAAATGAAAATATGGCTCCGTAGTACAGACTAATCCGTGCTATGCATAGTACCATAGACTCACTCTTTAAACTATGTACAACATTGAACTAAATAATTTTCTTGTAATTATATATATCTTCTCAAAATATTAAATTTTATACCATTAACTGTATTAAGTGTAATTAATTAATTAATTCATTAATTACAAATATTACCTTCAATGCCAACTAGTAAACTTGTGTAGGTCGGTTTGACGGGACCGAAATCTCGCTCGACCCACCTATACTGATCCGGAGTAGAATTGATTACACGGGGAAAATCACAGGCAAGATGGTTACCGGCATGGAGTGTGATACCGACCACAATGGCCGTTGCAATCATCTGAAAAGAAAAGATAAAGAAAAATGGTCAATGTGAAGGTGATAGGAGGTTTTCTTTTTCTTCTCATTATTCAGAGGGAGTCATTTTGGGGACCCATACCAATATACTATTATACCATCACCCATCTTAATTTACATGACACTTTTGCATAATCACCCTTACGTTTTATTTTGGTATTCATTGATCACTAAATTTATATTACTTTGTATATCTGCAGCTTCATTACTATGAGATTAACTAGTCCGTAAAATATAATTGTGATCGAAGGATGAGTATGTAATATGAGATCTTGAGAAGGGTATGAATGAAAAGGGGGGTAATTAAATAGAGTCACGGTCAATCTCGTAGCGACGCTGTGACGCACCACCCACCGGATCTGATGGCGACGATCATGACGGTAACGCCGCTGTCGCTCTTCGCCGATGGCTATAGAACCGACCACACTAACTAAAATTCCCTTTCTATTACGGCAACTAAAAAGTCAAACGTGTCGCGAATCACTCCGTACGGTAATAAAATCAATAAATGATCCGGGATACGGACAGAAGCAAATGAAAACTGGGGAAGAAGAAGAATCGGATTCGAAGTATCGAATGCGACAGCCTTGAAGGCACTTCTCTAGGCTTGGTGGGTCCCATCAATCATTGGACCACGTGTCATAGTATATGGGCAAAATTGGGGATTACAAATGAACAGGTGGGCCGCGAATTTTCGGATCCTTGTCGTTTTTACTGTGTATGAAACACAATAGTATAATGTATTGTTGAAAGCGTCAAGTTATATTTGCCTTAATTGACTCGCTACAGATAGGGTTACAGACGGACACTGAAAATTCAGCTGAAGTAGTCGGTCCGAACCCCGAAGACTAAAGATTCTAATGGGAGCGCCAGGCGGTCATTGATTGGACCGCGTAAATGGGGCCGAGAAATTTTTTGCGGCGACGAGATAGGATATAGGTTGTTAGTTATAGAAAATCCAAAGAAAAATTATCTGGCAAATTATGATTCTCTGTGTCGATTTCTGCAATCCAACCCGGAATAAGTGTCTTAATCCAATTGACAGTCACCCGGTACACAATATTTTACTCAATGGTCGTTGCAGATATGTCAGCCACATCCACAATTAAGAAAAAGGCGCGTGCCACGTGCATTCTAAAGTGACAGCTGAACTACTATGGGTTCCAGAACTCGGTCTCCTGTAGATGTATGTCCTCTCCGTTTTAAAAAAATTGGAAACGTCCATTTTACCTTTAAGTCAAAAAATCTCCCCCATATAATAAATAACTGGATGTATCCGGTTAAAATAAAATGGAGAGAAATCAGAGTTCGTTACAAAATGGAAATTTCGCGCGTACCTTGTGAAAGGTGATACTATCGTCGAAGGGAACAAAATACCGGGCCCAGGTGGACCGGAGCCAGGTGAGTGTGTTGCGGCACACAGGCAGGAGCACCAACGCCATGTTCAGCTTCAGCGTCTCGGCCGCACCCTTGGCCGTTGGTAGGCAGTATCCCATCACCCGAAACGCCACCATGCGTCGATACTGCATGAACTTCCAAACGAACAATGCCGCCATCATCGCCACCCAGAGAAAAATGACCCAGGTGCGGCGCCAGTTCTCCTGCGTTGCATACCGGACTTTGGAAAATGCACGTCGAATTGGAATGCCGCATCGGAATTTGAATCTTGGTATGGTTTGGGAGAAACCGTTCTCATTGGCGCATGTGTCGGTGCCATCTACGCTGCCGGGGTTGCCCAAATTTCGGCTCCAATTGGCACCGCTCGCGGTGCTCAACGGCCGACTGTAGTTCATATATATGTCTCTTTGGAGCAATAGTGCCTCTAACTGCCATAGCTGTGTTAATTCAACAACAAAATGAAAAATGAGATATTAATATTAATTGCTAATTATTCAACACAGTTGGTATAATTTTATGTTAATTTAAATATATATAGGTACCTCAATGTAGCCTAGATTCTCTGGATCAAGTTCTTCCATTATAAGAGAAGCATATTCCTCTGCTTGCTCCTTTAGTTTGGCGAGCTTATTTGCCGACGCGCTAAGTACAATCAACTGTCATTTTCAAACCAAAATTTACTCTGGTTATTAATTTCTCCCAAATTACTATGATGTCTTGTCACTACAAGTATGATTTAATAAATTCTACAATCAAACAATCAAACAGCCAACAACGAACTAATTAAGTTTTTTTTTTTTTGAAAATTAAACGAATTAAATATGTTATTCCTCAATTCAGACCGACAAGCGACAACTGTCCCCATACCACAAGAGTCCGGATCCCCTAAAGTAACCCAATTTTTGAGTTTTGACGTGTACGGTGCCTATTCGGTGGTAGCGCAGGGGGCCAGTATTATTTGTGGGGTCCAGGTTCTTTAAGATTCGTGTTAGAGCATCCTTGGACGGTTTGGATCAAAACTCAAAAATTGGGTTACTGCACTGGATCTGAATTCATACCACAATGCAGTTGAACTATGACCCTACTTTAGAACAGAAGGAAAATTTCCTGTATATATAGTTGTAAAAAAATTTAAGAGAAAATACTATTACTCAGTGGCATATAATACTCAAAAATGCCCTCACCTTTAAAAAATTGCAAATCACAAAAAGTTCCTCAAAATTGATGAACCAAATAATTAACTTTTAAAAATATAATTAAAAAAATATATGAATTAGTGTTAAGGGGTCCTTATTTAAAGAAACAAGAAGGACATCATGCAACCAAATGCAGGGCCCTTTCATAAATTAAGGATAAGTCAAGTGTCCTAGTCAAATATTTCCATTATTTAATAAAATTTCCATAATTAACAATTTTTAATACTAACCTCTTGTACTTCCTCCCTTGTAATCCTCCCATCCACATTGGTATCTACCCTGCATTAAAATCACACCAGAAATTAACCACCAAACTAATCCAATGTCAACCTCAGTTTAAAAAAATTCAGTTCAATTCAAAGCATGGAGCTCATACATGTCAAAGAAGATCTGAAGCCTAGCATCAAAGCTCTGATCTGAGATCTGAAGCCAGAAATCATACAACTCCTCCTTGGTTATCCTCTCTATATTTTGCCGCCGCCGTCGCGCCAAGGCGTCGAAAATCCCGACGGCGAAATCCTTCGAATCAATCATTCCTAAAAACCAACAAAAAAATTGAAAAAAAAAAAAAAAAAATCAAAACACAATTCAAAAACAGAGCAGAAGGATCAGAGTATAGAAGGAAACAAACAAAAAGTAAGAAAAATTATAAACACCTATACATTCTCCAAAATCATCTCTTGAAAGCATTCCTTCTTTCGCTAGCTTGTAAAACCGCTCCTCGACCCGTCGCCACATCTCGGCCACCTCAACTGAACCGGTTGTCCTGCTAATAAACCGCAATCCCTTGAGTGCTCTTTGTGCCCCTGATCGACTCCTGTTTAACTTCGCCTGAACTCTCCTCTTTTCTCTTGCCGTTAATGCTGTTGCTGTTGCCGCCGCCGCCGCTTCCCTCTCTACCGAGGTTGAACGGCACGGAGAAGGTGACCGTAACCACGCGAATTTCTTCCTTATTCTAGATGATGTCGAGGAGCACCTGCTCAGACTGCGCCCGGGTTGCGCTTCTGGAGTGGTCCCACCCATTCCCATTCCGCCATACATTGCTGCAGAGGTCGGCGTCACACTTCGTACCACCATTGATTCTTCATCTAATTCCAGCATCACCTCCACCAATTCGCTCTGGTCGTTTAAAAACATCGGCAGTATCCCGTCAGAGCCATCGTACGCAGTCGTGAAGGATTCGTTGTCGGATTCCATGTCTTCGGCTAAGAAATCGGCAATTCGGCGGTGGCCACTGGTTCTTCGACTGCTGCTCCCTCTTGAAGGAGTTCGCATATTTTGAAGTGGCCACCTCCTTTTTCTTTTATTACTTGGCTTCTCTGTCAAGTTTGAAGTTTGGGCACCTTCTCCTTTTTTTAAAGGATTTATTAAAATTTTGTTTTCCAATTGCTTGGTTTTCTCACCTTCTTTAAACAAACTTCAATGGCAAGAATTCAACGGAGGTGGCACCCAACAGGGTGGTTGGGATTCGTTGTAGAAAATCTGAAGAGGAGAGATAGAGAAAGAGGAGAGAGGAGAGGAGAGCCCCCAGGAGAAATAAAGAAATAAACCTGGGCTTCTTTCTTTTGTTTATTAAACCATAGATGTTATGTTATGTAACTAATAATGTAGTAATACGGCGAGTAATTTATAAGTTGGGTGTTGCAATTATTGTGAGGCAAAATTTAAAAGGTGCTGGTAAAGTAGAGCGCCACTTGGCTCACACTCTCTCCTCAAATCCGGTGCGTCGGATCTAATATCAACGGTGTGAGATTGGACAGGTGGCTTTCAATCCAAAGCTTAAGTATATATAAACTGTGGGTCAACCGTCAACCGGTAATTAGAGACTAAATTGGGTATTGAGCGGTGCTTCTCTTTTTGAATTATTACCGGGGATTACCGGTTAACCCGGTAATTGCGTCATGATGCCTTCTAGTTTCTACTAACATGGCCACCACCAACCCCCACAAAATGATCAAACGTGTCATTATTTCTAAAAAAATTTATCCTTTATTGAACTAATATGTTTTTATAAGCTTGTCAGAGCGTTTCTGATAATTGGTTACAGAAATATTGATACATGCATTTATTTCATGGAAGTGTCTTAGGTTAACTAATCATGATCATATGCTGTCTATTTATACGAGACAGTCAATTACTCGTGACGATAAAGAGGGTTTTTAGTAAATGTCAAATTGAGTCTATACCTACTACTGAAAGCGGTAGCAACAACATCTTTGACTGAATTGCCCCTGGGTTCTTTTTGGCAAACTTGGTCAAAGAGAGATAAAAAATAAATGGAGGACTACAGTGAAAATAATCAATTTACAAGTTCATGTAATTGTGGTGCTTGTAACTGGTTAGTTAAGTCACACAATGCATATATATTTATATTCCAAAGACTTGTTAAACAAAAAATGATGAAGCATATATGTGACGTACTAGAAGCTTCTAGAAGCTCCATAAGAGCAATTTTTTAATAATTAGTAATTGTATTGATATTGCAAAATAATTTGAACAAGATGCATATAAAAAATAAATAGCAAACATGTTGAGAACATATTCAATTCTATTGCATACATGCATGTATGATGCAATATAAAAACAAATTTGTTGCTCAAATATTTTATTGCATGCATGTTTCATGCAATATAAAAACAAACTTGTTGCTGAAAATTTTACACTAATTTGCTATTTTTCCATACAAGAAAAGCCATGAAAAATATTTTTTGAAAAATAAGTTAAAAATCCAAAATCCAAAATCTCAAATAGGAAAAGCACATTTGTTATATATATTTTTCTATAAGCAGGCTATAAACTAAAATATAACATGCATCAATAGCAATAGCTTCTCTTACATGAAAAAGGGAAAAAAAAAAAACATTTTGTGTGCTTGTGTTTGAGCATTTTTTGTAATCCCAAATATGTATGGATTGACTTGAACAGAAACAGAACAAGACTTCAATGTATAGAGAGCAGAAAAATGTCAAACATGCAGCTGTAAGGACTGTACTAGATAATACATTCATAACAAAAAAAAAAAAATTGAAATGGAAATGTCGGTGCCTAAATAAGAACATTTATGGCATTCTCAATGTAACAAGAGTAGAGTTAAAATGCATCATTAATTGGTTTTGTGCTCCAATCATGCTCTACGTCTTTTTCTCTGTTTTTAAAGTCTAAACAGTTGATCCGAACTGCTCAACATGATCCTCATATTAAAATGTGTTTGGAAACAAAATTTTATATTTTTTGAAATTCTTTTACTATTTTTTTAGATAGGTACAAAATCACTGATTTCGAGACAATTGCTTTTGTGGAGCAAGAACATAATAGAAGGTCACATAAGTAAACATGATATTTTATCTAACGAATTTATTGGTTAATCATTTTACTTTTGCTATAAGACCATATATATGGTAATGCATCTACAATTTATACTTTTATAAAAGAAAAATGAACAGAGAATGAAATATTAATTGATAGACATCAATATAAGTGAAAGATTTAATTTTAAAAAAAGGAAATAATTAATAAAGAATAAATTTATCTAAACATTAAAAGTATTTGAAAACATTGTGTTAATAAAAAAATTAGTATTGTCTACATCAGCACCCCAGACTCCATTTTCTCCATTGTTCACCAAAAAAAAAAAAAAAACAGCAACCGGCACATTGTACGCTGGTAGAGGAGGTCAATTTCGGTCCGATGTCTATCGGACTCAAAATGAGTTTGATGGGTTCGTGGACCGTCCGATCTGCTTTAAGATTCACGTCCGCAACTTTTGTGTATGTTTTAAAATTTGTGTGCACGAATCTTAAAGCAGATCGGACGGTCATTAAACTTATCGGACCTAAATTTGAGTCTGATGCGCATCGGACCCAAGCTGCTCTCCTGATAGAGTAGATGGAAGCAAAGGAGACAGTTTCCAAATTCCAAAGTAGATAAAATCAGCAAGCTGTACTCTCAAAATGTCCAGTTGGGGAATGTACTCCCAGCTGATAGACATTTATCATTTATGGCACCAAAAAACAATGAAATTTCTGGAGCTAAGCTCTAAATTGAATTTTTTTATAAATCATAATTAAAAAAATATATTTTTACGAAATCAACATGATTACTTTTTTTTAACAAAAACCATAAGAACCGAATGACATTTCGGTCCGCCACTTTTGAATTTTCTATGGCAGCTCATATGAAAACTTGTGAAATCAGTACCACAGAAAATCTAAAAAGGGAACCGGACCGAAATATTATTTCGGTCCGGATAAAAAAAAATAACGGACCGAAATGACATTTCGGTTCTTATGATTTCTATAAAAAAAATAATAATGTTGGTTTCGTTAAAAAAAAAATTAATTATGGTTTATAAAAAAAATTCCTCTAAATTCTAACATCCTATCTGCCAGCTAAAACGCTTATTTTCTATGGATGGATGGAGATTCATTATATCTTAATGATTTGACAAAGATTGTATAAATCTTTTTAAATTAATTTTAAAAAATAAAAAAGAATTACACACAAATTGTTATCTTTTATAGATTGGTTGTGCATCAATTTTCATCCAATTTAATTATCTTTTTATTTTCATCAAATACCATTAAATATGGACCCTCAAATTTTATGTCATTTGTTGAACGGTAAAGTTAAAAAAAAAAAAACAATTCATGTATATAATATGTATAAAGCATATATTACATTTTATTTGTCGGATTTTAAAAATATAATTTATTTTTTACGATTTTCAAGATTATTAAATTAATTCGTTCTCAATAAATCTCGCTATTTTTTTTTTATAGACTCTCATATCCTCACATTGAAACTCCATCCCAGCATGTGATAAATTTAATCTATTTGATTTTTTTATTTCGTTTAAAATCTATTTTGAAGCACCTGAAGAATTCCTGTTGGTGCAAATTTTATTAGTTAAACTATTGAAAATTTAAATAATTAGTATAATTTTAAATATATATATATCAAATTTTTATTATATATACACACGTTCACGCACGCACACATAATATATACAGAGTAGAACTAGGGTGAGCTGTGCTCACCAACGGGTTTGGTGAGCACACCTCCAAAAAACGGGTTTTCAAAGTTCAAATAGTCGATTCGAACCTTCCAACGTGTTCTTCATATTAATATGTGCTTGGAGACCAAATTTTACATTTTTTGGAAATTTTTTACTATTTTTTCCGAGCCCTTGAAAATCACAGCTTTTAATTAAATAAAAAAAAAATTCAAAAAACACTGATTTTTCAAGGGCTCGGAAAAAATAGTAAAAAATTTCCAAAAAATGTAAAATTTGGTCTCCAAGCACATATTAATATGAAGAACACGTTGGAAGGTTCGAATCGACTATTTGAACTTTGAAAATCCGTTTTTTGGAGGTGTGCTCACCAAACCCGTTGGTGAGCACAGCTCACCCTAGTTCTGCTCATATATACATTATCTTCTAAAAGTTATATCTTAATATAAATCTGATTGCTCATTGCTGATGACATATGGTTTTAATAATTGTCAATGCATTCCAATTAGGGGTGAAAACGGTATGGATAATATCCGATCCGTATTCGATCAGCATTTGAAAAATTAGATGTGGATATCTGATATCTGAATATCCGTGTGGATATGGAATACGATATGGTTTTATGTTTTAATTATCATTCAAATAGTAGATATATATATCATATATTTTAATATATATTATGGAAAAATATTGTTATTCACCATTAAAATTAGATAAATATTATGAATTTTGGTATTTTTTAATATTATTTTAATAAATATCCGTTCCGATCCGTATCCATATATGTATCCGATCTGTATCCGTATCCGAAAAATTAAAAAGATATGTATATGATTTTACCAATATCCGCTCCGTATTCGATCCGTTTTCACCCCTAATTCCGATTCATTCTAAAAGAGATCTATAAAATACATAGAGGTCAAAAACATTACAAAAATGCATTGAATAGAAGTGTAAAAAGGCATGAGTATAACATATAAATAAATGCATTGAAGTGAAATAGGTTGGAAGAAGAATGAAAAAAAAAAAACAATTAATGTAGTCTACAATGAGGAAAACATATACATTAACAGTTAGTAGATAATATTAATAACAGTTGATGAATTGAACACTACAACTGCACAAGGCGTGGAGAGACAACAAGTGTACATGCTATGACTTGTACTCTACCATTGGAAAAAGACAATGTACTTTTGGGAATTTTTTTATCCGTAGAAATTATTAAAATCAGATTTACAGAAATAGAAAGAGTGCATTATTTTAAACTAATATAGAAAGATCTGGTTCATTGAGTCCAATCCAAATATTATAGACCAGACTCAATAATTCAGATCCATGTTTTTTTTTCTTTTTTTTTTTAGTTTGGATCCGGACCGTTCAATTAGAGAAGAATATTATGTATTGCACACTATCAATTTTATGATCAATTAAAAGTGATTGCTGCGGTTCGAGTTATGTTGGACATTTTTAAATGAGAGAGTTAGGGTGAAGTCACCCACAATATTTTTTTTAAACTTATGTTATTATAATAAAATATTTTTTCTATCTGAATTTCAAACTCATGAGCCTACACGTCAGATAACATGTGCCTTTACTACTTGACCAAAGGTTAATTTTTAACCCACTGATCAAACTTAAATTCACTTTTTTTATATATCTAATGCAATCTAGAGGTTGATTTCTACACACTGTATTTGTTGGTTCTTTGAAAACCTTATTTAGTATTAGTGAAGTAATACATATTATACATAACTACAATTCATACAGACATATTCATAGAAGAAACTAGATATATAGTGACTAAAATTCAGCCTCCTAGTCTGGCAAGTGGGCCCTTGTCTAACAAATCCTAGCACAAATCGGTTTTGTGGACAGATATCTCTGAGCTCCACTGACTCTCCATTAAGTAAAGACAATTTTTTATTGTGGGTCACATTTAGATATGATCTATATCATATTTTATATGCACACATGATATATCACGGTATTTATTTTTATTAGTAACAAGAGTTGTAAAATATATTGATGTGGGTAAACTCTGGACACATGATGATTTGAGACAATCAGAGTAAATAATATAGATCGCATCTAATGATTTTATTTTAACAAATCAATTGTAAAGATTTTGTATTAAAAAATTAAAAAATAGACACATGATGGAAGCAAAAATTAGAGACATTTGAACCTCCGGTTTTAATCTAAGTTGAGGTGATTATAGTCATAATTATATTACAACACATTATGAAAAAAAATTCAATTTTTGCAGCGAAAACACATATACCAATAGTCCAACACTACCACGGCCATAGTAAATATATTATTAAAACCTAAAATTCTCCCCTAAAGGGAAAGCTATGAATTTGCCAAATTTGTCAAAAGAGAGGAAAGTATAAGATCCCAAAAGTGGCTGTTCCGCAAAATCAGGATCAGTAATATGCAAAAACAGAGGTCGTATTTGTCAATGTTCAAAAGTAAATATCCTCAAATGACTGGAATCAACTTTAGAGATATTTTTATGGTGCTATTTAAATAATTGGTCGGCTAATTAAAGCTTGGTAGGCATATTGCCGACATTTTTATTAATATCCAAAGTTAATTACCAATTAATTATTATATCCACGATTCTCGACTTTCGCCAAAAATGTCCAAACCGGCTACAAAATGACCGGTTTCCTCTTACCAGAAGCCGGCCATTTTATAACCAGTTTTCTATTTTTTTTTTTTTTGAGACACTATGAAGAGTAAGATAATGAAACAAACACTGAAAATTCGAATATTTTGTTTAAATTATTTGTTAGATTACTTATTTTGATATATAATTAGCATATTTATACTAAAATACGCTAAATTACTTGAAATTATGTTGAATTACACTATATTAAGTTAAATTACACTAAATTACATTACATTACATTAAAATACGGTAAATTAGCTAAATTACATATGAATAGGGATGATATCTTCACTGAGAATGCGAAAAACGACGACGAAACTTCAAACGGTCATAAAACAGCGCTCGAGTATCCGATTTCAGCAAATGACCACTTTTCGGAAAGCTTGAAAAAATATGCATGCGTTCGTGTCGGCAATGCCGAATATCAAAATTCAGAATCGCCAAAAAATAAAGGGAAGAGCCTCAAAACTTGAGTTGAAGTTTCCGATTAAGATTTTTATTTCTATTATTCAATCCAAGTAGCTCAGTAAATTAGTTACATAATGAACTTGTAGAATACCAATTTTTACTATTTTTGAAATTTTTTTACTATTTTTTATAATTCATGAAAGATGGCACAGAATCTGTCTACTTTAGCGTAATTTTGCGTAGTTTTAGCGTAATTTACCGTATTTCAGCATAATTAGCGAAGTTATTGTAATTTAGCGTAATTTAACATAATTTAGTGTAATTCAACATAATTTAACATAATTTAATGTAATTCAACATAATTTATTGTAATATAGTGTAATTCAACATAATTTCACGTAATCTAGTGTATTTTAGTATAAATATGCTAATTAGAAATCAAAATAAGTAATCTAGCAAATAATTTAAACAAAGTTCGAATTCTCAGTGTTATATTTCATTATCTTGATCTTCATAGTGTCTCTAAAAAAAAGAAAAAAAAAAGAAGAAGAGGAAATCGGCCATCATTTTATGGCCGGTTTGGACATTTTTGGCGAAAGTCGGGAATCATGGGTATAATAATTAATTTGTAATTAACTTTGGATATTAATAAAATTGTCGGGGCATATTGACACCACACGCATTTATATTTACACAATATTTTTAAAAAAATTAATGTATAGATAATTTTAATTCTCTTTAAATATCTTTCGAACTACTATATTTGTTTCATAATGCAATTAATATAGTGATCATTAATTAATTATTTGATTTCCATAATGATAGATATTTTTTCTTTTCTTTTTTGTTATTTTGCATTGATGTATCTTTTTCTGCATCATTTTTTCTCATAGATATATAGTTACACAATTTAAACAAGAAAACACATCAATTCAATTCAACTTTTAAGCAGTCAAGTCAAGATATGTATTTAACTTTTTTTTGTAATTTTTTTAATATTATGATACACAATATGATCCAAAAAATAAACAAAAAAAATTGTATTGTTTGAAAATCCAACCACCAATTCGAGAACGATGCTTAACTTTGCATTTAATATATCATGGGGATTTCATGACTTTATCATTCTTTATCATACTAATATCAAAAAGGTACTTCGTTGATCAATGCGGAGCGCGTCGATGTCTTTTAAAATTTGTAAAACTCGGTTTGCTATCGGGTCGGATTACAAGCACATAATCCTATCGAGTAATATAAACGAGTGTCGATCCACAGGGAATACGGTCTAAGGTCTTGAGCGATCAAATCATAATTTTTCGAAAGGCTTGACAAAATCTGAAATCAAAGAGTTGTTGTTATAATCAATGTATTTGGTGAAAATTAAAAGTAAGTAAAAATAAAGATAGAGATGTGAATTTCTAGGATTTTGGCACACCGTTGTTACTTCAATCCTCTTTGATTCTTACCTCATTTGATGTTGGTTTTCAGTTGTTGTGAGAGGATTTCTAATCCAATTTAGCGATTATTGCTTTCGCGTATAACCACCCTACTAATCAAGAGAGTTGTTGAGACTTGTCTTGATTAGTGCAAGGAGATCTGTGACTAGCCCAAAGGTCTCAGCCTTCACTTGCCTAAGTCCTCGCCTTGTCTCTTTGGGTGTCCTCATGGTAAGGCACGACAATGCGACATTCGTCTGCGAATGTCAAGACTCCCATGTATACTCTTTGTTGTTCCAACTAGTGGTTTCCCAGTTAGGTTCTCACACACTAATCTAGTATTTTTATTCTCCCTTATTCCAATCCGATTAGCCCAATGATGACGATTTCTCATGTGTGGCCATCACATGACGGTCTAGACTAATAAAACAAAATCAAGTAAGATTGAACATAAAGCGCAAAGGCAATCGAACAACGAAAGACTAAACAATGATCAAACAAAAGTGTGTGTGTATATATATATATATAGGACCGTGCTACGGTGCTACGCGTATATAAGGCCTCTCCGTGCTACGGCTCACTTTTTGAGTTTTCAAAATCCTAACGGTCGATCCGAACCGTTCAACATGATACTCCATATTAAGATGTACTTGCAAACCAAATTTTACATTTTTTAGAATTTTTTACTAGTTATTAAGCCACTTGAAAATCGCTGATCCACTGTGAACAGTAAAAAACAGTAAAATTTTCTGGACCACCGGATCAGCGATTTTCAAAGTGGCTTAATAAATAGTAAAAAAATTCCAAAAAATGTAAAATTTAGTCTGCAAGCACATTTCAATATTTAGAACATGTTGAACGTTTCGGATCGGTTATTTAGATTTTCAAAATTAAAAATATGGCCCAAAGTAAAGAGGGTGTTTTACTTTGCAAAGCACAATAGCCCATCTATCTATATATATATATATAGAATCTGGCTAATATGCTACGCGTATATAAGGGCCCCTCCGTGCTACGGCTCACTTTTTGAGTTTTCAAAATCCTAACGGTCGATCCGAACCGTTCAACATGATCTCCATATGAATATGTACTTGCAAACCAAATTTTACATTTTTTAGAATTTTTTTACTATTTATTAAGCCACTTTGAAAATCGCTGATCCAATGGTCCAGAAAAGTTTACTGTTGTGTACAAATTAGTGTTTTTTCAAAGTGGCTTAATAAATAGTAAAAAAATTCTAAAAAATGTAAAAAAATGTAAAATTTGGTTTGCAAGTACATATTCATATGGAGATCATGTTGAACGGTTCGGATCGACCGTTAGAATTTTGAAAACTCAAAAAGTGAGCCGTAGCACGGAGGGCCCTTATATACGCGTAGCACCGTAGCACTGTCCTATATATATATATCAAAGCACCATGAGTAACAAAATTTACTGCCATTCTAAGAATCTAAACTTAGCCGCGGAACGACATGTTTACAAAGAGATAAGAGAAAAGATACAAGTATCCTTCTACTTGGTCTCTACACACTCATCTCTTCTCACTTAATGTAATAATCTATCCCAAACTACAAAGATATCTTCCTCTTTAGTCCGGAGAGCTTATATAGGAGTGGAGGGGCACCTGGAGATGAGTGGAGTCCAAGAAATCTGATCTAGATATAGCTGGCGCAGTTATTCACCAAAGGGCGCCTTGGATACCGTCCGTATTGGCTAATATGGACCGTACTCCCACTGTGTCGCTGAGGGAGTTAATGCGTATTTGGCCATCTCTGGTCCGTACTGAGGCTCTGGTCCGTATTGGTGAATACGGTCCGTACCAGAGCCTTAGACGATGAGCTGCGTTTTTCCGATCGACCTGATTCTTGCTCCAAATGATGTAAAATAGCCCCAAAACATGTTTTTTTGCACTAAACTAGAAAGTTGGGCAACAATAACATTTTTCATAGATTAATTAAACATAAAGATGAGAAAGTAAGATATAACCTAAGCCAAAATCCATACGCAATTCACTATTATTTTGAGCTTGATCATTCGTATATATTCTTTATCATGAATACTTCTCCCAAATAGTCCAATGCAGGTGTAATAAAGTGTCATATTATTTCTATTACATTTTGGATTTTTTTTTTTTTTTTATTTGTGTTTTCCTTTGTTTAAAGAAAGCATCATAATAAAATTTTGTCCAAATTCTTTAGACAAGAAACTGACCAAAACATAAATTGCACCGATTCTTCTAATTTGGGTTTCCTCTTTACTATATTTCATTAATATATATTTTCTTCCAAAAATTGTATATGTACCTTAACAAATCTAAAAAAATATATATATTTTTTACATACAAGGCTACCTTTTAAAGAGAAGTTCATTGCTACTGCATGAACTAACAAACATTTGCATTTTGGCAATCGAGTTTCGTCGAGAGTTGAAGCGGCACATGCAAAATTAAAGAATTAGGAAATAAATCACATAATAATATGTGAGAGAAACAGATTTTAAGCAAATAATATACTTTATAAAACATAACTTTTAAGGAAACAATTTATGTGGTAATATATGGGAGAATCAATTTTAAAAAAAATATTAATGAAGAGTAAAATTGTCTATATAGTAAAATAATTAGATAATGTTGTCTTAATAAAAAAATTAGTAGTTTTAATATCACTATCCTTAAAGCTTGCTTCAATAAACATAAATAATTCTAGAGCACCGAAATTTTTATTAATATCCAAACAAATATTAAATTTCAAAATCTACACCTCATGCGGAGGAATTTCGAAATCTGTCCAAACTGCAAAAAAATTCTACAGTAATTCAGCCTAAAACCGCAAAAAAAAAATGCGGTTTTGGTTTTGGAATTCCAAAACCGCAATTTTTTTTTGCGGTTCTAAGTTTTTTTTTAAATAAACAAAAATGTTTATAATTTATTTTTTGTATTGACATATTAGCAATATTTTAGATATTTCTTTGAAAATAGATGGAATAGTATATAATTTGATTTAGAAAGATTATGACAAATAACTCGGATCAACATTTTATAGGCCCTATTTTTTGCGGTTGTAAGAAAAATTAAAATATTTCTTTGTGTATATTGGAAAAAAATAAAAATATTTTAACTCTGAGTTATTGATCCCGGTTCAGAAGTCACTTCTAGATAAAATACAGAGAATATTTGAATCCTTCTATATTTGAAAAACCAAACACTTTCTCTGAAAAATCTCTGACAAAAAATTTCGTTGAAGAACTTTTTCTGACAAATATTTTTTTATCAAAAAAATAGAAGGATCACAATATTTTTTTGTATTTATCTAAAAATAACTTTTGAACCGGGATCAATAACTCAGATTCAAAATATTTTTATTTTTTTCCAATAATACACAATAAAATATTTTAATTTTTCTTACAGCCGTAAAAAATCTGGCCTGAAAAATATTGATCCGAGTTATTTGTCGCAGTCTTTCTAATAAATCAAATTATAAATATTCCATCTATTTTGAAATTTAATATTTTTTTTGGATATTAATAAAAATTTCGGTCTAGAGCATGTACATCTTGTTCGCCCAAAAATAAAAAACATAAAGAGAAGAAGGAACAGGAATTAAAAAAAAATGGTTGATATTAATTTCCCTTTTCAAAATTTTGAAAATATAGTACTCTTTTTTTTTTAGAAATTGGACTGTATAATTGAAACGAACGGACCGGAATCATATAAAAGAAGACCTCTAAATTCTAAAATTATTATAACAAAAAAAAATCTGTGATCTGTTCGTTTTAAATGAACAGTTAAAATAATAGAATTCTACCCGATATTTTTATTAAT
The DNA here is from genome assembly GCA_025461045.1 of Carex parvula. Taxonomy (NCBI): domain Eukaryota; kingdom Viridiplantae; phylum Streptophyta; class Magnoliopsida; order Poales; family Cyperaceae; genus Carex; species Carex parvula. The sequence continues at coordinate 19,158 of JAJGRW010000936.1, read as the reverse complement.
ACCCAAAAAAAAAACAAATTATCAAATCTGCTCCCACCCCAACTTTATTTTTATTTCTACCCTAACCGCCCGTCAGCTGGGCGGTCCAGTTTCCTTAGCAGACCGCTCAGCAGCTGGGCGGTCCACTCCTCATACCTGACCGCCCAGCTGCTGGGCGGTCCGCTAAGGAAACTGGACCGCCCAGCTGCTGGGCGGTCCGATATTATTATTATTTTTTTTAATAGGCGGTCCGACCCCCCCACTGCCCGCCCATCTCACTCTTTCTCTCTTTTCTTCTCTGCCTCGCCGCCGCCCCGCCGCCCGAAACCTCCAGCCCTCTCTCTCCCTCTCTTCCTCTCTCTCTCTTGAACTCTCTCTCTCCCTCTCTCTTCCTCTCTCTCTCCCTCTCTCCCCCTCTCTCTCTCTCCCTCTCTCTTCCTCTCTCTCTCTCTTCCTCTCTCTCTCTCCCTCTCTTCCTCTCTCTCTCTTCCTCTTCAAATCGGCCCCCTCTCTTTCTCCTCTCTTTCTCTCTCTCTATCTTCCTCTCTCTCTCTTTCTCTCTCACCTGAACTCTAATTTTCGGCCATTTCCGCAACAATCCGATTATTTTCGAGTAAGTCTCTAAATAATTTTTTTAATTTATATTTTGTAATTGTATTGGTGGCATTGGAACGATTGGTAGAAATTGAATTGTTAATTATCTTGTGCGGGTTGTTGATTTTTCCGACACAATTGAATTGTTCAAAATTAGGGTTTTTAAAATTAGAATTTGTAGTTTAAGGTTTAGGATTGACAAAACTGAAATTTATAAATTAGGGTTGAATTGTTAATTATCGTGTGCGGGTGGATTGTTGATTTTTCCGTCGTGATTTAATTGTTAAAAATTAGGGTTTTCAAATTTAGGGTTGAATTGTTAAATTAGGGTTGAATTGTTAAATTAGGGTTTAGGGTTGAATTGTTAAATTAGGGTTGAATTGTTAATTTAGGGTTGAATTGTTAAATTAGGGTTTAAGGTTGAATTGTTAAATTAGGGTTGAATTGTTAATTTAGGGTTGAATTTTCTAATTAGGGTTTAGGGTTGAATTGTTAAATTAGGATTTATGGTTGAATTGTTAAATTAGGGTTGAATTGTTAATTTAGGGTTTATAAGATAGAATCTTCTGTTTATTGAAATGTAGTATGGTCAGAACTAGACGGGGGCGTGCATGGGATGCTCCTCTGGAGACGGGGGAGAGTTCGCATGATCACGATGCAGAGGCATCCGGTGCAGCGGCATCCGGTGCAGCGGCATCCAGTGCAGAGGCATCCGGTGCAGAGACGTCCGGTGCAGATGCTCCCTTTGGAGGTTTTCCCCCGCACCATCCTGACACATTTAGTCCGCTTCTTTGGACCCCACATGTCCGTCACCGTGTCTCACTTGCATCTATGGAGGTACGTTGGATTTGTATTCCTAATTTAAATAGCATTATTTAATATTACAGATAATTAGACGTTTATATTGAAATCATTGTAAAATGCAGGACACGACGATGATGACAGTGAGACATCGCACCCCCGAGATACGATACGTCCGTCACCCGTTGATGGAGCAGTGCATCATGCATCTCGGGTTGTATCAGTTGGCCACTATGACTCACTGTGATATTGACCAGGCTCTCGTTTGCGGTCTAGTGGAGAGATGGCGACCGGAGACGCATACATTTCACCTTCCGGTTGGGGAGATGACAGTCACACTAGGTGACGTCAGCGCCTTATGGGGTTTACGGATAGATGGCGACCCCATCGGTGGTGTCTCAGACCATCCGGACCTGATGGACATGATACCGGAGCTGCTGGGGGCCGCTCCGACGGACTTACAGAAGAAGAAGAAGAAGAAGAAAGGAGAGGAGGAGGAGGAGTACCGGTATTCCAAATACTGTATTAGTCTTGCGGCGCTCCGCAGTTACTTCCACCGGCGTAGGATCACCCCCGATACACGTGACGAGCAGGCCGTTCTGAGGTAATCACAAATAGTTGCAAATTAAAATATGTTATGGATTCAACAAAAATTATAGTTATTTATGTCTCTAATTTATATTACAGGTACGTGTGGGCGTTTGTCATGGATTTATGTGGCAGCGTCATGTTTGTCGATTCCAGCGGTGATGCAGTTCCGATTATGTTCCTCTCTCTGCTGAAGGGCATTCAGCGGCCGTCGAAGTGGAACTGGGGTGGAGCTGTGCTCGCCCACTTATACCGGGGCTTGTATCATGCTTATCTGGTAAGTTTGTACAAATATTTTAATTTTTTTATTACAAATATTAGGGTTCCATATTTACCAGAAGTGCACCGCTTGTCCAAAATTTAGGCGACAAACAAGCAGATTGCCGGACCGCTTCTTCTACTCCAGCAGTGGTCCTGGTCGCACATACCGGTGTGTCGGCCTGTTCCTCCAACTCAAGCGGGGTTATGGATGGGAGATGACCCCGAGAGACGTCCGGGGTACGGTGCCATATGGGCTACTCCCCACACATACGAGGACACAGGCAGGGGGAGGACCGTGGGGATTTCGTCTGTCCGGGGTCAGCTCCAGATGCTTCACGAGGCGAGCATCACCTGGTACCCCTATCGTCTGTTCTACGATCGGGGCCTTCTGTGCCCGCTGGCATTAGAGCAGAGACATCTCTCGTTTTATCGGGGGCCGTGCGTATGCTTCTGGATAGTTGAGTATCACTATCCTGATCGAGTGCCCCGTCAGTTTGGCTTGGATGCCTATGTCCCTGATTTTCCAGAGTTGGGCGAGCAGCAGACCACCCAGCTGCACAGGTAACTACCCACTGCCTTATTGTTTGTCTATTTTATTACTTGTTCAGCCATACACGTTACTAATTAATTTATATTGCAGCACTAAACACAACAAGCCCAAAGTCGACTGGAGCACGTGTTTCTGGGAGCATTACCAGCGTGCTGCATCACCCCAGTTTCACTTATGGACCCCGCCTCCAGCTCCAGATGCCCCTATGCCGGTCGGGCCTTGGAGATTGCGGTATTTAGTCTGGTACCAGAGATGGGGCATGCCGACGGTTTATCTACAGGGGGACTATGGTGATGCTCTTCGACGGAGACTCACGGGTGAGGGTGACGGATCTAGGACTTACTTGCCTTTCGGCCCGATCCATGCTCGTTCGGTATGTTTAAATGAAACTGACATGCTTAAAAAATTATAGTTATTTATTCATCTTCTAATAATAATAATGAAAATACATTGTGTGCAGATTTTGGCCGCTATTAAAGGAGTGGCACACAGCTTGGTGTGCATGGCGAGAAAAGGTTGGAGAGCGATAGGATGTCAAATGCTCCAACACAGTGCACTGATCGTGGAGGACTCTGGCTGGGACGGGCGCCTCGTTGGTATGTTGCACGATGCCGGGGAGGACATCAATTGGCGCGAGATAAAGGCCACACCACCAGATCCGGAGTAGCCTAGAGCCCCTATCTACGCTGATGAGATGCCGCCACCTCCTACAGGTAATAATATGTCATACAAATGATCATTATTAAGCGTCTCTTTAAAAGATCATTATTATTAATTTATCTTCATTTCTGCAGATGATGACTCGGGTTGGGCGATCCACCAATGGGTGTTGAACAACAACGCGTGGAACGCGTACTACAACGAGCATGGAGTTCCAGTGCAGCATACCGAGGTAGCAAAAGTTCATTATTTAATTAATTTACTCGTTACTTCTATGTCTTTAATTTAACATTGTTTACATACAGGATGAAGCTGCCGCCGCCGCCGCCGCCGTTTTCTCTTTGGATGACCTAGCTCCAGATGAGGGCGGATGGGAGCCAGCTAGCTCCCACCGACCGCAGTATATGGAGCCCAGACAGCACGACGGCGAGGCCAGTAGGAGTGGGGCACAGACTGCAGATGGCTTTGCCGCTGCTATATTTGGCACACCGCCTCCGGCCACGTATCCTCCTACTTGGGAGGCCGATCCGTGGGTGTTGCGTACACAGACGGGGATTCATGGGGAGCATGCATTACACGATGACATGCAGGTGGATGAGGTTCGCCAGAGGCTTCCGCTGTCGCAGAGAGAGCGCCATGCACCTACTAGGTTGGACCTCTCTGGACCTCGCCCTCGTCGTCGCCGTTAGGATTTTTATATTTTTTTTAGTTTGATAGGTTTTGTTCGCTCCCAAATGTGAGGTACAAAGTTTCACTATAGCCGAAGCTGTAGCTTTTAAACCTTGTAAACCCTCGATTAAGATCGCAAGTGTACGATCCTGTCGTGTAGTCTATTCAGGTATCGATCCACAGGGACAGCTCAAATTCTAAGTTTCTACCTTTCCTAATTAGGTACTAGAAGTTCCAATATTGGGTGTGTTTGACTATTCCTAAGATGTATGAACAAATCAAATGAAATAAAAGAATGAATCAACAATCGTATTAACAATGAATTAACAGAAAAGAATCAATTAAATGTTTGTATTTTGTACTATGGTATAAAAGGGTGTTTCAAGGGTTTCAGATTTCATCTTCAACTTTGCTGCTCAGGACCTGCCACGCGACCCGCATGCTCTCGCATGCGACCCTTGTGACGCGACCCGCATGGCCCTTAAGCGCCCTGGACCTGGCACGCGACTCGCAAGCTGTGGCTTACGACCCTCGTGATGCGACCCGCGTGCTAACTCACGCGACCCGCATGGCCCCTTGAGCTGAGTCTGCACATGTCAGAAACTGGTTGTTTAAATCGTGTAAGGCTAGATTGACCGTACCTAGTGTCACTAATCCTCAACTCTCGTGTGTTGGCTTAGCAGACCTGGTTTGGAAATGCAATTTCACCTTCTTAGGTTTAATCAAGCTGTTTGATCTAAACCTAAGTTCTCAATTCTGTTTACTAAAGGTATCCACAAGCTGAGCAAGAGCAAGTGGAAACTTTCATCTCTCGGCTACTTATTGACCTCACCTTTCGGTTCTCAGACCTACCTCAAGTACTTAACCTAATTTGCAAGAAACATCAAGCCTTGATACAAGAAGAAATGCTAAAGGCATTCAACAGTAGACAATCAAGAATCAAACAATTCAGATCAAGCAATCTCAAATAATACAAGAATCAAAGAAACACGAAATAACAATAAGAATCAATCCATGTGCATAATCAAACAAAGTATCAGACTACAAATCCAAACCCTCGAAACTACAAGTCTACTCAGACATGAACAAAATCAAAGTAAAAGAGAGAGAGAAAAAGCAAATCATAGTGAGAAGAAGTAGTGAAGAGGATTGAAGCTTCAGGTTGAGTCTTCTTCTCCAAATCGACTCCTCCTTAGCTCCAGATCGGCTTCTCTCGGCTTCAGATCGCCTCAGGCGCCAAGCCCTCTCTTCAAAATCGGATCTGAAATGTTTCTGGTGAAAATCATGGATCCCTCTTCTGTTGCCAGGCCTTCTGTATATATAGCTTCCTTAGCGGGCCTCAATTGGGCCTGGCGCAGTTAAGTCGACGCGACCCGCATGAGTTTGCATGCGACCCGCGTCGGGTGGAAATGCTGTGCAATGAGGGTCGCGTCTGAGGTCGCGTCTGGGCTGCGATGCGACCCGCGTCAGATGGGACGCGACTCGCGTGGGGAAAGTCAGAACTCTGCCTGTTTTGCCTGTTTTCGCCTATTTCCTGCAAATCAACCACAAACTGCAGCAGTACCATGTTCTATTGATTTTCAATGTAAACTATGCAATTTAGTGGTCAAAAACATAAGGTCTGGTCTGAAAATAGGTCGAAATAATAGATGAAACATAAAGATATCAGGTTTCTAGTATTTTAGTTTGGATTATTATATTTTGTGTTTGGACTGTTATGTTTCATTTTTAGACTTACCATTTAGATTACCTACTTTTGTTGTTTATACTTACCATTTAGATTACTATTTATATTACCATTTAGAAACATTTAAACATTAACAAACTTAATATAAAACTAATCAATTATATTAAAACTACACAATTACATAACATATAAAAATAATCGTCAATTATAAAAATATAATCGTCAACAAATAATAAATATATATCATACAATTTAATATAAAACATTCAAATAAATCATTACAACAATTTAATGTAAAACATTCAAACAAATAATTACAACAATTTAATATAAAACATTCAACCAAATCATTACAACAATTTAATATAAAACATTCAAACAAATTAAAACATAAAATCTTAAAAAAAAAAAATAACAGAGGACCGCCCAGCAGCTGGGCGGTCAGGTATGAGGAGTGGACCGCCCAGCTACTGGGCATTCCGCTAAGGAAACTGGACCGCCCAGCTGACGGACGGTTAGAGTAGAAATAAAAATAAAGTTGGGGTGGGAGCAGATTTGATAATTTGTTTTTTTTTTTGGGTATTAATAAAAATATCGGGAATTCTACTGAATGCAACATGTTAAAATGCGTTCAAAAGTAAATGTTTTTTTTAATGAAAGGGTTGAGGTCAAGTCACCCACTCACCCATCATCTTTTTCAAACCCTCATTTTTACAACAAAGTATAGTTGTAAAAAACGTTCGTTTAGACTGATTAATTGGTCAATTAGTTGTTGATGGTGATCAAATTGTCACGGATTTTTCCGACTAATTGGTTGATTATTTTCGATTATAACCGATTATTTCAGATTATTTCCGATTAATCGCTTAGTGGTACCCTATCCTCCGACGAGCGCATACCGTTATTTACAACACTACAACAAAGGATTTTGTCCATTCATATTTCAAACTCATAGTTTTTCACATCAGAAGACATGTGTTTTTGCTACTAAATTAAAAGTTGATTCCATCTTGAGCTATGTTAGACTATTAATGTGTATATGGAGCTTTTTGTGTAGAACTTAAGGAGAAATTTTCATTTTAATAAAAAATACTAAAGTCCAGGCAATCAAAAGAAGTGTCTTTGGATTATATTTGTGATTTGATCCTCACAATACAAGAGTATTAGTAAATTTATTCTTGTCATTAGACTCTTTAAAAGAATTTTAATATTCTAAGGTCATGTTTGGTTGTGGAATAAAGTTACTACGGATTAAATTTCTTACTCCAAACTAAGGTAGATTAAATAATCAATTTTGGTTAGAGTTTGGTGGAATAAGCGCATGAAGAAAGAGAATTATTACATGATGTTACTCTAAATGCGGAACCCATAGGTGGATTAACTTATTCCGGATTAATTCAAATATTACTCCATCTTACTCCATCTTACTCCTTCAAATTTATTCCTCATTTGATTCCTTAATAGTATAGTAGAGGGTTTACTCCACCACTTAATCCACAATCAAACATGACCTAAAAAATTAAATTAGAAACACTTTTAGGCCTGTTCGGCGAAATATTGTTGCTGTGGGAAAAAAAAATTCACTCAGAGTGAATTTATTTTTTCCCACGAACACAATAAAAGTCAGTTTAAAAATATTATGCTTTAGAAGATCATGAATTTAAATACGCTTTTGCATTAAATTCTAAACTCAACATAAAATAAACCTAAAGGCCGGAATGGTTTTTTCCGGCGTCCAACATAACCTTTATCTATTTCTTAAAAAAAACTATTGAATTATTTGAGAAAATGCAGAAAAAAAAGCAAAGTTTTATTCAATGTCAATTAAAAAATATTAAATTCCACCACACTCACATTTAGGAAATTGGGACTTTATATATGAGGAGGGATTATATGATAATTATTTATGTTGATAATTTCAACAATTCTTAGAGATAAAATTTAAATTTGAAATCTAATATTATATACGATCTTCACATATCGTTTTTATAAAATATGATGAAATTTTAAGTCACATTTAGAAAATTGGGACTCTATTATTAATGAAGAGGGCTTATTTGATAATTGTTTATTTTGATAATTTCAACAATCCTTAGAAATAAAATATTACTTTGATCTCTGATATTTTTCCTTGATGCATCAATGAAATATAGTTATTTGAAATTTAATTGTTGTATTATAATTTTAAATTTTATTTAATTTTTTAATTTATTGTTATAATTGTCAAGAGTGAGGCTATGGTAATATACAAAACGCACATTCGTCCGTACCTAGAATTAATATCTTTATTTTCAAAGTTCACACAGTCGATCTAAATCGTTCAACTATATTTCCATAAGCAAATGTACCTGCAAACTAAATTTACATTTTTGAGAATCTTTTTTACTATTTTTTTAGATAGGCAAAACAAAATTTTCTTTTGATGGTCCAGAATTTTCAGATCAAGTGATTTTCTATCCACCTTAAAAAATAGTAAAAGAATTCTAAAAAATATAATATTTGGTCTGGAAGTACGTATTCATATGGGGATCATGTTGAACAGTTCAGATCGACTGTTAGAATTTTGAAGACGAAAATATTGATATGTATTATGGACCAATCTGTGCTATACATAGTACCATAGACTCACTCATTGTGAAATAAAAAGTAGTATCAACAGTGGCAAATAATTATTTCGCACTTGTTATCCACGCTAGAAATTTGAAACGATCCACACTAAAAAAAGAAATAAAAGAAATAATATGAACCCTACCAAATTCACAACTCCTTTCACATTTGAATTATATAATAAGCCAATAACAGGACTTTCCACGCTAAAAATGTCTGATTTTGGTTCAAAGTACAAAAAAATTGACAGGGGCTTTGAAAAGCAGGGAACCGATTCTTTTGTCCGCCTAATTTTTCAACTAAAAATCATTGCATTTCCATATTGGCTGACATTTTTATTAATATCCAATTTTTCAACTAAAAATCATTGTTTTCAAAAAACCAAAAAATTCTGGATATGTTTATTAATTTGTAATTGACTTTGGATATTATTAAAAATGTCGGCCATATTGGTGTTGCCATTTATTTTTGCTTAATGCAAATTTCAGAAATGCATTAGCTTTCCTGTTTATGAACTTTCTCAGAAGTGGCATGTTGATGACTTGACAAATTTAAGTTAGTGCGCAATGATATTTTTTTTTTTTAATTAGAGGTTAAGTCCTCTAATTTTTTTTATTTTGCACAAGATTTATTTTTATTTTTATTTCAAACCTGTAATTATTCACACGGAGGAGGAGGGTATTATCTTTTTTAATAAACCTTTTTTTGAAGTAAATAATTATTAATTGAAATATTCTCAACTATCTATCTTAATTAGTATTTTTTTTTCCAATTTCTTGTTAAAGGATCCTACTTATTAAGTTTGGTATGCATATAAAATGTCTTTAAAATGAAGCTAGTTGTAAATTATGGAAATAAATGGGGCTAGGTTTTTTTTTTTTTTTTCCTCTTTTTCTAGTTGGAGCATCACATGAACTAAGCTGCTCCTTGATTGATGTGATGATACCTAACTAATTGGAAAAAGGTCAAGATCTATGTCTGTTGTATGGCTTGCATGTCCTTGGCCAAACGTTTAAGCTATTGACAAAAAAAAAATTAAGTAAAAGAAAAACAAATGATAATATGAGAAAAAGATCCAGCTAGGAATTAAATATGGAGGAGGTTCTAATACCTCGTATCTTTCATACCTCATTATATTTCATATTTAGTATCTTTACTTTCAAAGTCAAAACTGTCGATCCGAACTGTTCAACATGATATCCATATTAAATTTGATTGGAGATCAAATTTTATAATTTTTGAAATTTTTTTACTATTTTTTAGATAGATACAAAATTATTGTTTTTGAACGGTTCATAAACTGTGATTATGTACCTACCTTCAAAAATAATAAAAAATTTAATTTATAAAGTTTCATCCCAAACAATTTTAGTATTGATATCATATTGAGCGGTTCAGATCAGTAGTTTGAACTTCGAAAATGAAAATTTAAATATGAGACATAATGAGACATAAAAGGTATGAGGTATTGGAACCCTCCTATCAAATAAGTTGCATGTTGTGACTGTTGGAGAATGAAAAAGAGCAATGGTTATTTTATTTTTATATATTTACTTACTTATTTATTATTAATTTATTTACTTATTATTTTTTACATATATTTTATTGTAAACGACGTGAGAAATTTCTTACAAATTAGCTTAATGCAGAATTTCCATCTAATATAATTAATGCAATTGAATACCAAAGTTAAATAAAGTCTTTTGAGCTTCTAGCATCAATCAATTGAGGCATTTATTGGCAATAATGTGATAATAATTGAGTATTAATTGATTGGTTGTACTTGAGGCTAAATGATTTTTTATTTGTTTATGGTTTAGCTTTCTTTGTATTGGGCCATGCGAGTGAGGAAAATAAAAATAAAAAATAAATTAATAAGCATTAAATTGGCTCATGGGTTCTTGGTACCTACCTTCTTATGTCATTGTGCTATTCTTAGGTTAAGCAAAGTTTCCCTAAAAATTGAGGTAATTATTTCATTTGTCCAAAAAAAGTTATTGAGATTTTGCTTGTCCTGTGTTCATCTTTTTTTTTTCTCTTTAGAAAAAAAAAAGTAAATTATGTAGATTTGAAAAATGGGTCATGTACAAATTTTAAATGAAAAACAAATTAAGATTAATCACATAGTGCATAAATATAGATAAATTTTTGTAAATAATAATTAGCACCTCTCAAACATTTAAATCCTTACCTGGGCAATAGAATAGCAAAACAGTATAACAAATGTTATTGTGAAAACATTTTTTTATACTTAATTATTGATAGGAATAATTCCTTATCTGGGCTTGCAAAAACATTGAAATTATTATATGGTAATTAAGTGCATTGGCAAATTGCAAATCACACATAAGGTGGACTTATATGTTCAATTTCTTTGAAAATAAATAATAGCAAAAAATTAAAAATTAAATTGCAAAAATATATATATATCTGGAAGTAATAAAACGGGCTTCTTAATTGATTGTCCTATATATGTGTATACACACACACACACACACACACATACACATATATAGGACAATCAATTAAGAAGCCCGTTTTATTACTACCAGATAAGCGTATATATATTTCTCTTATGAAATAATCATAGTCATATTTGAAACTTTACAGGGTTATGCATGAATTTTTCCAAAATCAATCAAGTAATTCTCAAGTTTTCTCCTGTAAAGTTGATGTTTCCCCTACACTAATAAATAAAATTCACAGGAAACCATTACAAAAATCTCCACTGAATAAAAAGCAACAACAATTAAAGAAAGAAGGCAATCCATTGCTCTTCCTTATTAATTTCATGATTATCATAAAAAAAATAACCATGAACTGATCCAAATTAATTAATGCAAACCTAATTCCTTGAATGGTACATATGCACACCTCCTAGAGTTTGACCATTAATTATTTAATTTTTCCTAGTTGTGACATAACCAAACAGGGTTGTTACAACAATGTCAAAATTAATTGACCTTTATTAATTTGTCATCAATTAATTTATTGAAATTGAATGCATGAATCCCTGTAGTTGTGTTGATATACAAAGAATGAGCTTCAATTTCCTCAATCGTTTCTCTAATCACCTACATACATATCATAATTGTGATATTCATAAAAAGGTGAGGATCTCTTGATAATTATTTATTTTTACTAATTTGACAATCGTCAAAATAATTTATAATTTTATAATTTGACAGAAAAAGGAATAAAAGTTTGTGTAAGTTTTACCATTCATTAAATGACATAAAAGTTATTACGCTTCATATTTATATATTATTTGTAAAATATTAAATAATATTTTAATAGCATGAAAATTAATACATCACTAATTAATCTATAGTGACTAGTATTTAAATTGCAGCATGAGACGTTACGAGTTAGATAAAGTTTGAGGTCACGCAAATGCAAATCTAGGTTTTAGGTACAAAAGATAGGGCTCCATATGACATAATTTTGATATTTATATAGCTACTTTTCTATTAAAAATGAGGACCATACCACCCCCGACATTTTTATTAATATCCAAAGTTTAATACAAACTATTAATTATACCCAGAATCGGATCAATTTTCGATATATACCCAAGCCGGCCATTTCTGGCCGGCTATGTACCTTTTTTTTTTTTCCCCGCATTTCACCCTTTATATACCCCTTTTTCTCTCTCCTCTCACAATTCTCCCATCTTCAACCGAATTCTCTCTTCTTTAAGGTAAATTTTTTTTTATCTAATTTAATTTTTAATTTATTTATTTTAGGGTTTAGGATTTAGGTTTTAGGTGTTATAATTTAGATTATGTTGTTGTAATTTAGTGTAATTAGCTAAGTTAATCAATATTTAGTTTAATTAGCATAATTGACCAATATTTAGGGTATTTTGGCCTTTTTTACCATAATTATGCTGATTGAGCGTAATTTTACCGAAATTAGCACTTTTGACCAATATTTAGGGTATTTTGGTCTTTTTTACCATAATTAGGCTAATTAAAGCAATTTAGTGTAATTAGCACAGATGACCAATATTTAGGGTATTTTGGCCTTTTTTACCATAGTTATGCTATTAAGCGTAATTTTACCGAAATTAGCACGTTTGACCAATTTAGGGTATTTTGGCCTTTTTTACCATAGTTATGCTGTAAGCGTAATTTTACCGAAATTAGCAGTTTGACCAATTTTTAGGATATTTTGGCATTTTTACCATAGTTATGCTGATTAAGCGTAATTTTACCGAAATTAGCACGTTTGACCAATTTTTAGGGTATTTTGGTCTTTTTTACCATAATTAGACTGATTAAGCGTAATTTTACCGAAATTAGCACGTTTGACCAATTTTTAGGGTATTTTGGTCTTTTTTACCATAATTAGACTGATTAAGTGTAATTTAGTGTAATTAGCACAGATGACCAATTTTTAGGGTATTTTGGTCTTTTTTACCATAATTAGGCTGATTAAGCATAATTTAGTGTAATTAGCACAGATGACTAATATTTAGGGTATTTTGGCCTTTTTTACCATAATTATGCTGATCAAGCGTAATTTCACCGAATTTAGGTTATTTTAGATATCAGGATGCCTAGAGCACGGCCTACCCAGCGTCCAGTAGTGGACGAGCCGATCAGTACCAGCAGCACGGAGCACATCAGTCCTCTCCTGTGGATTCCCCACAGCGAGCACCGAGTCTCACTGGCTTCTCGTGAGGTACGTTCCTTTTCTTATATTTTCATTAAATTTTGTTGGATTTAAATTTTATTATGTTGTCACCATGCGGATTACATTTTTCAACGCAGGACACGGATCTTCTAGATGTGAAGTTGAGGTGCGTTCACATGAGGTACTACGAGGTGATGGAGCCGTACCTCATCAACCTGGGTCTCTACCAGGTTGTGGACATCGTGCGGACAGAGAAGAGCATCATCAATGCATCTCTCATCGCTGGACTGGTGGAGCGATGGCGTCCCGAGACGCACACGTTTCACATGCCATTCGGAGAGATGACAGTGACTCTCCAGGATGTGAGTGCTCTCTGGGGTTTGTCTATCCGTGGCACACCCGTCGGCGGCATCTCTGACAGCACCAGCTTCGCAGGTTATGTCGAGGAGTTTTTGGGAGCTGATCCTTCCTATATCATTGGGGACCATGGGAGGTCGAAGTTCCATTTGCGGATGACGAGGTTACGGCAGCACTTCATTGCGGGTCTCTCGGCAGATTCCACCGAGCTGGAGATTCAGAGGTAAATTTTTATTAATATCTACTAATTAATTTATAATACGATGATTCTATTAGAATTTTTATGTTTTGTATTGCAGATATACACGGGGCTACGTGATGGACCTTTTTGGTTCTGTCATGTTTCCTGATTCCAGCGGTGATCAGATGCCGATGATGTATCTCCCGTTACTGATGGAGATTGAGCGGCCGACGTCGTACAACTGGGGTGGAGCTGTCCTGGCGTATCTGTACTACCACCTGTGTCGTAGTAGTGAGGTAAGTCACCAACTCTTATTTTAGTGTAAATTATTTAATCAATCAATCCATCAAAATACACTGACGTGTAATGTTCTTGAAAATGAAGCCGACGGCGAAGCAGATGTACGGGCCGGTACTCCTGCTTCAGCACTGGTCGTGGTCACGGCTACCGGTGGGCCGTCCTATCCCCAATGAGGCGCCGGATTGGGGAGAGCCAGATGTGTTTCACTGCCCGGCATACGCCAAGAAGTGGTACGGTTTCCACCACTACCAGGATCGGACCCACGGTGCTACTGTTGGGATCAGGCCAGTCCGGTCAGAGCTTCAGAGTTTGCCTGAGCCTCTTGTTGAGTGGACGCCGTACGATCAGTTGTACGAGGAGTTCCTCTTGCCGGGCAGTGTGACTGACGAGCAGGAGCGGGAGATGTGGTTCTATCGAGGTCCACTCATACATTTCTGGATAGTGGAGCACCACTATCCAGATCGGGTGCTCCGCCAGTTTGGTCGAGCGGCGTTGATTCCCATAGACCCATCTTTGCCGAGTTACACGCACAGAGACCTGCACCGGTAAGTCGTAGTCTATTGTATTTATTAAATAAATCATATTACTTGATAGTTTTTTATTGCAACTAACGTCTTCTTTACAGCGTTACCCACCGAGCGCGACTGGATAAGGACTGGAGCACCCATTACGATGCATACTACATGACGGCCTTGGATCCTCAGTATACAGACTTCTATCACGAGCCAGATGTGCTTCAGCAGACCCAGGGGGATCCCCAGTTGAGGTACGATGTATGGTACACGCAGGTCTGCATGGCGAGTGTCTATCTGCAGGGTGATTACGGTGCCCATCTCCGCGACAGGATCAAAACGGATGATGGTTACCATCCCAACGGTCGTGGATGGGCTCGCCAGGTAAAGCACCTAAAACCACAAGGTTTGATCTAACTTAGTAATACATCAAGGTTTGATCTGACATGCTAAATTTTTTTCAGCTTTTGGCCGCGATCAAGGAGTGCGGGCATGGGATCCGCATGCTGGGAAAGAAGAACTGGAGACGGCTTGGGTACCGCACCCTCAAGAAGAATGCGAATGTGGTTGAGGATGCCGGGCACGGTGGAAAGATCATCGGTATGCTGCGAGACGCCAGAGAGAACATCAACTGGCGTGAGATAGATCCGCAGGAGCCCGATCCGAGCCCGGTTCTGATGGATGATATGCCATCTTCCCCCGATTCACATCCAGAGTGGGACTACCATCGTTGGGTATTGTCCGACATTGGGTGGACGGCATGGTACGACGAGCATGGACGTCCGGTGCAGCCTTATGTATGTCATACTTCAGTATCTGTCAGGTTTTAATAAATTTCTTCATTCAGATCAAATTTAATAATTTATGTGTATGATTGCAGGGTCCAGCAGAGATGCCACCACAGCCACCACCTGCGGAGACCGATACTTCTGAGTACGAGTCCCTCTCGTGCAGTCTCCACGAGTTCGAGGAGATCATGTCGGCACCGACATGGCCCCGATATGGCACAGAGATGCCGCATGATGGAGAGGCTAGTGGTAGCGGGTCTCATACTCAGCCTGCCTTTGGGACTGGGTTTGCCGCATCTATCTTCGCTACACCTCCGCCAGTACCGACAGTCTCCACGGGCGATGCCAGATGGGATACTGCCGAGCAGATACTGAGGTCTGCCGATGCCCCAGATGAGCCCGAGAGAGACGGAGCCTGGCCGCGCTGGCGCCGGGCGAACGCCGGAGTACCGCCTCAGCGATATTCCCCCTCTCCGTTTTAGTTGTATTTTTACTAGTTTTGTACTATTTATATTTGATATACTATTTATATTTGGTATATTTGGATTATCCTATATTTCGGTTCTTGTGTATGTGTGCTTTTATGGTACTATTTTTATATTTTACATATCAAAATAAATTATCATGATAATGCTAAACAGAAAATATAACAACATTAAAATAGTAGCACAACAAAAAATAGTACCACAATATAGCGTATTTCAATTAATATAGCGTATTATAAAGTAATGTAATGTAATTTAGCGTAATTTAACATAATATAGTGTTATTCAATATAATTTCAATTAATATAGCATATTTTAGTATAAATATGCTAATTATATATCAAAAGAAGTAATATAACAAATAATTTAAATAAAAAATTTCAAATTTTCAGTGTTAAATTTCAATACTTTGATCTTCATAGTGTCTTTCTCTAAAATGCGGGGGGGGGGGGGGGGGGAAAAAGGTACATAGCCGGCTAGAAAATGGCCGGCTTGGGTATATTTCGATAATTGGTCCGATTCTGGGTATAATTAATAATTTGTATTAAACTTTGGATATTAATAAAATGTCGGATACCACCCTTCCAATAAAAATGATTTTGTAAAAATGTGGAACTCATTAATTCCTTTGTGAATCTTTATAATTATATTTTACAAAATCTATAATAAAAAACTTGTACAACTTAAAAAAAAATCGTAAACAATATCTACGATTTTTCCAACTTAAATATATATATATAGAGAGATAGGCTACGGTGCTTTGCAAATTAAAACACCCTTTTTAATTCGGGCCACTTTTTTAATTTGCAAAACCCAAACAACCGATCCGAACGTTCAACATGTTCTAAATATTGAAATGTGCTTGGAGACCAAATTTTACATTTTGGAATTTTTTTACTATTTATTAAGCCGCTTTGGAAATCGCTGATCCGGTGGTCCAGAAATTTTTACTTTTTTTACTGTGGACCACCGGATCAGCGATTTCCAAAGTGGCTTAATAAATAGTAAAAAAATTCCAAAAAATGTAAATTTTGGTCTCCAAGCACATTTCAATATTTAGAACATGTTGAACGGTTTGGATCGGTTGTTTGGGTTTTGCAAATTGAAAAAGTGGCCCGAATTAAAGAGGGTGTTTTAATTTGCAAAGCACCGTAGCCTATCTATCTATATATCTATCTATATATAGAGAGAGAGAGAGGTTGGCTAGTATTAAAACATTTGTTCCCGAGCCCTAAGCTACTAATTGGTTTTCTGATTTTCAAAGTCCAAACATTCGATCCAAACCGTTAGATGTGATCTCTATATTAAAATGTGCTTGGAGTCCAAATTTTACATTCTTTGAAATTGTTTTACTATTTATTAAGCCAGTTTTAAAATCGCTGATTTTAATAAACAGTGAAAAACTTCTGAATAATTGAAAACAACGTTTTTAAAATTGACTTATAAATAGTAAAAAGTTTTCAAAAAATATATAATTTGATCTCCAAGTACATTTTATTATAGATTGAATGTTGAACGGTTTGGATCGACTGTTTGGACTATGAAAATGTAAAACCGAAATGTTTATTCCAAGATCCAAGAACAAACTTTTTGATATTAGTCATTCTCTATAGATACATTGTTCGTAGAAACTAACAAAACCAACCGTTTGAATTCTTTACTTCAGAAATAAAAATAGAAAATTTCCTTACTTCATAAATAAAATAGAAATAGACAAATTCTATTAAAGTTTGTGGTACTGTAATTTTCTTTTAAAATGAAGTAGAGCGACTTGGCTTACAGAGTTTGGTGAAACCTACTCCTATATGACAACATCTAGGTACTTAAAAAAAGTTTGTGTATTTTTAAGGGGGCTAATTTTAACCACCTACGTAAGTGATTTTGAAAGCATGCATGAATGTACATGATTAAGTATTCTCATTTTTTTAGAATTTGGAAGCTTGTTTGACCACGATTCCATCTTTATCCATGTAGTTGTTAAGCCCCACAAGATAAAATCAATAAGTATGATAAATGTTATGGAATAAATTAACAAACTATATGAATATGAATTGTAACCTTTGATTTAATATCCCGTCTTTGTATCTAATAAAAAAAAATATATATCAGTGTTAAATAATTCATAACAAATCTATACCTAAAATGCCACGGTTACACACTGATTGATGCAGTAGAAAACTTTGTTTTTCATATATATTAAAATGTGTTCGGAGACCAAATTTTATATTTTTTTTTGGAATTTTTTTACTATTTATTAAGTCAGTTTTAAAAACGTTATTTTTAATGATCCAGAAGTTTTTTACTGTTTATTAAAATCAGCGATTTTAAAACTGAATAAATAGTAAAAACAATTCAAAAAATGTAAAATTTGGACTCCAAGTACATTTAATACAGAGATCACATCTAACGGTTTGAATCGAATGTTTGGACTTTGAAAATCAGAAAATCAATTGGTAGCATAGGGGCTCCGGAACAAATATTTTGATATTAGCCAATCTTTATCTATATGTATAAAATTTCATAATTTATACAATTGAAGTCATCCCAAATTAATAAGGCCCCTTAAAAAATACACACACAATTTTTTTAAGTAGAATTATTTGGTCACATAAGAGTAGGTTCACCAAACTCGCAAGCCAAGTCACTCTACTTCATTTTATACTTATTTTAGAAGAGAATTTCGATGTCACAAACTTTAATAGAAGCTGTCTATTTTCTATTTATTTATGAAGTAAGAAATTCAAACGGTTGATTTATTAGTTTCTACAAACAATATATATATATAAAATTTCATAATTTATACACTTAAGTCATCCTAAATTAATTAGCCCCTTTAAAAAAATGCACACACACTTTTTTAAGTAGGATTATTTGTTCACATAAGAGTAGGTTACACCAAACTCGCAAGCCAAGTCGCTCTACTGCATTTTGTACTCATTTTAGAAGAGAATTTCAATGCCACAAACTTTAATAGAAGCTGTCTATTTTTATTTTTATTTCTAAAGTAAGGAATTCACACGGTTGATTTGTTAGTTTCTATAAACAATTTATTTATATATAATTTTTCCTAATTTATACAATTAAATTCATCCTAAATTATAGCCCCCTTCAAAAAATACACAATTTTTTTATGTAGGATTTTTTGGTCACATAGGAATAGGTTACACCAAACTCGCAAACCAAGTCACTCTTCTTCATTTTATACTCATTTTAGAAGGAATTTCAATGCCACAAACTTTAATAGAAGCTGTCTATTTTCTATTTTATTTCTGAAGTAAGGAATTCACACTTTGTTAGTTTCTAAACAATTTATTTATATATAAATTTTTCATAATTTATACAATTAAATTCATCCTAAATTAATTAGCCCCCTTAAAAAAATACCACACTTTTTATGTAGGATTTTTTGGTCACATAGGAATAGGTTACACCAAACTCGCAAACCAAGCCACTCTGCTTCATTTTATACTCATTTTAGAAGAGAATTTCAATGCCACAAAC
>JAJGRW010000935.1:33041-57503 GCA_025461045.1 Carex parvula | reverse complement strand
TTGCACACGGCCAAAAGTCCGTGTGTAGTTATTGAACTAATCGTACACCCTCGATTTAAACACGGTAGGAAATCCGTGTAGCTCTTCCTTTATTGTCCGTGTATAATCTCTTTTTTGTAGTAGTGATTACTTTGTTTTTGTCTGAACAACAAAACAAAAAAGAAATATTTCAAGAGAAATTTGTCTCTCATTTCCCCTACAAAACAAGGAACTACTCCCCCTACAAAACAAGGAGCAAGTAGTTTGCTAGCATATAACTAATATATATACACGTAATACATATGCATGCTTGGATGATGACTGTAAAATAAATAAATAAATGGAAGAAATGTCATTAGCTTTTGTCATCTATAACATAGTAGGTTGATTATATATATTCTAAATCTAGGCCACTGATTGTCTGATAGTAGGGCAGCTCATAAGTTGAGTTGAGTCCGAGTTAAGGCCAACTTGGATTTAACTCGTGAACTCATGAGCCGAGTTGAGTCCGAGTTGTTAATTCAGTTTCGAGTCAGAAACTCTAACTTGAATTCAACTCGCAAACAACTCGAGTCAACTCAAGTCGACTCGTTACTCGTAGATAGTACATAGTTTATCAAATTAAAAATTATCAAAACAAAGTTTAACAAAATAAAT
Organism: Carex parvula; assembly: GCA_025461045.1. Lineage (NCBI taxonomy): Eukaryota > Viridiplantae > Streptophyta > Magnoliopsida > Poales > Cyperaceae > Carex > Carex parvula. Next base: position 56,867 of record JAJGRW010000935.1, on the reverse strand, counting down.
AGTACATAGTTTATCAAAATAATACACAATTTAAAATTTTACATAATGAAACAGTGGCAAATACATAATTAAATAGTACAAAGTAAAACAAAACATTACATAGTTTACCAAGTCAATGAGTCAACCGAGTTGATTCCGAACCGAGTTGGAGGTAACTTGGATTCAACTCGTGAGATAACCGAGTCAATGAACTCGAGTCAGTTTCAACTCGAGTTGTTGGCGAGTTGAATCCAAATTGATTCCGAACGAGTTATAAATCATGAGTTTTTTTGTACACTCCTAGAGTGATAGTGTCTTCTTTTGGAATTTTTTTATTTGGTAATGTAAAATGAGAAAGTGATAGAAATACAGAGAAAAGCGACAATTTTACCAAGTTGCAAAATTAAATAATTATCTTTTAAATAAATATAGTATCAAGTCTTACTATAAATAATCATAATTAATTATTCAATTGAGTTTTGAACTAGCAAAATTCAATAGTAATTTAATAACCAATTACTAATAGAGAAATTTAGATATCATGACAAAAAACATTCTGTGTAACTTTTGTGTGAGAGATCGCAGGATCGAAATCCGACTGCAGGATTACTTGTGGATTTAAAGTTACATGTTTTATATACCTCTTTATCTTAACATAATAATTAGAAGTTTATGCATAATTTTTTACCTCAAAGATGAAGGATCGACTCTCAGTTTTTCTCAAAAAAAAAAATATATATATATTAAAGTTCCTCACATATCATAACATAACAAGGTATTCATAAGCAATCACAAAACTAATGGTGCAAGAGAGATGACAAGGAAACCATTTTGAACCAATGCAAAAGCCCATTTAGTTTTAAATTGGAGTTTAACCTCAACCAGCTCAAGATAATGAAATTTATTTGAGTTGGTAATTTATATGTCATTGGTGCGCTTAGAATGAGAAGTGCTTTCTTTCAAGTAATTATTTTATAATGTTCATAAATTATTAACATGACAAAATTTCCCTTAAAATGTGATCTGATGAATCATGCTACCAAGAAAAGAAATGCATGCACAATCAATCATTGCTCGATTAATTTATGTATTACCAAGTTGTTAGGTTTAGGTGTATGTGGTTATATAGATATAGTTAGGTAATTTAATGTATTTTAATATATAATAAAGCAAAGCATAAATATCTCATGCAATTAGCTTAGCTTTCTAAACAAATCGTTAATTAAGATCCTTTTTGCATGCACCAATAAATTAAAGTAATTAATGAATCGAGAAAAAAGAGGAATTATATTTGGTGTGATCAACCTTAACTTTAGCACATTAGGTCAGCAGTTCATAATGCAAAATTTTTGAATAAAATAAAAGGTATTGTTAATTAGATGCTGTCAATATCAAATTAATTGTTCTATTTTAACATTTAAAGTTTATATTTTATGCTATTTAAGTTTTAGAAATGAAATCATAATGGAGACATAAAAAGTAAAAAATATTTGAACCTTTTTTTTATTAATTTTTGTCCGAGTTTTAGCTGGGAGTCAATGCTCCGATATTTATTTACTGAAATTTAAATTGGAAATTAAATTTAAAAATTAACACCTAAATTTCACGTTTAAAAAAATGATAAGTCTTTTTTCCGTTTGTACAGATTTTCTTTTGACACGAACAATAAAAACAAAAAATGAAATTAAAGAATAGTACCGCATCTCACCGAAAATTTTTTATTTACCATCTCTAAAAAACAATAAACCGTTTAATCCTATTTCGTCAGAAATTCCATATTTGTGAGGAGTGCAGTTTTAAACTGCGGTCCTCATAAATATGAAATTTTTCAGAAAAAAAAAGTTAAATTGGTTTATTATTCTTTTGAAGATGGTAAATAAAAAATTTCGGTGATTTTGTACTTTCAGAAACCATACATTTTTTTAATTATGAGGAATAAATGTAACCAAGCCTAATTATAAGCTGGATGTTAAAGCGCGCGGTATTTACAATTACATAGACCAGCAAACTATTGGGTAAAGATTTAAACAGAGCGGTTTTGGCTTCATGCAGTGCACTAACCATAAGCGCACTAACCATAAGCGACGCTTTTTTGATTCTATAGTTCGTGCACTGCATAAAGACAAAACTCCTCTGTTAAATTTTCTTACACAAACTATTTTGCAAATAAGTAAAATTCACAGAGATTTTCAGAAGTAACAAAATGCAATATTAAATTTTTTTATGAAAAAAGTAATATCTGGAGCTACTTCTGACCATATTTCCAAAATATTACATTTTTTTTTTATACAAACCTCATACTTCGGATCAATATTGGTCTGTACTTTGGACTAATATTTTCGTTTTCAAAGTCCAAACAGTCGAACGGAACCATTTAACATAATCTTCATATGAAAATACACTTGCATACTAAATTTCACATTTTTAAAAGTTATTTTACTATTTTTTTAGATAGGTAGAAAATCACTACTTTTGAATAGTAAAAAATCTTTAAATCTTTAGATCAAGTGATTTTCTACCTATCTAAAATAATAGTAAAAATATTGTAAAAATGTAAAATTTGACCTATATGTACATTTTCATATGACGGTCATGTTCAGATCGATTATTTAAAATTTATAAACTGTAATATTGATTCAAAGTAGGAATCAATGTGTGCTATGTTATGGATAGTACCATATAAAACTCATTCCATTTCATATACAAATTATTCTGGAAATGGAATATCTGCAAGATCCTCTCTATATGGCACAACCTCATTCTCTCCATCTCCAGAGCATATGTGCACCCCTTTCTCCATTTCGACCGGCGCCTTGTCAGAGGCCGATGCAAATGTGACGACGGTGTCTTTCCGAAGCGTCAAGTAACCAATGGCAATGATGTAAATCGCCATGAGAGGGAAAACTACGATGCCAATTATGACACGTCCCGCTTTTGGCAAACTGCTTTTAAGCAACCAGTCGGTGAAGCTGGTGCTAAGGAAGTATATGTTTATGCCGATTATCATCAATCCGAGCAGCCATGAAATTATTATTATCTGTTTACATAATTACATTATCAATATAAACATATTTAGATATAAAATATGTAGAATGAAAGAAAACAAAAGAAAATATGCAAACGACAATTGAATGAAATAAATTCTGAGTGAGGCTATGGTAATATGCATATTATGGATCGACTCATGCTATGGATCTATATCTTTATTTTCAAAGTTCAGACAGTCAATCCGAACTGTTAAACATGTTCTTTATATGAAAATGTACTTGCAGACTAAATATTATCCTTTTTAGAATTTTTTACTAGCTTTTTAGATAGGTAGAAATTCATTGCTTTTGAATGGTCTTGAATTTTCAAATAAAGTGATATTCTACCTATCTAAAAAAATTCTAAAAAATGTAAAATTTGGTCTACAAGTACATTAATATATGAAGATCATGTTGAACGGTTCAGATTGACTGTTTGGATATTACAAACGAAGATACGAGTCCATAGCACAGACTACCGTGTAATATGCATATTACCATAGCCTCACTCAATAAATTTACAGATCTTATTTATATTTAAATTAGTAGATACGACAGCTGGAGAAAAGTTAGATGAAATATTTTTGGGACTAACCCAGATGGAGTTTCTGTGGGGCCCCATTTTGGTGCTGCTACTACTGAACTTGAGAAGAGGTATGAGAGCAAATGGCAACTCAAATGACAATATCATCTACAATTCAACAAGTTATGAAATGAATCAAAATCTAAAATCATTTAATCAAAACTGGGTATATATCTTATTATTTCTTAAAATTTGATTACCGATGATATGATAATTAGGCGACCAGCACCAGCAGATCCACCGATAATCGACACTACCAGACTCGGTGCAATGGCAATGCAACGGGTCATGAGATTTTGTTGCCACTTTTTCATCTTCATGTTCAAAAATCCCTGTTTAAAATCATCTATCATCAGTAATTTCACCAATTTTCTCAAAATGTAAAAGTAATTATTTGTAAAAAGAAATTGTCAAGTTGTGTTGAGTAGATAAATTTTGTTACCTGCATGATATACTGGCCTGCATATGTACCAGTAATGGTTGAGCTCTGGCCAGATGCTAGCAATGCAATTGCATAGACAGTTGAGCTTGATTTACCTAGAACATTCTGAAATTAACACAAAAAATGGTTATAATTCAACTTAGATCTACATATGATACAAGCATTACAAAAAAAATGTTTATCAAACCTAAATGCAATTATGTAATCTTTGGTGAGTGAGATTATGGTACAATGCGTAGTGCGGATAGTTGATCTGAACCCTTCAACATGATCTCCATATGAAAATGTACTTGAAGATCAAGTTTTACATTTTGTAGAATTTTTTTACTATTTTTTTACTATTTTTTTACTATTTTTTTAGATAAGTAGAAAGTCACTAATTTTGAATGGTCTAGAATTTTGAGATGGAGCTAGTGATTTTCGATTTTCTACCTATCTAAAAAAAATACTAAACAAGTTGTAAAAATGTAAAATTTGATCTACAAGTACATTTTCATATGGAGATCATGTTCAACGGTTCAGATCGATTGTTTAACTTTGAATACAGAGATATTGATCTATAGTACGGACCAAACCGTGCTATGCATAGTACCATAGCCTCACTCATCTTTGGTAAACAATTTAATAAAAAAAAAACAATAATGATCAGTGATAAGAATTAAACAAACAGATATTATGAAACAAAGAGATCTATTACCTTAAGCAAGAAAGACGCAGAGTCGAGGGTGAGGTTGCTACATTTCTCCGCATCGTCCGCAGAAAGATCTTTAGCCTTACATACTGTACCAGCGACTGATACCACCGCGATATTAATTAGCAGTGCAATAAACAACGCAAAGCCGCTCTCAATAAGAAAGAACCTACAAGCATCCTGAGATAAAACAGTACAAATTTCATTAATAAAGCAGCTCTGGAATGTTTTACTTCTTGCTCTGATATCAATTTTCAAAGTCCAAGCAGTTGATCCGAACTGATCAACATGATCTCCATATTAAAATGTGCTTGGAGACCAAATCTTGCATTTTTTTGAATTTCTTTACTATATTTTAGATAGGTAGAAAAGTTTTTCAAAAAATTCTTGACCATAAAAAAACAGTGATTTTGTACCTAAAAAAAATAGTAAAAATGTCCAAAAAAATGTAAACTTTAATCTCCAAGCATATTTTAATATGGATATCATGTTGAACGGTTCGGATCGATTGTTTGGACCTTGAACTCTTTTTTTATTGTTAAAAGTTGCTCGAATCAGTCCCACTATGATTCTAAGCTTACATTAATTCCTTTGACAGATGCTGGGGTCTTCCTTGATAACACCAGAGCTGAATGCAGGAACAAATTGTGTCTGCACAAACATCCATTTTTTTTTGTTTTATTTATGCTTAACCATTTTTTAACAGAATTCATTCTTGCAATGAAAACTACGTTTGCTGATTTGCTTTTAGTTTTTTCATTTAAGTAGGAGAAATATATCATAAAAAGAAAGGCTCTAAGTTTTTTCATTTATTTTTTTTTTCATTTTTTCTGGTTTCTGATATGCTTTATCAGAAAACGTTTGCTGTTCTGTTTTTTTGTTTTCATTTTTTTCCTTTTTATTTACTCGCCTGTTATATATCCATGGGGTTTAATGATTAATCTCTAGACCCTACAACAATGTAACCAATTGCGGTTAATCAAATAGGAGCATGACTCCTATTCTTATTCTTACTAAAAAAAAACTACGCATTAAAGCTTACGGCATGACGAGAGCACCGAGCAAGGCAATTGCATCAGCTGTAGCACCGTTGCCATCGAGCTTGGGCACAAACAATCCCTTGATGACCTCACCGGCAGGGGGCTTAACGTAACCCATCTCTCCAAAGAAACATGCCGCCATGACCAGAACTAGCATCGATATTATGAACTCCAGCTTTCGCACCTAATAAAATTAACAAAAGTTGAGGTGATTTTGTTAGTTTTCCAGTGTTTATGTAAAATTCAAAATCAAAATTAAGTTTTTAGAGACACACAAATCAGTCACCCTGTTTTTCTTTCTTCGTAGTAAATTTTGTTGCCTTTTAGACAATTTAAAGTCGGTGGATGACAATGCGGTAAATGATACACAATAGTATTATTCTCTTAATTGGATCATACAATTGGGGATATGGTTCACTACACTAGTAACTTTTTAGGCTCACATTTTATAATGTTATAAAATTAATGGAACAGTGACTACTCTACTTGGACTTTTCACCAAACACCTTGTGTGCACTATATAATCTCACAAGTGCAAGAATTAAAGAAATGATATCAGACCAAACCCCAGAATTAAAGAAAGGATATCAGACCAGTATTTGTTTCCTTTATTATCAACCGCTCTGGGGTTTCAAATAATTCAAATTTTTTTTTGAATGAAAATAATTTTGAGTGACAAAAATGTATTTGTGCCTTTACACCATTATTATACGAGAATACAATCTGTCCCGCTCTCGTATCAACAAAACAATAATAAGCCTCCAAATTGGGCTGGGCCGAACCATTCATTCTGGGCCGAATGTAGAAAAAGGTAGTTGAGACAGCGCGAGAGAAAAGGGGGTAAAGATTTTAACAGAGTAGTTTTAACTCAATGCAGCGCACCAACCCTAGAATCAAAACAGCCGTGCATCTGATTTGTGCGCTGCATGAATCGAAAACTTCTCTGTTATTATATTTACCAGAGAACTTACCCCATATCTTTGCAAACCCAAAAGTAGCATAGTACTTGAACCGGTGATGAGAACGCCAACCCAAATGGGTATGTGAAATAATATGTTCAGTGCAAAAGCTGTCCCTATCACTGCATGCGCCATAACAAATTATTTCATTTATTTTAAGCCTGTGAATTGAAGAAGATAATAAAAGTGATATATATATAGTGAAGCAACAATTAAACCTTCTGGTATATCTGCTGCAATAACTGCCAGCTCAGCAAGCAGCCATAGACAGTATCTGATGAATGTCGGATATTCGCTCTTGCATATCTCGGCTAGATGCCTCCCTAAAATAATTATACCCAACCAATACATGTAAAACTGAGTATTAATTCTGCTGTCAAGGGAAATTGTATATATGAAGTCTCAGTACCTGTTACTACGCCGAGATTTGCAGCTAATGATTGGATGATCAGTGCAAAAAATAAACCGATCAAAATAACCCACAGGAGCTGAAGTTATTCACAAAAAAAAAGGAAATTAAGAATATAATAGCATAAGTACACTTTAATTAGTTCGTTTTTTATGACTCGCAATAATGTATGATTGAAGCAAAAAAAAAAAAAAATTACGTAATGAAAATAATTTCACCTCGTACTTGTGATTAGCTCCCGCTTGGAGATCAGTTTCTACTGTTACAACAGTATTTCAAATCAAGATTTAATATACACTAAAATTCCTTTTAAATAACAAAAATGCGTCTCAATTCTGTAATTGATCCGGGCAAGCACAAACAACTGCGCAAAGAGAAAATAAAACTTACAATTGCCCGGGTCAAGATATGCCAACGAGACGAGGAAACCAGGCCCGACATGTGCTAAGAATCTCTTCCATCTCGGTGCCTGCTCAATTTATATATATCATGTGTTAAATTTCATTTTCGATATAACCCCCTTGCTATATTTATATCGTACATTTAAAATGTTTTACATCCTACTGTGCCACATCTTTTGCAATACCAAAACAGTACTTGAATCCTACTGTGTCTCAACTACTGTTCCATTAAGTTAGTGCTTGTTAAGAAACAAAGATAAATTTTGTTAAAAAAAGAAAAGAGAAAAAAATGAGACCTTGAGTTGTTCATCTAGTTTACACTTGTTCTCATCATCTATAGGAACTGATGCATCTTTTAATCCATCTGTGGAAGCAACCCCTTTGCTGCTAACTTTTCCAGTCTCTCTTTCCTCTCTAGTAATCTCCATTCTTTGGGTGTAGCTTGTACTTAATTTGGTATTGACTTTAGGTAATCTAGACTATCTAGTGATTATATATATAGCATATATAGCTTGTCATCCATTTGATCTTCTGTACAAACATATATATATAATTCTTTAGGTGCAGTCGCCACATTCTGACAAGCTTAAAAGACACCACAAAGCCCTTCAATTTTTCAAATATAATAAGAAAATTTGACTTCAATCATACTTTTAATAAAACTAAGAAAATTCTTTCTTTTAATAAATCCAACTTTCTACAAGATAAAATTTGACTGGACGTGAACCTTCTACTTGCAAAAAATCCAGTGGAATAAAATAAAAGATTGTATGGTACTTCAATTCTTTGGTACTAGTCTTTTACTCAAAAATAAAATAAAATAAAATAAAAAACCTACGGTACTAATCATGTCTATATATGTTACTTCATGAGAAACTGTAAAAAACCTACGGTACTAATCATGTCTTTGGTATTAATTAATTTGCAACTTTATAGTTTTGATGTGTTGAACTGTTGATCATGCCTTACATTAACGAATCAAATTAGAAAAGCGGTAGGTGTTTTCACGACAATTTAATAAATCCAGCTATAAATACAAACAAATTGTACTCAAATTTGTCGATGCCATGTAGAATCTAATTAGAAAACCCACGGCAATTTAATTAGTGAATCTGGCAAATCAAATTTCTTCCACAAATTTGTAAGAGAGGACTGTCATTTTAACCAAAGACTTCAATTGCTGAATTTTCCACAGTGAAACCTACTGTTAATTATTGGACACCCTCACAACTTATTTATTTAAGTGATGAATTGACCGATGACATGAGGCACAGATATAATAGTCACAGGGACCAGAATTCATACTTACCTATGGACCAGAAAGTGTTCTGGCACCGGAGCACTTGACCACAAATTTGTAATAATGTTGTTGTTGCGAGACGAGTGTCATTTTAAGCAAAGACTTCAATTGCTGAATTTTCCACAGTGAAACCTAGTGTTAATTATTGGACAGCCTCATAATTTATTTATTTAAGTGATGAATTGACCGATGACATGAGGCACAGATATAATAGTCACATGGACCAGAATTCATACTTACCTATGGACCAGAAAGTGTTCTGGCACAGGAGCACTTGACCAGAAAATGTAACGACTGAATCTGGTCTCACCAGAGCACGCACGGCATTTTTGTTTAAAAGCTTCTCCTAAAAGAACAAACCACATGTCCAGCAGTGTCCTGAGAAGTGAAACAGAGTTGTTAGCATGCTTAAAATTATATTATTACCATGTGTTCTGACTAAATATAGTCGACCACTACATGTTTCCATGTAATTTAATATCAAACAGTCACAATATATAGACTTCCTAGTTATAATTATGTAGGTCTTGGTTTGAGTCGATCTATTGGAACTGTCAAATGAAAATCCGATGAATCTCACAACATCTCATCTCATTTACAGTTGAATTTTCATGATGAGTTTTGGAATTTGCTATGGATTAACAAAACACGAGTGAGCTCTCCAAGAGTACTTCCATAAGCTCAAAATATTTTTAAAGGAATTAGATATTTATAAATAAGAAAAATATAATTTATACCTCTCGGTACCAATCAAATGTTTCAACAAAAAAAATTGGTTATAATAAACAAGCAAATTTCCTCAAAAGAGCCGAAATTTTTAAATTTGACATTAAAAAAAATTGATAAACCAAATAACCATGAATTTCTCAGAATTTCATATTTGAGATGGTCGCAACCACAAATAACGGACACCTTGGTGTCCGCCATCTTAAATGGCGGACATATGTTTGTCCTTTTTTGCACCATCTCTGAAAGTGAAACTCAAATGGAGCATTCTCATTGGGTAGAAAGTAATGGAGGCCCACAAATAAAATTTTGCAAGGATGGCACTAGAGACCAAATAATGCAGTAGAGAGAGTTCTGGACCATAAGTTATCTCAAATTGAACTAAGAACACTGTAAGGCAAAATACATAGCCCAAGGCCCAGCCCAATTAAATGACAAACATTTATTGTTACAATTCAATTCATATAATCTAAGGGAACACAATATTTCTCTTTACATCTTAACTGTCTCGTCAAAATTTACACAAATATTAAAGATTTCCGGTATTTTTATATTTCACCTCAAACTTGGTTTGGATTTAATTAAATTTTTCCGATTTGATCAACACATTCGAAGAAAAGAAATACCTTTTGTGAATGGGAAACAAAACTAGAAATTTAATTTTGACGGAAAAAAATTGAAATTTTGAATCTTAATTTCAATGGGATAACAAAAATTACCCCTATCTCAATAAGATCAATTTGCACAACCAATATTCTTCTTCATGTTCATTAAAACAAAAAAAAATAATTACAGTTAAAATATCAAAAAATCGTTTTTACATGAGATTTGCAAGGGAGATGGATCTTTTTAGTCTCCACTCTTACATCTTAAAAAAAAAACACTTTTCATTTGTTTGCGATTAAACATTAATTGCTTTCTATTATTTCTTTGTCCAAATGCAGCTCAATAATCTGTAAATGAAGGGAAAGCAGAGTTTCGATGGTCATTTCCGCAATTCCTCTCACCTCTTCTTCTCTAGACAACGGTCTAAACAGTACCTTTTAAAATAATCAAGAAGATACAGTGAATAGGAATGACTACTTAGAATGTCTAATTTCATTTAGGGGAGATTTTAGGTTACCAATAATTTTTTCCTAGCACACAATTTTGATAAAAAAAAAAAAGACTATATATGCATAATGAAGATTGATCCTTATTTATTTTCAAAGTTCAAAATGTTGATTCAAACTGTTTAACATGATCTTTATATACAAATGTACTTTGTAACAAAATTTTATGTATTTTTAATAATTTTTTATTACTTTTTTAAATAGATAAAAAATCACTATTTTCAATGATTCAGAATAAGTGATTTCTACCTATTTAAAAAAAGATGTCACAACAATGGAATGAGGAACAAAAGTATGGCACTAAAAAAAGGTTTTCATTCGGACCTTCATTTGACCCTATGTTGCATGGATACGGATACGGATATCGTATTGGATACGATATAGATACAGCGATACGGTAATTTTCAAAAATCTAGAATACGATACAGCTATTATACATATTATTTTTTATTATTTTACTGGTCACACTTGTTTATTTCAATATTACAAAAAAATATAAATCCTACATATATAAAACTACATATGTTGAAATAAATATGTTGGTGAAATAAACATTTAATTTAGAAAATAAACAAACATTAGGGGAAAAAATGTATGTTCGTTTTCTGCCTGTGCTGTTAGATTGCTTTCTGTGTAGGATCCAAATCTGCTGAAATTTAAAATCATGAATAGTAATGCTGAAATTCCTGAAATCCCGAATCCCAATTAGTTGTTTCGAGATGCGTGCACAAAAAAGTTGAATGGCCGGATTCGGAATTTCAGAAATTTCAGAGATACTGTTCATGTGTCTTGAATTTCAGCTGATTTGAATCCTTCTGTGTATGACCAAAATGAAATGGTACGACAAGTTGTTATTACACATTTTGGAAGAAAATAATTCAGGTACGACAAGTTTGTAGGCTAATGTGTAACAGGTTATCATTACACATTTCTTGCTAACATTCAACATCATGTTTTTTGGAAAGGGCACAAATTGCAAGAAGAACCGGTACTAACTAATTAGGAAAAACGAAATCAGGCGTATCTGACCATATTGAACGTTATAGGATACACCACGTAAGCCGACAGATCGGTGCTATATCGGACGCGTATCGGTGTTGGATAAAAGTACGAGATTCTATATGAAGTTTCTGTGATAACATAGTTTTGACCTAATCAAATATCAAACTTGCCAGCTTTTATGAAACAAATCTCTAAAAACCCTTTTTTTTTTCTTGTTTTTTTTTAAAAGAAGAAGATAGAATTTTTTTGCTTCCACGTTTAATTTCTTAATTTAGAATAAACATTAAATTTTGATTATTTGCGACTAACAATTTTGAAATACATAATTAGGGATGCAAATGGGTTGGATATTATCAATTTGAATCCGGATACGTATCCGAAAATTATATACGAATATATGATATTCGAATATCCATACGGATATGTGTGTGTGTGTGTGTGTCTAAATATATATATATATATATGGTTTTAAATTTTAATTATCCGTATTCTAATAATATATACATATTATATAATTCAATATATATTATTTAAAAAGTATGTTATTCATCGTTACAATTAATAAATAATAGCAGTGAAAAATTAATATCTGATTTGTATTTATTTAGTACCCGATCCGTCTATGTCTAGTATCTAATCCGTATCTGAAAAATAAAAACATATACATATATGATTTTACCACTAGCCGATCAGTATCCGATCTAGGGCTGGGCAAAATTGCTCAAACTCGTAACTCGCTCATTTACAGCTCGCTTTAACTCGCTCATTACAACTCGAGTCAGTTCCAACTCGAGTTGGCGGACTCGTTTAATAAATGAGCTAGTTTGAGCTTACCCCAACTCGCTCATTTATAACTAGAGTTACATAACATTGGTCACAATAAATCTCAGAAATTATTTTTGTTAAGCTGTGATTAGAGTCAAAATAATAATGATTTACTTAGGGTTTGCTTAGATTTTGCATATTTTCTCACACTTATGTTTGATTTATTAGAGAAAAATACTACTGTCACCCTTCTTTATGTTTTATTGCAGAAACAGGTTTTGGGACTATTTTACACCAAATTGAGCTAGAATCGGGTCAATCGAATCAGCGACGCTTATCGACGAAGTCTTTGTTACGGTCCATATTGCCTAATACGAACCAAGCCTAACACAGACCAGGAGATAGCATGAGAAGCACTAAAATCCTCAGCGACAAGGTCTTAATACGGACCGTATCACCTAATACGGACCGTAACCGAAGGCGCCTCTTGGGAAATAACTGCCGACAGCTGTATCCAGATCAGTCTCTTAGCCCCTACTCAATCTTCAGACGTCTCTCCGCTCCTATATAAGGCCCCTGGGTAGAAGAATAACTTATCTTTGTAATTAGGGTTAGATTTGATTAAAGATATAAGAGAAGAGTGCTTGTAACAATGCCGTTCCGCGGCTAAGTTTCTTTTCTTAGGGCTATGCAGTAAACCTTGTTACTCTTGATGTTTTGATATATATATTTTCTGTTGATTATGATTTCTTGTTGTTGAATCGAAATGCTTTTTTGATTTACTATCTCTTCATCTAACTTTAATGATCTAGTTTAGTCCATTAGGGTAGTGACAGTGCTTTAATGGTAAGATAAACTATTTGTATAAATTAGCCTCGTTGAGATCTATTAGGTTTATGTGAAGAAAACCTTAGCGGGGAAACCATAAACCAGACCAACAAAACGCAAACTAAGTTCCATCACTTGCGTAAGGAAAATCGCAGTGATCTGTGTAGTAATTTGGGTATTTAAGAGATCAGTCATTTGCGTAAGGAAACTCGCAGTGTCCTATGTAGAATCTCGATGAAAGATCTGTCATTCTTGCGTAACATAAATCGCAGTGACCTATGTGGTGTCTTTCATAAAACAACAATAAGAAATCAGACGCAACATGAATATATTATCAAAGCGGATTGAGTAGCAATGGTGTGCCGAAACCCTAGAAATTCTCATCTCTATCTTTATTTTAATTACTTTTAATTGCTTCCTAATTTACATTGATCACAACAACATCTCTCAATTTTCAGATTTCGTCTAGCCTTTCGAAAGATTGTGATTTGATCGCTCAAAACTCTGAACCAATATTTCATGTGGATTGACCTCGAATATACTACTCGATAGGATTGTGCGCTTGCAGTCCGAACCGATAGCATTTCCGAGTTTATAAATATTAAAAGAAATATCACTCTCTTTTGAGTGATCAAACTGCTATATGAAAAATTGCTGGTGCTCATGTACTATTGCTGTATGAAAAATTACTAGATACTGATAAATTCTTTTACTAGTAGTATATAATTAACTGGTTAAACAAGCTATAAACGAGTTGTGAGCCAACTCAAGTTGATAACGAGCTGAGTTCGAGTTGGCTCTACAACTCATTATTACCATCCCAACTCGAGTTGACTCGCTCATTTATTTAATGAGCTGAGTTCGAGTTGAGAATAACTCGCTCAAACTCGACTCATTTACAGTCCTAATCCGATCTATTTGCACCCTGTAATATAATCAACCATTTTAGATTTTAATCCACTCCAGTGAAGTATTTTCACATGATACAACCACTCCACTCCGCTCAACTTTATATGAAAATTTATCTGGTGACCAACTTTTATATTTTTAATTTTTTAAAATAATTAGAAAATTACTTTATCAAAAAATATAAACTATTCGAAAATAATAATTTTCTACCTGTCTAAAATAAAGTAAAAACTATTAAAAATATAAAATTGGTCCACATATAGTTTTATGTAGAAATCATGTTGAATGGTTTAAATCAATCGTTTGAACTTTAAATCAATCGTTATACATATTTTTTTTATCAAAATTGTGCGTTAGAAAAATGAAATGGTATATAACTTCTCTTTGATTGTTATTTAAAATAAAAATTTAGTAACGGATTAAACTAAAAAAAACGGTCACAGCAATGGAATGATGAAACAAAAATATGGCACTAAAAAAGGTTTTAATTTTTACTTTCATTTGACCAAGTAAAATGTTGGTTTTTATAAACAAAAATGAAGAATAAATGAATAATAATTTGAAACGGTTAATACAAAAGATTAAATATCTAGAAACCATATTATTCTTTTTATATTTTTCTGAAAAAAAAAGGTGATTTTTTTTAGCTCCCACGTTAATTTCCTAATTTGGGAAGAAACATCAAAATAGAAAGGTTCTAGAAAGTAGGTACCACACTGTTGTCAGAAAGTGGGGTCCGTTTGTCATCGACAGCGCGACCGAAAAATAGTCTGTTATCCCAGCACGCTTTTGTAGGGCGGCTGTATTAACTAATTAATGAATACTCGTAGAACATTTGAACCAAAGGAAGTATTATCACTGAAATCCGGGCCCACAGTTCGTCAAACAATGATTTACACCTTGTACCGCCGTAATCCTGGATCAATCAATTGTGATGTACTTATGAATGCTCTCCATTTAGTTAATTAATGGATAAATCCAGTAGTTTTGGGACCTCCCAGCTCAACTCAACATCCCTGCCGAAGCAACTGTGTAGCCATCTTAAATCGGGACCGTCATTTGTTCATTGACTTGAGATATCTCCGGTGGAGTGTTGACTTGAGATAATTAAGCTCATAATTTCTCACGGCTTCCTCGTTTTTCATTTTTTTTTTATTTCTTGCTCTCTCTCTCTCTCTCTTCTCTCGCGACGCGCTCAGAACAGAGAAGAGGCGAACGAAGGAAAGAGAAATTTTAACCTGAGAGGAGAAACTTAATAGAGTCTTTGGTCAAAGCTATTATGTTTAGTCAAAGTAGTTAGAGTTAGTCAAAGCTGTTAAGCTTCATCATTAGATATTCTGTTAGACTAACAAACTATTGTAAAGATCTTAGTTACGGATTAGCCTCTTCTATATAAAGAGCTACTGTACATGTAACCTGATATTAATGAAAGAAATCATTCAATCCATTCTTGATTCAACTCTATCTCTCTCACTTTAATAAACTCACTGCCTCCAGGGCAAGGGTTTAGAAAATAGTTGTTGAGTTGAAATTTTTTTAGGAGAAACAGGTCGAGAAATTAACCGAAATTTATTTTAGGCTTTAGAAGGTTTTTAATTTCTTTTTGTTTTTTTAACCACCAATTGGTTTTGGGGCTGGTGCATCTTTTTTTCCGCTCGCAATAGCGTGTAAATATTTTGTTAATTTGTCTGATTTTGCTTGTTGTTAACTTAATGAGAAGATTACTTTCTTTCATATTCAGAGTTATTTTACAGTTCTAGTATGAAGTTTATTGATATCATGTAAGAATCTGGTTGAAATTCATGCTCTCAAAGATAAAATTCTGACAAGAGATGTTTTGGTCAGCTGCCCAATGTGCAACACTCAAAGCAGGGAAACAATTGCTCATCTGCTGTTTTTCTTCCCTTGTGCGATTTCAGTATGGAACTTAATTCAAACTGGGATCCGAAAATGCATACTGGTACGATCACTGGTACAGGACCAGTCGGTACTGGCTATATGTGCCAAATGTCCAAGATGCGGGGTTGAAAATGAATATATGATGCATTTGCTTTTCTATTGTCCACTGTCAAGGGCTACATTGGGGGCATCACAATTGGGGCTGAGGGTTGATCACTTACCAGTAGACTTCACAACCACATTCAATGCAAATAATCATTTTTGCAAACACGGCTTGGTGTCGATGGAAGGCCAGGAATGAAATTCTTTTCTCGGCAAAGAGACCTACCCACTTATCGGTGCTGAAGCAGGTGAAACAGATGGAGGTGCCAGTGCAACAGGACACAAGGCAGGTACCGGTACAACTCATGCAACCTATACAGGTACACAGTGATATTTGCATAGTGGCTTGATTCAAAAAAAAATTTTACTTATTTGAAACAACTTCCAAACTCAAAACTTTTTTTATCAAAAAAAAAAAAAAAATTCTAATCTCAAATTACCATGATTGAAACCAATAATTTTGTTCTCATGTTTTAATTGTAAATTTTTAATGAATCAGGGTAGATGAAAAAAAAAGTTGGTAATAAAATAATGTGTACAATAAAATATGTATTGAAACAAGGGTAGCAGAGTTTAATTTATGTCATACAACATTTATAAGGGGAGGAAAAAACAAAGAAAGCAGAGAGATTCTGATATTTTGGAACAGAGTGCAAGGTTAGGCTTTGGCTAGGTATCCCTTTGTGCAGTTCCTTAATTTCATATTTGACCCTTTCTGACCAAATTCAAACTTTTACACTGCCGAATTTATGTGGGTTTCTGCAATCCAGATTTGATTTCTTCTGGTAACATATTTTGGCTTGGTACTTGAATAGTTGAATTTGCCTTGTTGCTTACCTCATTATTTATTCCATATTTCCATCCATACTCCAGAGGATCCTCTTTTGAGTCTATTTACTTGTGATAGTTCATCTCGAAATTTTTTATAGAGTGCATTATGTTATGATCTCAATCACAAGATCAAAAGACTAATTCTCAATCTAAAAATATTTGATTTTAACTATTGTTTTTTATTTTATTTATTTAAGATGGTAACCCCAGTGTTGACACGTAGGATGTTAATCAGGTCCGGTTTAATTAATTTTAAACCAAACTGAGAAAGTTTGAATTAAACGGTTCGGTTTTTCCAGTTAAATGGATTTGGTTCAATTTTAAAACCCGATAGAATGAACCAATAGAAAACTTTATGACATAATATATATTGCTTAGTTAGACTTAAATCGGTTAGACTGAACCAAACAAAATTTTTAAATTCATTTTAAGAAAAATCAAAGAATAACAAAACAAATATTTATTTTTATAGATGGCTCAGAGCTGAAGATCCGCCCTGATTGAACTCAAAATTCTTTTGGGAGGAAGGGTAAATATTAACAGCAACTCGGATTGAAAAAGAAATGATGTTTGTATTAATATAGAAGCGGGCCTATAAAATTCTAATTGGGCTTTCGGAGAGACCAGTATACTGTTTAACTATTTAGCGGCCCAAAAAAGATAAGAGAGAGAAACAATGCTTGGTTTGTGGCAACTTGAATGATCTTGTTTTATATTTCTGGCAACAATTCAGGTTCCATTTTTTCCTTCTGCCATTTTCTTAATTAGAAAGAAAACTCCAATCTTTTATTACTCCTCGTGATGCCATGGTACTATCATATCGCATATTGATCCGTACTATGAATTCATTTTTCTAATTTTTAATATTTTTTTTTTGTAAAATTTGGTCTCAAATAACATTTTCATACAGAAATCTTGTTGAGCAGTTCAGATCTACTGTTTAGACATCCAAAAATGAATATATGAATTAATAATATGGATCGATCTATGCTATGCATAGTATCTTCATTCTAAAATGATTAGGATATCAATATATCATAATTCAAGTAAGAAACTAATATTATAGGATATAGTTAATATGGAACACAAACCATTTACCAATCAATTTGAATTTTTATGAGATAAATCTTTGATATATTATTAACAACAATCATATGCATGAAACTTGATGAGTATGCTTTTAGTTGTGCCCCACAACGCATCAAGTAAATTTAATTTTAATTTCTACAATTTTCAAATTAATGAAAAAATATTGACAAAATAATTAAATAATTTTATTATGAAGGGATCTTGTCGAACCCTATTAATTGTCTGGAGGCATGTTCACATAATTGTAATACATGAATACCCTTCCTTTTCATATCTGTTGTAAATCAAAAGTATGATGTGGAACATTTTTTTTTAAGTCAGTAACTTTAAATGCCAACTAATAATTTTATTGATAAAAAATATATTTACAATGAGTTAAATGACTCTAATTTCTATATCTAAACTCTTTTATTTTTATTAATTCATCTAAACTACCTTTATCATCTAATACTACTTAATTACAATCTTAAACACTCTAATATCTTATTCTCCATACTTCTCTACGAACAAATCCACTTTCGTCTGATAATCGTCGCGCTCCGATGTACTCACCACTGCGCTTCGACACTCACCGCGGCGCTCCGATGGCCGAACCTACTCCTCGCCGCTATCTAATTCTCACCACTGGCACTCTGACAGCTGGATCTACTAACTGTTGCACTTCGACAGTCGGATCTACTCACCGCCTCGCTTCAACATCCGGATCTACTGACCGCCATGCTTTGATGTCCCACCAATTATTCAAAACCATTTTGGAATTTTCTAAAATATTCTAAACTATTTTAGAATTTTCTAAAATATTCTAAACCATTTTGGATTTTCCTAAATTATTCGAACAATATTCTAAACTATTTTGAAATTTTCTATTGTTGGGAAGGTAAAGAGCAAGTCTGTACCACACAAATGTTTTTAAGAGTAATTTCTTCAAACACCTTATGTGCATACACCAATACTCAAATAAATAAAGAAATAAGAGAGTCACACAAGAAATAAAGACAACAAACAAGCAGACACAAGAAATGAGAAAATACACAAGATTTACATGAAAACCTTCTTCGGGAGAAAACCACGGGAGCATTGGTACAAATCCAATAGATCAATAGAGTCTTACAAGTACAAGAGCGAAATTAGTCAGCACAATAGTTTTCTCTCACACACTCTCTTACAATTTCAAGAAAAAAATAGCAAAACTTAAAACGACTTGGTGAATAAGCAACGTTCTCAAAGGGAGAGAGCTGCTCAAAAGACTCACCTAAAGGGCTCAACTGAAAAGGTCACTTTAAACCATTTATAACCCAACAACGTTCAGTGGCGGTTCTTTACAGAAAACAAGCACTAACAGTTTACTGGCGGTTCTTAAGATAAAAAACAGTCAGTAGAGCTGCTGACCCAAAAAATCTGTGTCTTCAATTTCAACAACTACCAATCATGTTAGTCTTAGCTTATTTATTTCTATGGACTACAAAACTATATATATGCAAATACGGTTTTGTTAAAGTAATAAATGGGGTTTTAGTTTTTACCATCTGGACTAGAAATGGTAGTATTACGTACCACAGTACCAGAATTAATATGTAAGATATTATTGTTTTCGAGAAGTGTGGGCTTACTTAATAAGTGATAACTGTACTTCTTCATTTCTATTACAACTATATCACATGATGACTCATACTGGAGCACAACGGAATTATTCTTCTCACCAGATTCTTCTATTTTGTCTTTTCTTAGAGTAGAATACAATGTGATTCGGATGACCTTGGCTATATATATGGCAATGTAAATCTTCTCAAATCAGACAATACAATAATACAAAAACAATACAAATATCTTCTTTACATCTCTTTTTATGGTATCAGAGCTTTAGGCTCACGCCATGGCTGACACCGGCCAAAACCTTCCCCCACCACCTCCTCCGCCTGATCCGCCTCTTCTGCCCCCACCTCCACCTGACCCCATTGTTCCACTTAATTACCCTATCTCTACCAAACTCACACAAACCAATTTCCTCACTTGGAAATCTCAGATTCTCCCTATCATCCATGGTTTCAATCTCACACGTTTCCTTGATACACCACCTCCTGACCGCACCATTATCTCACCAACTGGAGTTCCTCAAGACAACCCCCTCTTCCACCCATGGTACCGCCAGGATCAGCTCATCCTTGGCTGGATCCGCTCTTCCCTTACTGAAACCATGCAAGGCCAAGTTTCTTCTTGCCTCACCACGGCTGACCTTTGGCACACTCTTCAAACTTCCTTTTCAGCAACATCTAGAGCCCGGCTCCAAGATCTCCGCCGCCAAATCCAGACCACCACCAAAGGTGCCTCCTCCTGCTCCGATTACCTTCACCAGATGAAACGCTTGGCAGATGAGCTCTCTTTCATCGGTTCCCCGTATTCTGATGATGACTTGGTAATGGCGGTGCTCAATGGTTTGGGACCCGAGTTCAACTCCTTCGTCACTTCGATCACCACCAATAGCCGGTACCAATCTTATACTTTTGCTGATATTCATGGGTTGTTGCTCAGTTACGAATCCAGGATTCAAGGTCAGTCTGGTTCCTCTTCCCTTCCCTCTTTTGACTCTCCTGCTGCTTTCATGGTGAAACCCAAACAAAACCAACCATATAGGCCCCAGACCCGACCCAATAACTCAAACACAAATACCCGTTTCCCCAACTCCAACCCGCCTCAGCCTTCTTCATTCCCCAACAATTTTTGTCCCCCACCTTATGGCCCAAATTATGGCCCACGGCCTGCTTCCCCTGCTGGACCGAAACCTGCTGTTTCCACTGGACCGAGGCCCACCCAATCTACCACCCCACGGCCTCAATGCCAAATCTGCCAAAAATTCGGTCATGTTGCAAAACAGTGCTACTTTCGCTATGAGTCAGACCCTTCATACCAAGGCCGACCACCACCTTTCAGGCTTATGTAGCTAATCCATCTAGCTCAGCCGGTGCTTCCTCCACATAGGTTTTGGATTCCGGTGCGACCCACCACATCACCAATGATCTCAACAACCTCTCCTCTTTCTTCAATTATGATGGCCATGACACTCTTCAAATTGGCAATGGTGCGGGTTTACCGATTCTTCATATCGGTTCTTCTCAACTTTTCTTCTCTTCTCACTCTATTTCTCTTCATAATGTCTTACATGTCCCTAACTTTTCTAAAAACCTTATAAGCCTTTCTCAACTTTTACTTGATAACCCTCAACTAACCCTTGAATTTTCTTCTTTCTCTTGCTCTTTTAAGGACCCCCTCACCAAGACAACCATTCTCCAAGTACCATGTACTAATGGCCTCTTCTCATTTTCTTCACCTACTCTCCTCTCCTCAAGCTTTTCTAGGTGTTCGAGCTTCAGCCGACACATGGCATGCTCGTTTGGGGCATCCTTCATCTTCTACTACTTCTCTTTTACTCAAAAATACAAATTTACCTTGTCATTCTAATAAATTGAGAACTTGCCATGATTGTGCTTTGGCCAAGTCTCACAAACTTCCCTTCTCCCCTTCTACCTCTACTTCTTCCTCGCCCTTAGAATTGGTGCATTCGGATGTTTGGGGTCCTTCCCCTATAACTTCCTTTAATGGATTTCGTTTTTATGTTATTTTTGTGGATGACTATTCTCATTTTACTTGGATCTATTTTATGAAAAACAAAAGCGAAGTCCCTCATATATTCTCATGTTTCAAAGCCCAAGCTGAAAATTTACTCTCCACAACCATCAAACCATACGTACCGATGGAGGTACCGAATACCTTCCCATTTTAAAACAATTTCCTCACCTCATACACCAAACCACTTGCCCCTATACCCCACAACAAAATGGCCTCGCCGAACGAAAACACCGTCATATCATTGAGCTTACACTTGCTACTATGTCCCATGCTTCACTACCTTCCATTTATTGGGACGAAATTTGTTCGAGTATTGTGTATTTAATCAACCGCATCCCTTCTCCCTCTCATTCAAACACCATTCCATACACCAAACTCCTCCATAAAGAACCCGACTACACTTTTCTTCGAGTCCTTGGTTGCCTATGCTTTCCCTATACCCGGCCATACAACTCTCATAAACTCGAACAACGCGCTTTACCTTGCCTTTTCCTAGGCTATGCCACTACCCAAAAAGGATATCGATGTCTTCACCTTCCCACAAATAAACTCTATATATCTAGACATGTCCAATTTGATGAATTTTCTTTCCCATTTAAACAGCCATCCTCTACTGCCGAGCCCTCTGCCAATACCCCACAGCCTATCCCTCTACCCAATTTCCCACTCACGGTCTCATTTCCTTCTACCGGCCCAAACCAACCTAATACTCCTCTCTCCCTTGGCCCATTTCCTTCTATTTCCCCACAGCCCAATTCTGGGCCCAATACCGAGCCTCTACTACCTACCCCTGCTCGGCCTTCTACTTCTCCCACGCGGCCTGATCCCCACCTGGTTAGTACGCCACACCCCACCCAGCCTGTGTGCAGCCCAGACCCGATTCATGTGCAGCCCCAACCTGGTTCCTTCACATCCCCAACCGAAGACCCCCCAAACCCCAACACTCCTTTTACTGTTGAGCTACATGACCCCCCCCCCCTGAACATACTTCCTCTAGACATCCCATGATAACCCGCACTCGTGACAACACTCGCCGCCCTCGCACTTTTCCCGACCATGTGGCTCTCACTACTTCTCTCGAAACCGAACCTACCACTTTTGCCCAAGCCAACTCTAAACCCGAGTGGCGCGATGCTATGGCTCTTGAGATGAATGCTTTGGCCCTAAACAACACATGGACCTTGGTTCCTCCTCAACCTAATCAACAAATTGTCGATGCAAGTGGGTTTACAAAATCAAACATCGCGCCGATGGCACTATTGAACGTTACAAGGCCCGCTTGGTGGCTAAAGGCTACAACCAAATTGAAGGTATTGATTACTTTGATACCTTTAGTCCCGTTGTCCGACCTACTACTATTAGACTCATTCTTTCTATTGCGGTATCCTCTGGTTGGTCCATTCGCCAACTTGATGTCCCAAATGCTTTTCTTAATGATGACCTAACCGAACAAGTGCTTATGAGCCAACCTCCCGGTTTTATTGATCCGGACCGCCCCAACCATGTTTGCCTTCTCTCTAAAGCTTTATACGGCCTAAAGCAATCCTCTCGGGCATGGTTCACCAAGCTAAGTTCGGTTTTGCTTGCTCTCAACTTTGTGGCCTCCAATTATGATCCCTCCCTTTTCATCTCTCACTCACCTGCCCATACCACGATAATTTTGGTCTATGTGGATGATATCCTGACACTCAATGCATTGATCATCTTCAGCAAGCCTTTTCCCTTAAGGACCTTGGACCACTTAGCTACTTTTTGGGCATTGAAGTTCAACCCTCCACTCATGGCCTTCACCTCTCCCAAACCAAATACCTGCAAGAACTCCTTCTCCGTGCCAACATGCAAACCGCCAAGCCTTGCCCTACACCCATGTCCACCTCTCATACACTTTTCGGCAATGATAGTCCCTCCTTTGACAACCCTCACCTCTACCGCAGTATTGTTGGCGCTCTCCAATACGCCACAATCACAAGACCCGACCTCTCATTTGCCGTCAACAAAGTCTCCCAATACATGCACAACCCGACAACCAACCATTGGTCTGCCGTGAAGAGAATTTTGCGATATATCTGTGGCACTCTTCATCATGGACTCATCATTCACTCAGCCTCT
>JAJGRW010000935.1:0-25966 GCA_025461045.1 Carex parvula | reverse complement strand
TAATCCTGACTATGTTCAGAAAATGATTCCATCTAGAGGGACTGCTTTGAAATTTTGGGGTTTTATTGCAAAAATACCAAATATTATGTGTCATGAATTTTCAACATGAGAGTGGTGGAAAAATTTACCACTCAATCTCTGTATAATTGGCTTATGTCATGATATGGTGGTCTCTTATAATTCTTTATCAAAAATTAATTTTATGTATGTGGCTGGTTCACATAAATAAAAAGATAATATTTAAAAAAAAAATGGTCAGGGCACAGGGATCAGGGATGGTACATACTATCCCTGTGTTCTAAAAAAATGATTTTGGATATAGAAATAGTGTGTTTTTTTTTTCTCTATATAACATGAAATTGAAATCTAATTAAAATATGATAGTTCTAATATTATTATTTTGTTCAATTGTGGATTGTTTGGGCAGGATTTTTGTGGCTGAGGTTAAGGTATTGAAAAAATATGGTGTGTCGGACACACGTGTCGTTATACACGGCTAAGCCGCTAAGGACACTGAAAAGTACGTCACTTTATAAGATGCTGCCTTGTCAGGCCATGTTCATGTCGTGTCTTTAAATTTCATGAAATCAACACGTTCAAACACGATACGTCTTGACACGCATAAGACAGTATATCTTGACACGTTTAAGACACGGAAATTCTCAGCCTGAGGTTAAGAGATGCGTGAAGATTAATGCCATGTCATGCACCAACTGGACTCGTTGTGTCAGCTTGAGCTCTTTTTATGCAATTTCATTATTTGATGCAAGTGTCCCTCCTAATGCATTTTTTTTATTATAAAATTGTGGTTGAGAAAGAACATAATTTTTTTTCCTAATTACTATATTTAGTCATCAAATATGAATGAAAATTTCTTGTGAATATTAAATATTTGAATAACGTGAACCTTAATTTTTACTGGGTTCCAAACAGTTAGTTATAGCTGCGTTATAGTTTTTTCGGACCTTAAAAGTTATAGAGTTATCAGCTGTTTTTTGTTTTCTCTCAGAATTCTAAATAACTAATTATAGCTGCGAGTTAGAACTTTGATCTTTACTCAATAAGAAAATAAAAGACTTAAATTTTGATCAACTAGGAGAAAAAAAAATATAAAGGAAAGTTCACACAAAAAATTGTGCCACACAGTTATTTAGTATTAAATTCTTATCAATCTAACACTTAAAAGTAGCATGGGTGTACCTTTTTGGTGACTACACCAAAAATTTCTACTTTTCATGATTTGAGAGTATTTTTTTAAAGATAAAGATGAGGTCATATTTATTTAATTTTTAATATTCACAATGAATCATTTAATTTGATTTTTTGAAGTTGTGGTTTCCCACAAAGTATTTTATGTGATCCTTGTACTTCTATAATTATAGTGTATATTTGACTAATGAGGAAGGATAATTTAAATATTTAAATGTACTTTAAAATGCTCAAAGAAAGTGTTTTAGGACAGAGTAAGCACCTCCATATTTTATTTTAATATTTTTATTCTACTTCTTCACTAGTTATGTACTATGCAAAGATTTTTCTTTTATATTCTTAATTAATATTAGTTTATTTACTTATTTTATTAATATCAAATATCAATGCTTTAAAGTGATTTAGTATATATTTTGTTTTAACTTTACTTGTCAAATTCCAAGGTTCAAATTTTCAACTACAATTACAGGCATTTTAAAGATTGAAGAACTAGTTGTAGTTAAAATGTTTATATTCATGGCTAAAATTGAAGATGAAGCAAGTCAAATGAATAAAATATTTGCTATGATTTATTTCCACAGTTAATATTTTTCACTTTTTAATGATCTTTTACTCTTGTATAAAATGAACTAAATTTTTTACAATTTGTATGTGAAAGAATTCCTTTAGAAATTAAATGGGATTAATAATTTTGTTATTTGAAATTTGAATTTTGAACTATTAGGAAAAATAATAATTGTGGTTACTAACTATGATGAGATACGAAAGATCTAGGTATTGAATTCCTCCTCTTAATTAATTGTATAAAATTACTTACAAAATATGTCAACAATCAACGATTTACAAATCCATACACAATAAATTCAAGAGGAGGGTTCAAATGCCTCCATTTTTTGTGTCTCCATCATGCCTCCATTTTTAAAAACTTTAATAACTCAAAATTTAAAACTTAAAAGTCAAAATAAAACCGTTGGATATGATCTATATCATTTTATCTATGTGCTCATAAAAAATTATCACATTTTGATTTTGTTTTTATGTGAATCAATAAGTTGAAAAAATCAACGTCTAGAAATTATTCACATTAGTACGTTTTTTACAAGCTCTTGATGACAACCAAAACAAAATTGAAATGTCATAATTTTTTACACGTGCATAGATAAAATGATGTAGATCATATCCAACGGTTTTATTTTGACTTTTAAGTTTTAAATTTTGAGTTATTAAAGTTTTTAAAAATGGAGGCATGGTGGAGGCATGAAAAATGGAGGCATTTGAACCCTCCTCTAAATTAATTCAAATAACTCGCATATATTTTAAATTCTCAGAATTAATAATTTTATAAATTGTTTAATATCAATTATTGTAATTTTTCTAAGCACAACAATTTAGATATGTGCATATATATTTACTTAATTATATTATATAATACAATATCCGTATCTGTTTTAAATATGTGCAAATGGATTGGATAGTGGTAAAACCATATCCGTATCTGCTTTTATTTTTTGGATATGGATACGGATACGGATTGGATATTTGACAGATACAAATATGGATCGGATATTAAACAGATATGGATATATATCCGTAGATACATATTTTTTTCATAATATACATTAAACTACATGGTATATATCTACTATTCGGATACATATAATTAAAATTTAAAACTATATCCATATCCATATTCACACGGATATTCGGATATCGGATGTCCGTATTTAATTTTTGAATACGTATTATATGGTAGAATAATATCCGATCCATTTGATGTTGTGTCCTAAATTTTGTAAAATTAGTATATTTAAACACGACACGTCATGATACGCCTAAGACACGGAACTCCTAATAGCATGTCAGCTTGAGCTCTTTTTGATGCAACTGGACCTAATGCATCTTTGGGTAAACATAAAAATGATGAAGTACATTTAAACTAATTCAAAGAAGAAAGGTACGTGCAATATTTTTTGAAAGTTTTTTTTTTTTAAGATAAAGATGAGGTCAAGTTTTCTTAATTATAAATATTCACCATGAATCTTCTAATTTGATTGTGAAGTAGTGGTTACCCACAAATTATTTTCTGAGTGGTCCTTGTACTTCTATAATTATAATGTATGTTTGACTGATTAGTAGTGATAATTTAAAAAATATTTAAATGTACTTTAATATGATAAAAGAAAGTGTTTACAGACAGAGTAAGCACCTCCATATTTTAAAATTTTAATATTTTTATTCTTACTAATTCCCTTGTTATATGTAGTATATATACAAAGATATATTGATATTTTTATTTAATTCTTGTTTATCTACTTACTTTATTACTATCAAATATCATTTAATGTGATTTAGTATGTACTTTGCTCTGGACTTGTCAAATTTAAAGGCTCAAAATTTCAACTAAATTAAAGGAATTTTTAAAGATTGAAGAACTAGTTGTATACAACTAGTTCTTCAATCTTTAAAAATTCCTTTAAATGATTTGTATAGTCTTGTTCTTACTTGTAAAGTGATACATTCATGTCAAAAAATTATACCAAAAAGTCAAATGAATAATATATTTGCTATGATTTATTTGCACAGTTAATTTCTTTTAACCTTTTAATCTTGTATAAAACGAACTAAAATATTTTACAATTTTTATGTGAATGCATTATTTTATAAATTATACATAATTTTATTATTTAAAATTTGAGTTTTAACTGTTAGAAAAAATAAGTTGCGGTTACTAATTATGATGGGATACGAAATATATTGATATTGAATTAATTCCTCCTCTTAAATTGTATAAAATGACTTGCAAAATATGTCAACATGATCTTCATATAAAAATTTGATTGGAAATCAAATTTTAATTTTTTTTTTGAAATTTTTTACTAATTTTTTAGATAGGTACAAAATCATTATTTGTGGACCATAAAAAAACAACGATTTTGTATTTATCTAAAAAATAGTAAAAAAATTCAAAAAATAAATAAATTTGATCTCCAAGTACATTTTATTATGGATAATATATTAATCGGTTCAGATCGAATCTTTGGACTTTGAAAATAAAAATAAAACATACGAGACACAATAAGACACGAAACACGTGAAGTGTTTAAATCCTCCTCAACCAATAATTTAGATATGTGCATATTCATTTAGTTAATTATATATAAACAACATTCGGAAATGGACAATTATGTTTTATGCATAAAAACTATACATGCATATATAAAATGTATCTACCATAAACTTTTTAATAGCACATTTCTATATACATGTACCCCGTTTAACTCGGGGTGTTTATCGGTTCGGTTCGGTTCAAACCAAACTAAAATAGACAAACTGAAGTTGTATTACATCTTCAAAAATCAGATCGAACCGAACTAAAATAGAATAAGAACCGAACCTTACAAAACATGATATTAATCACAAAAGTAAAAAGTTTTTAAAATTTTTGAAACTTTTAAAGATGAATTTAAAAATTTTGTTTGGTTCGGTTTAACCGGTTTTAAATCGAACCAAAAATACATTATGTCATAATTTTTGAATTCTTTTAAATGTTTGATTCAGATGAGAGATCAGTTTAAAACTTTCAGTCGATTCGGTCTAACTGATTTTAAAATTTCTAAATCGAACCAAACTAAACCGAACTATTAAATAAATTTTTAAAATAAACCGAACCAAATTATTTAACCAAAAAATTAAAACCATTTAAATAAACTCTCTCAGTTCAGTTTAAAACTGAAGTGAACATCCCACCTATAAGGCTATAACGACATTATCTGTATCATAAGCATGGCATCCATCCTAGTTTCAGAGAAACTATGTACGGTTTTAGAGCGTCTCCAGTTTTAAACGAACTGGAGAAGACCCCCAATAGTTAAAAGGAATGTCATTAATGACAAGAAAGCCAAAGGCTGGAAAGTTTTGAACGGTTTTAATGGGGGCGGGGGAGAGAGAACAAAAGTGCAACAATAAAAAAAATCATTGAAGTGATATGAGGTGATTTTAAGAAGGAGGTACTTCATGAGCTGACGTATCACATCAACAATATCTACTTGTATAAGTAGGTGCAACTGCAATATTTTGGTGAACCATTGAGAGCTTCTCACATTAATTCAAGATGTGCTATTTCTCACCCAATTTCCTCCTCCTCCTCCTACTCATTCAAGCCTTCTCGGCAAATTGCTGTATTCAGCATGAGAGAGATGCCCTGCTTCAATTCAAAGCCGGTGTCGATGATGAGAGTAGTCGTCTCGCTTCATGGAGAGGCGAAAAATGCTGCAACTGGGCAGGGATCCGATGCAACAATCAAACAGGTCATGTTGTCAAGCTTAACCTTCGAAATACCAACGTTGAACCGATCTATGACTACAAAGGTATCATCTCTGATTGGAAATACCACCCTGGCTTGACAGGGAAGATCAGCCCATCTTTGTTATTTCTTAGTGATCTGAAGCACTTAGATCTCAGCTTCAATAATTTTAGTGGGAATAAATTTCCAGAATTATTGGCACATTTAGAAACTTAAAGTATCTCAATTTGTCTCACACGGGTTTGTCAGGAATGATACATCCTCAACTTGGGAACCTTACCAAGTTGTTATACTTTGATCTTAGGCAAGACTATAATAACATATTGAGCGTTGATACATGGTGGTTATCTAATATGAGGTCTCTAAAGTATATGGATATGTCGGGAGTTAATTTCAAAGATTCAAATGACTGGGTGGAAAGTTTGAACAAACTATTATCACTTGAAGTGTTAGTTTTGTCCGATAACAATTTAACCCAAATTCCCAATACACTCACTTCGAACTTCACCTCTCTCAAAGTGCTTCATCTTTCTGGTCAAAACTTCAATACCACCATACCCAATTGGTTGGGCAGTTTACATAGTTTAAATGTTCTAATTCTCCAAGACTGTAACCTGGTGGGGCCATATCCCGCTACACTGGGAAATCTAACTTCCCTAAACAAACTTTCCCTTGATTACAATTCACTTGATGGCAAGGTGCCACCACTACATAGTCTGACAAAATTAGCGTACTTATCTTTACCGGGCAACAATATAGAAGGAGATATTAAAGAGTTATTATTGAACAAGTTGTCAAACTACACACGGGGGAATCTGGAGTACTTAGATATTTCATCTACTAACTTGAACGGAACTTTAGAAGGATCGATAGGGGACATGGCAAGTGTAACTTATCTTGACCTTAGCGATAATAACCTAAATGGTACAATAGCAACTGATATTGGAAATTTAACAAATCTTGTTCATCTTGATCTTAGCAATAATAACCTAAATGGTACAATACCAACTGATATTGGAAATTTAACAAATCTAGTTATTCTTGATCTTGGTTTTAACTCCCTCACAGGATTACTATCAGAAACTCACCTAAATGGTCTGTCAAAACTCAAGTATTTAGGCCTCACATATGCCAACATAACTATTTTGTTTGGTAGTGATTGGACCCCCTCTTTTCAATTGAATACAATCTTGTTGAGTTCAAATAAACTAGGGCCAAAATTTCCCTCATGGGTCCGGAGACAAGTACAAATTGAGAATCTATATCTTAGGAACACTGGAATTGATGACGGTGTACCTGATTGGTTATGGAGGTTATCTTCACTTAGGTACCTTGATTTGTCTACTAACATGGTTAGAGGGAAGTTACCAGTGAGCTTGGTGCACATGACCAAACTAATACTCATGGATTTGAGTAATAATCAGCTTGTGGGTAAAGTACCATTTCTTCCTACAAGTTCGGAGTATCTGGATCTTTCGAATAACTCCTTGTCTGGTCAACTGTGTAAGAACTTTAAGTCACCATATAAGAATAAATTGATAGTTTCGAACAATCACACTATTGAAGTTGTAGAATTGTTTCCTTGTGGATTAACTAGTTTATGGTTTCTTCATCTCTCGAGTAATAGTTTATCGGGGCATCTTCCTCCTTGCTGGTCAAACATCAGTGGAGTAGTAAATCTTGCAAATAATAGGCTCTCTGGAGTTGTGCCCAGCTCTTTGAGTTGTTCAGTTGAACTAGTAGGGGTTCAACTTCAAAACAACAGTCTAACTGGAGAGTTTCCATTTGATTTGCAATATTGCAGTGGATTGCAATTGCTTGATCTTGGAGAAAATAATTTTCACGGGATAATACCAAATTGGGTAGGAGAAAGCTTTCCCGATATGGCATTCCTAAGATTGCGGTCCAACTTATTTTCTAGTAATATCCATCCAAGTTGACACAACCTAAAAATTTACATGTCTTAGATCTTGCAAATAACAACCTTTCTGGGCGGCTACCAAGAGGTTTGGATAATTTTACTTGGTTGAGTGATCAATTGTCCTCCTCGTCGTTACAAATTTATGATGATGGGAGTTTAAATGCAATGACCAAAGGGTTGAATCTTGAGTATGATGAAGAAGGTCTTGCATTATTGAAGAGTATGGATTTGTCAAACAATAATCTAATCAGGAGATACCTCAGGAGATAGTTTTTCTTGCTGGTTTATTGAATCTAAACTTGTCCAACAATCACTTAATAGGAAACATTCCGCTTGAAATTGGAAACATGACATCTCTAGAGTCACTCGACTTTCACATGAATAAATTGTCTGGGACTATACCGCAAAGCATATCCGCTTTACACTATTTAGAAAAACTCAATTTTCTTACAATAATCTTTCTGGGAGCATACCAACTGGGCATCAGTTGCAGGCGCTTGAAGACCTGTCAATCTATAGTGGTAATCCATACCTATGTGGACCCCCACTAAAGACGAGTTGTGGTAGTAGTGAGATACTTCCTCAGAGTGATGGTCACAATGATTCTGATTTAAAAAATGTTGGTGATAGGGACAAGTGGTTGTATTTGTTCATACAGTTTGGTTTTGTGGCAGGATTTTTGCTGGTGTTTTTCGTCCTACTGTTCAAAGTAAAGTGGAGGTATACTTATTTCCAAATGGTCGATACTGTGTTTGACAAGTTGTATGTGTTGATGTTGAAGCCGAAACTCAAATGGGCTTCGGCCCATTATGCCATTAAGTCAATGGAGACAGAGAGATGTGATTTGAACTCCAAGCCGTCCATTCTATTCTTCTCCTGACTCAATCCACCGTAATACACTAGGAAATATCAAATTAGTGTATGAAATTGTTAGAGAGTGTTAGAGTAAGTGTTAATGGCTTGATTACCTCATTGTATATGTAAATACTCTATTGATCTAGTGAATTTGCACCATGTGCTCCCGTGGTTTTTAACCGAAAGGGTTTCCACGTAAAATTTTGTGTTTCTCTTTTATTTTCTTGTGCTTGATTACTTGTTTGTGTTGGCTTCTTATTTGATTTCCATATATCTCCATTTGGTTGGGTATTGGTATATGCTCGCAAGGTGCTCGATAAAATTACTCCTTGAACGCTTCCACATCTACCCCAACAGTATGTTATGGGAACATTAACATTCAAGAGGTTGACGAAGGAATGAATTTAGTATCATGTAGTCGATGCTCTGTAGTTTAATTATAATTAAGTTGTATGTCTTGTATTGTATTGTAGTGCAAATCTATTTAGTTTATAATTAAGTTGTATGTCTTGTATGAGTTGTACTGCAATTCAACTTGTTAATTGCAATATTAAAAGCTATTTTTTTTTTTTTTTTGAATTAATGTACAAAAGGAAATATATTCCTCATTAATACGAAAAATAAAATAAAGTTCTACAACATCAAAAGCCAATTTCCTAGAAACATCAATTCAAAAATATTTTGAGATACACCATAACAAAAGTTTTAAAAAAATTTAAAAAGTGTTTACCAAACTAAAATAAAGAGAAGTAAGCCCACACTTCTGGAAAACAATAATATCTTACAAATTAATTCTGGTACCGTGGTACGTAATAGTACCATTTCTAGTCCAGATGGTAAAAACTAAAACCCCATTTATTACTTTAAGAAAACCGAATTTGCATATATATAGTTTTGCAGTCCATAGAAATAAAGAACCGCCACTGATTGGTAGTTGTTGAAATTGAACACAGAGAGATTTTTTGGGTCAGCAGCTCTACTAACTGTTTTGATCTTAAGAACCGCCACTAAGCTGTTAGTGGTTGTTTTCTGTAATTAAAGAACCGCTGGGTTATAAATGATTTAAAGTGACCTTTTCAGTTGAGCCCTTTAGGTGAGTCTTTTGAGCAGCTCTCTCCCTTTGAGAACGTTGCTTATTCACCAAGTCGTTTTAAGTTTTGCTATTTTTTTCTTGAAATTGTAAGAGAGTGTGTGAGAGAAAACTATTGTGCTGACTAATTTCGCTCTTGTACTTGTAAGACTCTATTGATCTATTGGATTTGTACCAATGCTCCCGTGGTTTTCTCCCGAAGAAGGTTTTCATGTAAATCTTGTGTATTTTCTCATTTCTTGTGTCTGCTTGTTTGTTGTCTTTATTTCTTGTGTGACTCTCTTATTTCTTTATTTATTTGAGTATTGGTGTATGCACATAAGGTATCTGAAGAAATTACCCTTAGAAACATTTGTGTGGTACAAACTTGCTCTTTACCTCAGTAGAAAATTCCAAAATGATTTAGAATATTGTTCGAATAATTTAGGAAAATCCAAAATGGTTTAGAATATTTTAGAAAATTTCAAAATAGTTTAGAATATTTTAGAAAATTCTAAAATGGTTTAGAATATTTTAGGAAATTCCAACATGGTTTAGAATAATTGGCGGGACATCGAAGCACGGTGGTCAGTAGACCCGGATGTTGAAGCGAGGCGGTGAGTAGATCCGACTGTCGAAGTGCAACAGTTAGTAGATCCAGCTGTCGGAGTGCAGTGGTGAGAATTAGATAGCGAGGAGTAGGTTTGGCCATCGGAGTGCCGCGGTGAGTGTCGAAGAGCAGTGTTGAGTAGATTCGTCCATCGGAGCGCGACGACTATCGGACGAAAGTGGATTTGTTCGTAAAGAAGTATGGAGAATAAGATATTAGAGTGTTTTAATGTAATTAAGTAGTATTAGATGATAAAGATAGTTTAGATGAATTTGTAAAAATAAAAGAGTTTAGATATAGAAATTAGAGTCATTTGACTCATTATAAATATATTTTTTATTAATAAAATTATTAATTGACATTTGAAGTTACTGACATCAAAAAGAAAAAATGTTCCATATCATACTTTTGATTTACAACAGATATGAAAAGGAAGGGTATTCATGTATTACAATTATGTGAACATGCCTCCAGACAATTAATAGGGTTCGACAAGATCCCTTCATAATAAAATTATTTAATTATTTTGTCAATATTTTTTCATTAATTTGAAAATTGTAGAAATTAAAACTAAATTTACTTGATGCGTTGTTAATAATATATCAAAGACCGTCACATTTATCTCATAAAAATTCAAATTGATTGGTAAATGGTAAGAATATATAAAAGCTCATAAATTTTATATGCATGGCATGTGTTGCATATTAACTATATCCTATAATATTAGTTTCTTACTTGAATTATGATATTGATATCCTAATCATTTTAGAATGAAGATACTATACATAGCATAGATCGATCCGTATTATTAATTCATATATCTATTTTTGGTTGTCTAAACAGTAGATCTGAACTGCTCAACATTATTTTTGTATGAAAATGTTATTTGAGACCAAATTTTACAAAAAAAAATTTAAAAAAATATTAGAATAATGAATTCATAGTATGGATCAATATGTGATATGATAGCGCCATGGCATCACGAGGAGTGATAAAAGATTGGAGTTTGCTTTCTAATTAAGAAAATGACAGAAGGAAAAAATGGAACCTGAATTGTTGCCAGAAATATAAAACAAGATCATTCAAGTTGCCACAAACCAAGCATTGTTTCTCTCTCTTATCTTTTTTGGGCCGCTAAATAGTTAAAAAGTATACTGGTCTCTCTGAAAGCCCAATTAGAATTTTATAGGCCCGCTTCTATATTAATACAAACATCATTTCTTTTTCAATCCGAGTTACTGTTAATATTTACCCTTCTTCCCAAAAGAATTTTGAGTTCAATCAGAGCGGATCATCAGCTCTGAGCCATTTATAATTTTAATTTTTTTTAATTATGTATTTTAAAATTTAATTATGCTTTTGGAAACTCCGGACCCGCTCGAGTTCTCCTCTGAGCTGGGACTCAAGCTCCTTTTTTTCAGACAGAGAAAGCTTAGAAAGAGAGAAGAATTGGAGAGGTACATCAAAGCCTTTGGTTTTTACTGCATTTAAACGGGTTGACTTAGGGTTTGGTGCACAGGAATCCTCTGAGTCAATCCGGGTCGGGCTTGCAAGAACCTCCATCCGCCAACTGTCTCTACCACATTCCGATAATCAGGTATAAATCCCACAGGACGCTTTTTGAGATCTTTTGGGATTTACCCATCATTGTATTAAAAAAGCCTGCTTTCATTAGTAAACTAAAAGAGTTAATTCGCCTACAGAGAGAAAAAAATGCTACTGATTAGCAATCAAAGTATGGATAACTATAAATGTGGCCAGTGTAATAAAATGCGGTCTATGCGGCCGCATATGCGTATTCAGTTCCAATCCGCATAGAAAACCAATATGCGGTTTATTATGCGGTTTCAAATCGGATCCAAATACTTTTATTAATAAAATCCAATTTTAATTAGATCCGACTAATTTTATTTAATAGAAACGGATCATGTATCCGGTAATAACCGAAATACAATCCTTTCTCATCCGGACAAGGTCCAGTCAAGTGAGTTTAAACTTCTCTAAGCAGCTTGCTTTTATAGACTCCGGAGATATGCTGTTTTTTTAATTAGAGGAGGTGGGACTAAAGAAGGGACTGCGCAGCACTCATCCGGAGGTTTCTTTCCTTTACCAGCGCAAATTTGCAATTTAGCTGGGCTACTGGGCCGCTGGGCTTCCATTCAAGTATTCAATCAATATTTAATTAATAAAATATTTTAATTGAAGATCAATGTCTCTGCCACATGTAACATGAGTTTGACGCTATTTGAGTATATTTTTTGATTGATTTATTTATCCATTATTTTAATTACTCCTTTATTTATCCATTATTTTATATATGCCATTTAAAATTTGTAATATTATAATTTATCTATTATTTAATCACTAAATTGCAAATTTAATACTTGTAATAGTATAATTTATTCAATAACTTCCGCATATATAAGTCCGCATAAAAATCCGCATATGCGGCCGTATACCGTATATGCGGTATGCGGTGGCCTTCCGCATACCGCATGAAAACCGCATTTTATTACCTTGAATGTGGCACAAGTAAACTATTTTGCTTTATGGCCAAGGAAACCCTAATTTTCACAATTGAGCTTCTTTGCCGCAATTTACAATTCAATATAAGTTTAAGTAAGGTTGTTTGTTGAATCATTAACAGAGAGATAAGATTCTTCTCAAAAATGCGGATCAATTTGGGTTTTACCCAACTAAAATTTTGAAATTCAAGTAACCCTAATTTCCACAATTGAGCTTCTTCGCTGCAATTTACAATTTGAAAACAAGTTTAAGTAAGGTTGTTTGTTGAATTATTAAGATAGTTCTCAATGCGGATCAATTTGGGTTTTACCCAGCTTAAATTTTGAAATTCAAGTAACTTTATCCAAACCCAATTTGAGCTTGTGCACTAAACAATCACCAATTCAGGCAAAACCCTAACCCCAAAATACTTACCCCAAATCGACAAAAAACACCTCACACAGATCAAACGAAACACCATTTGAAAGAGAGAGATCGAAGCTGGGTCGAACGACCCCAATTCGAACCGTGAGAATTGGGATTTGAGAAATGCAATAGCAAAACCTGAAAGATTTTGATCTGAGAGCGCGCGACGAGAAAACCCTAGGTGGTGAGTTTCTCTTCTCAGGTTAAAATTTCTCTTTGCTTCGTTCGCCTCTTCTCTGTTCCGAGCGCGTCGCGAGAGGGGAGAGAGAGAGAGACTCAGAGAGTGCAAGAAATAAAAAAAACATGAAAAAACGAGGAAGCCGTGAGAAATTATGAGCTTAATTATCTCAAGTCAACACTCCACCGGAGATATCTCAAGTCAATGAAAAAACGACGGTCCTGATTTAAGATGACTACACAGTTATTTCGGCAGGGATGTTGAGTTGAGCTGGGAGGTCCGAGAACTACTGGATTCACCCATTAATTAAATAAATGGAGAGGATTTATAAGTACATCACAATTGATGGATCCAGGATTTCGGCGGTACAAGGTGTAAATCATTGTTTGACGAACTGTGGGCCCGGATTTCAGTGATAATACTTCCTTTGTTTCAAATGTTCTACGAGTATTCATTAATTAGTTAGTACAGCCGCCCTACAAAAGCGTGCTGGGATAACAAACTATTTTTCGGTCGCGCTGTCGATGACAAACGGACCCCACTTTCTGACAACAGTGTGGTACCTACTTTCTAGAACCTTTCTATTTTGATGTTTCTTCCAAATTAGGAAATTAAATGTGGGAGCTAAAAAAAATCACCTTTTTTTTCAGAAAAAAATAAAAAGAATAATATGGTTAATCCGTTACTAAATTTTTATTTTAAATAACAATCAAAGAGAAATTATATACCATTTCATTTTTCTAACGCACAATTTTGATAAAAAAAAATATGTGTAACGCAGATTGGTTTATATTATCATTTTATATATTTGTTTTTAAAGTTCAAACGATTGATTTAAACCATTCAACATGATTTCTACATAAAACTATATGTGGACCAATTTTATATTTTTAATAGCTTTTACTTTATTTTAGACAGGTAGAAAATTATTATTTTCGAATAGTTTATATTTTTTGATAAAGTAATTTTCTAACTATTTTAAAAATTAAAAATATAAAAGTTGGTCACTAGATAAATTTTCATATAAAGTTGAGCGGAGTGGAGATGGTTGTATCATGTGAAAATACTTCACTGGAGTGGATTAAAATCTAAAATGGTTGATTATATTACAGGGTGCAAATAGATCGGATTAGGGCTGTAAATGAGCCGAGTTTGAGCGAGTTATTCTCAACTCGAACTCAGCTCATTAAATAAATGAGCGAGTCAACTCGAGTTGGGATGGTAATAATGAGTTGTAGAGCCAACTCGAACTCAACTCGTTATCAACTTGAGTTGGCTCACAACTCGTTTATAGCTTGTTTAACCAGTTAATTATATACTACTAGTAAAAGAATTTATCAGTATCTAGTAATTTTTCATACAGCAACTTAGTACATGAGCACTAGCAATTTTTCATATAGCAGTTTGATCACTCAAAAAAGAGCGATGTTTCTTTTAATATTTATAAACTCAAAAATGCTATCGGTTCGGACTGCAAGTGCACAATCCTATCGAGTAGTATATTCGAGGTCAATCCACAGGGAATATTGGTTCAGAGTTTTGAGCGATCGAATCACAATCTTTCGAAAGGCTAGACGAAATCTGAAAATTGAAAGATATTGTTGTGATCAATGTAAATTAGGAAGCAATTAAAAGTAATTAAAATAAAGATAGAGATGAGAATTTCTAGAGTTTCGGCACACCATTGCTACTCAATCCGCTTTGACAATATATTCCTGTTGCGTTTGATTTTCTGTTGTTGTTTTATGAAAGACACCACATAGGTCACTGCGATTTATGTTACGCAAGAATGACAGATCTTTCATCGAGATTCTACATAGGACACTGCGAGTTTCCTTACGCAAATGACTGATCTCTTAAATACCCAAATTACTACACAGATCACTGCGATTTTCCTTACGCAAGTGATGGAACTTGGTTTGCGTTTTGTTGGTCTGGTTTATGGTTTCCCCGCTAATGTTTTCTTCACATAAACCTAATAGATCTCAACGAGGCTAATTCATACAAATAGTTTCTCTTACCATTAAAGCACTGTCACTACCCTAATGGAATAAACTAGATTATTGAAGTTAGATGAAGAGATAGTAAATCACAAAAGTATTTCGATTCAACAACAAGAAATCATAATCAACAGAAAATATATATATCAAAACATCAAGAGTAACAAGGTTTACTGCCTAGCCCTAAGAAAAGGAACTTAGCCGCGAAACGGCATTGTTACAAGCACTCCTCTCTTATCTCTTTAATCAAATCTAACCCTAATTACAAAGATAAGTTATTCTTCTGCCCAGGGGCCTTATATAGGAGTGGAGGGATGTCTGGAGATTGAGTAGGGGCTAAGAGACTGATCTGGATACAGCTGTCGGCAGTTATTTTCCAAGGGGCGCCTTCGGTTAAGGTCCGTATCAGGTGATACTGTCCGTATTAAGACCTTGTCGCTGAGGATTTTAGTGCTTCTCACGCTATCTCCTGATCCGTGTTAAGACCGTAACAGAGACTTCATCGATAAGCATCGCTGATCAGTTTGACCAGATTCTAGCTCAATTTGGTGTAAAATAGTCCTAAAACCTGTTTCTGCAATAAAAGTGTGAGAAAATATGCAAAACCTAAGCCAAAACCCTACGTAAATCATTATTATTTTTGACTCTAATCACAGCTTAACAAAAATAATTTCTGAGATTTATTGTGACCAATGTTATGTAACTCGAGTTATAAATGAGCGAGTTGGGGTAAGCTCAAACTAGCTCATTTATTAAACGAGTCTGCCAACTCGAGTTGTAATGAGCGAGTTAAAGCGAGCTGTAAATGAGCGAGTTACGAGTTTGAGCAATTTTGCCCAGCCCTAGATCGGATACTGATCGGCTAGTGGTAAAATCATATATGTATATGTTTTTATTTTCAGATACGGATTAGATACTAGACATATACAGATCGGGTACTACATAAATACAAATTAGATATTAATTTTTCACGGCTATTATTTATTAATTGTAACGATGAATAACATAATTTTTAAATAATATATATTGAATTATATAATATGTATATATTATTAGAATACGGATAATTAAAATTTAAAACTATATATACACACACACACATATCCGTATGGATATTCGAATATCATATATTCGTATATAATTTTCGGATACGTATCCGGATTCAAATTGATAATATCCAACCCATTTGCATCCCTAATTATGTATTTCAAAATTGTTAGTCGCAAATAATCAAAATTTAATGTTTATTCTAAATTAAGAAATTAAACGTGGAAGCAAAAAAATTCTATCTTCTTCTTTTAAAAAAAAACAAGAAAAAAAAAAGGGTTTTTAGAGATTTGTTTCATAAAAGCTAGCAAGTTTGATATTTGATTAGGTCAAAACTATGTTATCACAGAAACTTCATATAGATTCTCGTACTTTTATCCAACACCGATACGCGTCCGATACAGCACCGATCTGTCGGCTCACGTGGTGTATCCTATAACATTCAATATGATCAGATACGTCTGATTTCGTTTTTCCTAATTAAAGAGTACTGGTTCTTCTTGCAATTTGTGCCCTTTCCAAAAAACATGATGTTGAATCTTAGCAAGAAATGTGTAATAATAACCTGTTACACATTAGCCTACAAACTTGTCGTACCTGAATTATTTTCTTCCAAAATGTGTAATAATAACTTGTCGTACCATTTCATTTTGGTCATACACAGAAGGATTCAAATCAGCTGAAATTCAAGATACATGAACAGTATCTCTGAAATTTCTGTAATTCCGAATCCGGCCGTTCAACTTTTTTGTGCACGCATCTCGAAACAACTAGTTTTTCTGTGCAACGGCTGGATTCGGAATTTCAGGAATTTCAACATTACTATTCATGATTTTAAATTTCAGCAGATTTGGATCCTACACAGAAAGCAATCTAACAGCACAGGCAGAAAACGAACATACATTTTTTCCCCTAATGTTTGTTTATTCTCTAAATTAAATGTTTATTTCACCAACATATTTATTTCAACATATGTATTTTTATATATGTAGGATTTATATTTTTTTGTAATATTGAAATAACCAAGTGTGACCAGTAAAATAATAAAAAATAATATGTATAATAGCTGTATCGTATTCTAGATTTTTGAAAATTACCGTATCACTGTATCTATATCATATCCAATACGATATCCGTATCCGTATCCATGCAACATAGGGTCAAATGAAGGTCCGAATGAAAACCTTTTTTTAGTGCCATACTTTTGTTCCTCATTCCATTGTTGTGACATCTTTTTTTAAATAGGTAGAAATCACTTATTCTGAATCATTGAAAATAGTGATTTTTTATCTATTTAAAAAAGTAATAAAAAATTATTAAAAATACATAAAATTTTGTTACAAAGTACATTTGTATATAAAGATCATGTTAAACATTTTGAACTTTGAAAATAAATATGGATCAATCTTCATTATGCATATATAGTCTTTTTTTTTTATCAAAATTGTGTGCTAGGAAAAAAATATTGGTATCCTAAAATCTCCCCTAAATGAAATTAATTCACTGTATCTTCTTGATTATTTTAAAAGGTACTGTTTAGACTGTGTTCTAGAGAAGAAGAGGTGAGAGGAACTGCGGAAATGACCATCGAAACTTTGTTTTCCCTTCATTTATTGGGCTGCGTTTGGACAAAGGAATAATAGAAAGTAATTAATGTTTAATCGCAAACAAATGAAAAGTGTTTTTTTTTAAGATGCAAGAGTGGAGACTAAAAAGATCGATCTCCCGTGCAAATCTCATGTAAAAATGATTTTTTGATATTTTAACTGTAATTATTTTTTTTTGTTCTAACGAACATGAAGAAGAATATTGGTTGTGCAAATTGATCTATTGAGATAGTAGGGGTGATTTTTGTTATCCCATTGAAATATTTCAATGATTAAAAATTTCAAATTTTTTCCGTCAAAATTGAATTTCTAGTTTTGTTTCCCATTCAAAAAAGGTCTTTCTTTTCTTCGAATTTGTTGATCAAATCAGAAAAATTTAATTAAATCCAAACCAAGTTTGAGGTGAAATATACGTACCGGAAATCTTTAATATTTGTGTAAATTTTTACGAGACAGTTCAAATGTAAAGAGAAATATGTTTCCTTAGATTATATGATTATATGAATTGAATTGAATTGAATTGTAATAATAAATGTTTTAGTCATTTAATTGGGCTGGGCCTTGGGCTATGCAAGTAAGGTTTTCCTTTGGTGCGAATTCCAGTATGGGCTTTCTCCCTTGTCTCCTCCATTTTAGTCCACTTCTATGCACTTTTACCTTAATTATATGATCATCAGGTAAGAAAGGGTGGATCAAAATGATTAAGAAAGAATTAATGAACCAAGACCTATGGTGCATGCTCAATATAGTTTTCTTAGTTGAATTTGAGATAACTTATGGTCCAACTTATGCTCAATATATCCTCGCTGATAACTATCTGCAAGGACTTACTATAGCGGAATATAGGCAAATTTGTTACATTTTCTGGTCAAATGCTCCTGTGCCAGAACACTTTCTGGTCCATAGGTAAGTATGAATTCTGGTCCATGTGACTATTATATCTGTGCCTCATGTCATCGGTCAATTCATCACTTAAAAATAAATAAATTATGAGGCTGTCCAATAATTAACAGTAGGTTTCACTGTGGAAAATTCAGCAATTGAAGTCTTTGGTTAAAATGACACTCGTCTCTTATCAACAACATTATTACAAAAATTTGTGGAAGAAATTTGATTGCCAGATTCAATATATAATTAAATTGCCGTGGGTGTTACGGCTTTTCTAATTAGATTCTACATGGCATCCAGAAATTTGATATTATTTTGAGCTTTGAATTTACTGCTGTTGCAGTTGAGGTTATTCTGACAGCCAAACTTCACAAATTATATCTGAGCAATAATCTAAACCAAATTTTTTGTTCTTTATAGGGAAATGCATGTCTAATCATGTTCTAAATGCTCAGAACGTTTCAGGAATTTTGGCACTTAGGAGCTATTTTTAACATAAAGTTTAGTACAGTGGACAATGGACAAAGTTGAATAGGTATGATCAATTCGATTTTCTTTCTTCCTTCTTTTAAACTGCCTCTTATTTCTTTTTGGTTTGAGATTTCATTGCTAAGTTGAAACAATTTTTATTGCATTTGCAGAGATCTTTATCTGTGTGTGAGAGTATTCACGGCTGATTAATTATTTGATTCAACTCCCACAAAGCATTTTAATAGTCTGTACAGGAGGGGAAGGCGCAACAAATTCTTCTGAATGGCTAACTTTGATTTGCTGGTATAATTAAATTGTTTTATGTTAGGTTTTTCTATTGTTCTAGACATCTGCATAGCGACGTTTAATTTTTATTCTTCGGTGTATATGGTTATCGAATTGCATCTTAATTGCAAAATTGGAATGGAAATTTGGAAATTCCTTGTCTATCTGTGATTCTGTGCAGCACTCTTTCTTTGGCCACTGTCTCTATATTTTATCTGATACTGCATTGCTCAGTTAAGTGTCTGAATGTTTATATACAGTTAATGAACACAGAATCCACCAGTCTGTGGTTACTTGGAGATCTATGTTTCATGCCAAGATTCGCACTACAGACCCCCCCTCAATAATCTAACAGTCGAGCGCACTTACTGCACAGTAGATGAAAGTAGCAAGTGCCAAGATTTTCTACTATTAAATTTATTTTTAGGACTTTACATTATAAGTTAGCAGTAATTTTTTTGTTCTCTTATAATACGTCCCCGTTGCAACTCACGGGCACGATAATAGTAAGTATATGTACGGATATTCGAATATCATATACCTGTATAAAATTTTCAGATACGTATCCGGATTCAGATTGATAAATATCCAATCCATTTGCATCCCTAATTATGTATTTCAAAATTGTTAGTCTCAAATAATCAAAATTTAATGTTTATTCCAAATTAAGAAATTAAACGTGGAAGCAAAAAAAATTCTATTTTCTTCTTTTCAAAAATAAAAGATAAAGAAAAATATGGGTTTTTAGAGAAACTATGTTATCACAGAAACTTCATATAGATTCTCGTACTTTTATCCAACATCGATACGCGTCCGATACAGCACCGATCTGTCGGCTCACGTGGTGTATCCTATAACATTCAATATGATCAGATACGTCTGATTTCGTTTTTCCTAATTAAAGAGTACTGGTTCTTCTTGCAATTTGTGACCTTTCCAA
This sequence comes from Carex parvula, assembly GCA_025461045.1. NCBI lineage: Eukaryota > Viridiplantae > Streptophyta > Magnoliopsida > Poales > Cyperaceae > Carex > Carex parvula. The sequence continues at coordinate 5,652 of JAJGRW010000935.1, read as the reverse complement.
AAAACATGATGTTGAATCTTAGTAAGAAATGTGTAATAATAACCTGTTACACATTAGCCTACAAACTTGTCGTACCTGAATTATCTCTTCCAAAATGTGTAATAATAACTTGTTGTACCATTTCATTTTGGTCATACTAACTAAGAAGGATTCAAATCAGTTGAAATCCAAGATACATGAATGAACAGTAATTTTAGAATTTCTAAAATTTCGAATCCAGCCGTTCAACTTTTTCTGTGCACACATGTCGAAACAGCTAGTTTTTCTGTGCACGTATCTCGAAATAATGCAATAGCTGGATTTGAGATTTCAAAAATTTCAGCGTTATTGTTCATGATTTTGGATTTCACCAGTTTGAATCATACACAGAAAGCAATATAACAGCACAGGCGGAAAACAAACATATATTTTTTCCCCTAATGTTTGTTTAATCTCTAAATTAAATGTTTATTTCACCAAAATATTTATTTTATATATGTAGGATTTATATTTTTTTGTACTATTGAAATAAACAAGTGTGACTAGTAAAATAATAAAAATAATATGTATAATAACTTTATCGTATTCTAGATTTTTTAAAATTACCGTATCGCTGTATCTGTATCGTATCCGATACGATATCCGTACCAGTATCCATGCAACATAGGGTCAAATGATGGTCCGAATGAAAACCTTTTTTTAGTGCCATACTTTTATTCCTCATTCCATTGTTGTGACATCTTCATTCCATAGGTAGGTATGAATTCTGGTCCATGTGACTATTATATCGATCGGTGCCTCATGTCATCGGTCAATTCATCACTTAAATAAATAAATAAATTATGAGGCTGTCCAATAATTAACAGTAGGTTTCACTGTGGAAATTCAGCAATTGAAGTCTTTTGGTTAAAATGACAGTCATCTCTTACAAATTTGTGGAAGAAATTTGATTTGCCAGATTCAATAATTAAATTGCCGTGGGAGTTACGGCTTTTCTAATTAGATTCTACATGGCATCCAGAAATTTGAGTACAAATTAATTAATTGTGCACGTATATATTTTATTTGAAATAAAGTACAATTTCTCATGAAGTAACATAGACATGATTAGTACCGTAGGTTTTTTATTTTATTTTATTTTATTTTTTGAGTAAAAGACTAGTACCAAAGAATTGAAGTACCATACAATCTTTTATTTTATTCCTCTGGATTTTTCGTAAGTAGAAGGTTCACGTCCAGTCAAATTTTATCTTCTAGAAAGTTGGATGACTGCCTTCATGAGCTGACGTATCACATCAACAATATCTACTTGTATAAGTAGGTGCAACTGCAATATTTTGGTGAACCATTGAGAGCTTCTCACATTAATTCAAGATGTGCTATTTCTCACCCAATTTCCTCCTCCTCCTCCTACTCATTCAAGCCTTCTCGGCAAATTGCTGTATTCAGCATGAGAGAGATGCCCTGCTTGAATTCAAAGCCGGTGTCGATGATAAGAGTAGTCGTCTCGCTTCATGGAGAGGTGAAAAATGCTGCAACTGGGCAGGGATCCGATGCAACAATCAAACAGGTCATGTTGTCAAGCTTAACCTTCGAAATACCAATGTTGAGCCGTATTATTACCAAGGTTATTGGGAATACCACCCTGGCTTGACAGGGAAGATCAGCCCATCTTTGTTATTTCTTAGTGATCTGAAGCACTTAGATCTCAGCTTCAAGAATTTTAGTGGGAATAAATTTCCAGAATTTATTGGCGCATTTAGAAACTTAAAGTATCTCAATTTGTCTAACACGGGTTTGTCAGGAATGATACATCCTCAACTTGGGAACCTTTCCAAGTTGTTGTACTTTGATCTTAGGCAAGACTACTATTATAATTATGATTTAATATTGAGCGTCGATACATGGTGGTTATCTAATATGAGGTCTCTAAAGTATATGGACATGTCGGGAGTTTATTTCAAAGATTCAAATAACTGGGTGGAAAGTTTGAACAAACTATCATCACTTGAAGTGTTAGTTTTGTCCGATAACAATCTAACCCAAATTCCCAATACACTCACTTTTGTGAACTTCACCTCTCTCAGAGTGCTTCATCTTTCTAATCAAAACTTCAATACCTTCATACCCAATTGGGTGGGCAGTTTACATAGTTTAAATGTTCTAATTCTCGAAGAATGTAACCTGGTGGGGCCATATCCCGTTACATTGGGAAACCTAACTTCTCTAAACAAACTTTCTCTTGATTACAATTCACTACTTGATGGCAAGCTACCATCACTACATAGTCTGACAAAATTAACGTACTTATCTTTGTCACACAACAATATAGAAGGAGATATTAAAGCGTTATTATTGAGCAAGTTGTCAAACTACACACGGGGGAATCTGGAGTATTTAGATATTTCATCTACTAACTTGAATGGAACTTTGGAAGGATGGATAGGGGACATGACCAATGTAACTTATCTTGAGCTTGGCGATAATAACCTAAATGGTACAATACCAACTGATATTGGAAATTTAACAAATCTGGTTAATCTTGATCTTAGTTATAACTCCCTCACAGGATTACTATCAGAAACTCAACTAGCTGGTTTGTCAAAACTCAAGTATTTAGACCTCACACATGCCAACATAACTATTTTGTTTGGTAGTGATTGGACCCCCTCTTTTCAATTGAAATCAATCGGGTTGAATCGGAATAAACTAGGGCCAAAATTTCCCTCTTGGATCCGGAGACAAGTACAAATTGAGGATCTATATCTGACAGACACTGGAATTGATGACAGTGTACCCGATTGGTTATGGAGCTTATCTTCACTTAGATACCTTTATTTGTCTACTAACGTACTTAGAGGGAAGTTACCAGCCAGCTTGGTGCACATGACCAAACTCATGGAGATGGATTTGAGTAATAATAAGCTGGTGGGTAAAATACCTCTTCTTCCTACAAGTTTGGAGTCTCTGAATCTTTCGAATAACTCCTTGTCAGGACAACTGCGTAAGAACTTTAAGTCACCATATAAGAATAAATTGATTGTTTCGAACAATCACACTATTGAAGTTGTAGAATTGTTTCCTTGTGGATTAACTAGTTTGTTGTTTCTTGATCTCTCGAGTAATAGTTTATCGGGGCATCTTCCTCCTTGCTGGTCAAACATTAGTGGAGCAGTAAATCTTGCAAATAATAGGCTCTCTGGAGTTGTGCCCAGCTCTTTGAGTTGTTCAGTCGGACTAATAGGGGTTCATCTTGAAAACAACAGTCTAACTGGTGAGTTTCCATTTGATTTGCAATTTTGCAAAGGATTACAATTGCTTGATCTTGGAGAAAATAATTTTCACGGGATAATACCAGATTGGGTAGGAGAAAGCTTTCCCCATATGGTATTTCTAAGATTGCAGTCCAACTTATTTTCTGGTAATATCCCATCCAAGTTGACACAACTCAAAAATTTACAAGTCTTAGATCTTGCAAATAACAACCTTTCTGGACGGCTACCAAGAGGTTTGGATAATTTTACTTGGATGAGTGATCAATTATCCTCCTCGTCGTTATCTAATTTTACTTCGGGGAGTTTAAATGCAATGACCAAAGGGTTGAATCTCGAGTATGATATTAGAGGTCTTGAATTATGGAAGAGTATGGATTTGTCAAACAATGATCTAATCGGGGAGATACCTCAGGAGATAGTTTTTCTTGCTGGTTTATTGAATCTAAACTTGTCCAACAATCGCTTAATAGGAAACATTCCGCTTGAAATCGGAAACATGACATCTCTAGAGTCACTCGACTTTCACATGAATAACCTGTCTGGGACTATTCCGCAAAGCATATCCACTTTATACTCTTTGGAAGTGCTCAATTTTTCTTACAATAATCTATCTGGGAGCATTCCAACTGGGCATCAGTTGCAGGCGCTTGATGACCCGTCAATCTATAGTGGTAATCCATACCTATGTGGACCCCCACTGAAGACGAGTTGTGGTAGCAGTGAGATACTTCCTCAGAGTGATGGTCACAATGATTCTGATTTAAAAAATGCTGGTGATAGGGACAAGTGGTTGTATTTGTTCATAGAGTTTGGTTTTGTGGCGGAATTTTTGCTGGTGTTTTTCATCCTACTATTCAAAGTGAAGTGGAGGTGTCCTTATTTCCAAATGGTCGATACTATGTTTGACAGGTTGTATGTGTTGATGTTGAAGCCAAAACTCAAATGGGCTTTTGGCCCATTAAGCCATTAAGTCAATGGAGACAAAGAGAGATGTGATTTGAACTCCAAGCCGTCCATTCTATTCTTCTCCTGACTTAATCCACCGTAATACACTAGGAAATATCAAATTAGTGTATGAAATTGTTAGAGAGTGTTAGAATAAGTGTTAATGGCTTGATTATCTCCTTGTATATGTAAATACTCTATTGATCTAGTGAATTTGCACCGTGTGCTCCCGTGGTTTTTTCCCGAAAGGGTTTCCACGTAAAATTTTGTGTTTCTCTTTTATTTTTCTTGTGCTTGATTCCTTGTTTGTGTTGGCTTCTTATTTGATTTTCATATTGCTCCATTTGGACGGATATTGGTATATGTTCACAAGGTGCTCGATAATATTACTCCTTGAACGCTTCGGCATCTAACCCCAACAGTATGTTATGGGAACATTAACATTCAAGAGGTTGACGAAGGAACGAATTTAGAATAATTTAGAATAATTAACATCTAACCCCAACAGACTTGTTCTTTACCTCCCCAACAGTAGAAAATTCCAAAATGGTTTAGAATATTGTTTGAATAATTTAGGAAAATTCAAAATGGTTTAGAATATTTAGAAAATTCCAAAATGGTTTACAATATTTTAGAAAATTCAAAAATGGTTTAGAATATTTTAGAAATTTTGAAAATGGTTTAGGATATTTTAGAAAATTCCAACATAGTTTAGAATAATTGGCGGGACATCGAAGCGCGGCGGTGAGTAGATCCGGTTGAAGCGAGGCGGTGAGTAGATCCGACTGTTGGAGTGCAAAGTGAGTATATCCAACTGTCGGAGTGCAACGGTGATAATTATATAGCGGCGAGGAGTAGGTTTGGCCGTCGGTGCACCGCGGTGAGTGTCGAGGCGCAGTGGTGAGTAAATTCATCCGTCGGAGCGCGACGACTATCGAACGAAAGTAGATATGTTCGTGGAGAAGTATGGAGAATAAGATATTAGAGTGTTTAAGATTGTAATTAAGTAGTATTCGATGATAAAAGTAGTTTAGATGAATTAATAAAAATAAAAGAGTTTAGATGTACAAATTAGAGTCATTCGACTCATTTTAAATATATTTTTTATTAATAAAATTATTAATTGACATTTAAAGTTACTAACTTAAAAAAAAATGTTCCACAGCATTAAAAAAATATTGAGATTTAAAGTTACTAACTTGAAAAGGAAGGGTATTCATGTATTACAACTTGCTCAATGGTTTTGTTGACTAGTTGATCAATTTGGCACTACATTAAAATATATTGAGACCAAGAATTAAATCAGAAAGTCAATAGATTAATCATCCAACGTGAACTGTTGAAGTTGTAAGCACGACAAGGATAGAACAGAAAATTAAAATTGGAATTTAAATATAAAATACATATTGTTGCAGTTAAATTCAAATTCAAGTCTCCACAGTAATATATAGTC
>JAJGRW010000934.1:83717-241374 GCA_025461045.1 Carex parvula | reverse complement strand
GCCTCCCTGCTGGTGAGGAGTGGTCTATTTGGGACTTTTGCAGTCCCCGTCAATGAAGTCAGGGCTCGAGGCCCCTGTTCCGCTCTAATGATGAACAACTGTCCCTCGGGTCCATCACCGAGGAGGATGTTACAGATGAAGGACCATGCTATTTTCTCACCCTTAAGGGGATGGACGGCAAGACGTTTCATTCCCTCTCCAAAAACTAGGCGCGCAAGAAGACGCGCGTCTAAGAAAATCAACCAAACTCCCGTGACCCCTCTGTCGGTCACCAAGAAAAAGAAATCTCCAATCCTACCAGGATGAGTTGGTGGCTCAATCAGCTCTTCCGTCCCAACTCATTCTCTCCTCTCAGGATAGTGAGGAGGAATTCTTCTACTGCACACATACGTGCAGCGGGAGAAGTCCTCAAACCGTCTCGTTCATCCATGAACCGAAAAGGGTGAACACAACCGCAAAATGGTTGATGACACTGCCATGGCCATTCATAGGGCCCACAAGCACTTCGCATGTTGAAGCAGCGTAGGAATCGATGCTACGTGCATCCTGCGCAAGAAACCTCTACACCCTCTTCCGTCAAATCAAGATTGACGTTTCCAGCCCAAGTGCTGGGGGCATCCAACGACGCCCACCCTCAATCAAATCGAGGCTGACATTCCCAGCCTCAAGAACAAAACCAACTTTGTCAGCCTCAAGGCTGGGGGCACTGATGTTGCCCGCTAAAACCAAAACTCCGTCAAGAGAGATGCGCTCGAGCACCTCTCGAAGCTCAAGCACGAGGGATCAAATCAAACCCCTCAAATTCTGAGAAGACCAACCAGTGTACATGATAGGCTGGGGGCACGAATAAATCCTCACTCCTCCAACACTGGGGGTTTAACAATAGTGGCGCCAAATGCCACTCATAAGAAGCGAAGGGTCACTAAAACACACCCTAAAAGAAGAAGAAGCGACGGTCTTCATGATAACCACCAACGAAGACCTTGAAGAGGAAGACGACCATCCTGTCGAACCCTCCAAACCCACCGTGTGCATGGTGAGAAAAGGGAAAGACCCCATTGTCGAAAATCCGAGCGACGATGAGGAGGAGTCTGACGCGGCATGCCTTCCTCCCATAAATGCCAAACCCAGAACTATAAGTGGTTCAGATGTAGGCCATATGGAGGACCCGCATTGGGTAACTTCTATACCGTCCTGGCAACTTCTCCAGGTGCTGGTGAAAGTCAAACCGGTACGCAAACACAAGAACAAATGTTATCGCCTTCAACCAAATGCAAGCCGAGATACAAAATCTTAAGGCTGAGGTACATCAAGCCCATGAAAGGGAACAAGGGCTGATAGCTGAAACTGGGGAAAGGCCTCGCTAACTCCGAACTCGAAAGAGGGGAAACATCAAATCGATCCAGCCCCGTGAACGGGCCTGAAAGGGTAGAAAGACCAAACCCTCAAGAAAGACGTAGGGTACATTGGGAAGATGAAAGGCGAGAAACCTCCCCAATCTTTACTGCGGTTGATGTTCAAGAAATGATCAGCCGTCAATTACAAGAAATGGGGATCGCCCCAAAACAGACAGCACTGCGGATAGGGAAACCGTACCCTCCCGAATTTGATATACCAAAATACCCCCAACATACACTGTTCCCTTATTCTCCAAGTTTTCGGAATGGAACAGATGAGACGGGACCAGAACAGCATGTCAGCCACTTCATGATCCAATGTGGAGATTCTTCGAGAGGGAAGCATTCCTTTGTCGCCAATTTGCTAGAAGTCTTTCGGGACCAGCATTTCAATGGTATTGTTCTCTAAAACCAGGAAGTATAAGATCCTGGGACCAAATGGCGCGTGCCTTCATAGATAGATTCGCCACTGCGAGCAGCCCAATAAGACTTGCCGATTTAGCATGGGCCAAGCAAGAGCCAAACGAAACTCTTCTGGCATATATCAATCGCTGGAGAAATATGAGCAACAAGTCGAGCCATCCTATACCCGAAAGGGAGGCAGTTGATTTGCTCATAAGAAGTACATCCGGCAAAATGAGAGAAATGTTAATCGTTGCCAACCCTAACAGTTATCAAGATCTGGTAGACACCGTATCCAGGTTGGGGCAAACGGATATAGAAGAGAAGTCATCAACCTCCTTCAAACCTAGAAGAGACTTTCCAAAGAAGAAGGAATCAAAGACGGTATACGCCGTCAAAACCAATAAAGCCAACAAAACCAAAGACAGAGATTCTGACTCATCCTCGACGAAGGAGGCGAGACAAGTTGATAGCCACCCACTCTCAACCAGTTTCCTCGTGATAACCAAATAGTCCGTTCTTCCCAAAATCGTTAGAAGAACGAAAGAATAAGAACGTATTCTTTCAGAGAAGGAGAAAACGGCTAAGATATTCCAGCAAGCCTTGGCAGATGGTATGGAATTACCTCCAAGCAAACAGCCCCCGACGTCAAGGCAGATAAAGTTGAGCTACCCTAACTATTGCCCAATATCATAGTGGTGATTAAGTCATAAAGATAGAAGCTGTTGGGTCTTTAAAGACCTGATAGAAAGAAGAATTCAAGAAAGGTCGCTTGCAATTAGCGCCAAGTGCCGTGATCAACAACCCGCACCTCACTGAACACGTTAAGTGTTGATGCTCTTAATGTCTAGAATGATTTGAAGGAAAAGGGGCTTGTCCTGAAAGTCCCTGTGCAAATGAATCAGGGGAATTCCACCTTCTCTAAGGAAAACCTAAAAAGGTGACTAAGGCAGCTTCTGAAAGAGCCTCAAGTCAAATGGGACAGCGATTTAAACCCCACAGTGCCAAGGCCCCCAAAACGGTCATCCCATCGTAGCCAAACAAGAAGGCAGCCAAAAAGGGCAAGAAGTCGCCCAAACCAGCAAAGTTGCCTACACCTTCTGAAATCCAAAAGCAACATACAAGCTCTAGAAAACCACAAGCAAGGTACTCCGCTACCATTGCCCTCTTAGACTTCCTAACAGAAGATGTATTGGCCTTGATGTTGGGCCCTCACAAACCGAAAAAGAGGGAAGCGAGTCGAATCCCTCACAAATCAAGAAGACAATGATGATGACCATGAGATGTGTAACGTGGTTGTCTATGGAGGAAGTTCTTCAAGTGACTCGGATGACGGTGAAGTCATCTTTGTCAAAGCCAGAGAAACCTGATTGGCCAAGCAGTGCTTCGCTCGGGTACGTACATCCCTGAGCGCCAACCGCCTCAAGAAGATGAAGTTGGAAGGTCAAAAGCTAAGGCAAAGGGAAAGGAACCCGTAGAACACGATGAACCAGTACCTAAGAAATATATGGTGCAAGATTACAATATCCTCGCACAGCTTAGAAAATACCAGCTGCGGTCAGCGTGTTTGATATCTTGATGATGTCTGTGAAGTGAGAGAAGTGCTCATCTATGCACTCCAAAACCCTGAAGAATTTCAAGCGCACTTCGCCGAAAAGAAGATGCAAGAAATAGCGCTGGTAAACAACAAAAACCCAACCATCACCTTTACACGACGATTTGCTCATAGGCACGCTTGATCACAATAGACCACTCTTTCTCACTGGTGAGTGTGATGGCCAAAAGGTAACCCGCATGCTAATCGATCCGGGCTCCTCCATTAATCTAATGCCTAAGCGAACATTGGACCGCCTCACGTTGAGCGCTAAGTTCCACACAAAGGATAAGATCACTATACATGGGTTCAACCACAAACAGAGCAATCCATGGGGGCCGTTAGCTTGCCTTTTGATATTGGTGGTATTCAAGAATGGATGAAGTTCTACATCATCGATGCGAAAACCCATACAATGCATTGATAGGTCGACCATGGCTACATAATAACAATGCTGTCCCTCACTTTGCATCAATGTATAAAAGTACATAAAGATGGTGAAGTCAAACAAATCAATGGAGAAATTAAGCCGTTTGAAGTGCACGAAATAGGGCTAAAAGATGCCAAATACTTCTTCGATAAACCTGCTCTAAAAGGAGAATGTTCGAAGAAACTACGAGACGAGAAAATAAGGCTATATGGGGCCGATACGGACTCTTCGTCAGGGTGAGGAACCGATGAAGCTAGGATGCTCCCGTCATATATAATACCCTCAGAAGACGAGGAAGAAGCAGTGTCAATCGTCGCTGATGATTGAGAGGATACCTGAGAACCATCACAAGGAGCTCACAACAAGGGAAGTGAACCAAATCCAAGAGATGGTAGTGTTCGTAGTACCCGCCTAAAGAAGAGGTTACCGAAGAAGGAATCTTTAGGCACAAGCCTATTGTATTCTATAGAGCGTCGATGGTAGAAATCGGTCTTTGGTACTGAAACACGATGAATGACCTTTAGAAGACGAAACCATGTACAACAAAGTAAATGTACCTCTTCTACCATATTGTCCCAAAAGCCTAACCAGGATTCTTGCAACATGAGTCCCATGTCTCCAACCTACGCTATGACAAAGCGATTCGATCAGATATTGGCTCACCGTAATCCTACAATCATAGGGCCGATGGAAAGCCAAGAAATACTCGAGGACTCGGGTATGAAGAATCTGATGATGAATATGATGACTCCAAGTGTCCGTCCTATACAATACTTCAGCGACAGTGGCAGCGATAACGAGTCACCGACTTGTGATCTAAGGCGAATCCAAAGGAAAGCTGCCCATGCCAACTTAGAAATGGCTTTAAGAGGCGGTCGTGGTAGAGGCCGTGGAAGAGGTCGAGGGAGAAATTCCTTCGCCAATGCCTTGCCAAGACAACCCAAACCAAATCCAACTGAAACTCGCTCTTTCCCAGACCTATTAAGACAAATGAAGGGTCTGGATATGCATTCTGAGCATAGACAACGAAAACCAAACAATAACCGAAGAACCTTCAAGCTTCATGGCATGCAATAGAAGCTGAAGACGATCAATCGTCGTTGATCGCATGTAGTGTATGCGATAGACCGGGAGAGGTCACAGAAATGACTTCATGTGTCGAATGTGGGGCCATATGCCAGCCCCCTTGCACGAGGTTTAGAGAACATCCTCAAAGTAGTGATGAAACCCCGAAATGGAGTTGCCTACGTTGCTTCAAAGGCAAATGGGTACCAGAACCGAAGAAGAGCGAGGAAAAAGCAGAATCACTGCTCCCAAGCACCAGCACTTGAGTCTTTTCCACTGGAAGGCATGTTGGCTCAACTCTTAAAGGACTATTTAAAATTCCAATCTGCAAAGAGACAAGCCCATACAGATTCAACAAACACAATCTCTGAATCAAAGAAAACCCGTTCCAGTGATGCCAAAAGAAAAGAATACTCTGGCAGAACTTAAGAACAAACATACTCATTTGGGCGAGATAAAGTTGCTAAAGCATTTGACCTAATGATGCAAAAAGGTCTCAATCTGCCAGTATGCAAACGCCCGGAACAAGCGAGTGGGGTCAACGAACCTAATTATTGCCCATATCACCGTATCCTTGGTCACACCATCGACGACTGCTGGGTCTTCAAGGATTTCCTAGAAAAGAAAAGACAAGAGAGGACCTTACCACTCACGGTGGCAGCCCATCTGGAAGGGACTCATGCGCCAATCCCCAACAAAGATAAAGGGAAGCAAAAGATAAAATTTATCCCTAAAAACGAAGTGCCTTCGCAATTCGAAGAAGGGGAACATGGTGTCCATGCTCAGCCAGTCTCAACCATCCAAAGACGGTCACACTGAAATTGAGTGGAAAGGACCATATATCGTCGAGCAAGCTTTGGGGCGAGACACCTATAGGTTGCGAGAAAGCAATGGAAACAAGTTCGCACCACCTATTAAAGGGAGGTATATTCGAGAATACCAAGCACCCGGGATGCAAAGTCAAGTCCGAGATTCGAGAACTCGAGGCGATGACTCAGAGAATTCAGAAGAAGAGCAAGAAGCTGAATGCCATATGGTGTCTCAAAGGTCCACTGACTCAGAATATGACTCACCTCAAGAAGAAGAGGATCATAGTAACGGTAGCCACACAAAGAAAGGCAAATGCATGAATTGTGATGAAGTGGATGAGTATCACGTCATGTTCAATTGTGACCGATGCCATAGATACTCATGTACTGAATGCGCCACCGGAAGAAGGATAAGTTCTAGCTATGACAAAAGGTTCTTCAACTGGTTCTGCATGACCTGCAAATGTATCATAGAGGATAAAAGGCGAAAGAAGAAAGAAAATGCCAAACAAACTTCCAAGAAGAAGAAGGGTGAAAGTTCCGAATTTCGCTCAAAACATGGATCATCAAAGAAGCCTAAAGATGACGATTCGAGCGACTCTAGCACGGATGCTGCATGTTATATGGTAGAAGTTGAATCCGAACAAGAAGAATTCGAATTTGGACATATAACCCATTGTGACATCTGTGACCAAAAAGGAAATTCATGGGATATGTTTGAATGCAAAGAGTGTGGCAGTAGTCACCACCCTTTATGCGCAAGCCCAAAGGCAGCCATCGCCAACCACAATGATCCTCGGTTCGATATCTGCGAGTGCCTGAATTGCATTTATCAACAAGTGCAAAAGAGATAAGGGCGATAAAGGAATTCAAGGATCAAGCCATAAAGCCCAATTGGATTGCAAAGGATATCGAAAGCACTTCAAAGCAGGAATGGGACAAAGCCATACGCCACAAAAAGCGAGAACCAATGTCGAAGTAAGACAGGAAAGGGTTCACATGCTTGGCCCATTTGATGAATATAAGAAAGGGCAGCTCGTGTGGGTTGTCAAAGAAACATCAAGGTCGCAATCTATCAGATTCTGGGGCCCATATTTAGTGGATCAAGTCTTGAAAGGATACCGATATAGGTTGATAGATAACGAGAACGGAGAGCCCGTTAGATCAATCAGCGGTCGTTATCTAAAGCTCCATCAGGAGGGTGATACACCAAGCGACTTCTGCCAAGAATACGAAAGTGACTCGTAAACAGTCACTTACAAAACCACTCCCACTACAGCCATGACGGAGGCAATAGTGCGCATGAAGGGGTATGTCGGGTATCGATACACCCGAAAAGAGGAATGATATATATACCCCACCTTTGGAGGAAGTCGACATCTCTAAGTCACAAACTTCCTCAACCTCAATCAGACCCTGCACTAATGGCTGCTCAAAGGACAATTCCCCACAACTGGGAGACCATGGCGCTCACGCCGATAGTAAGAATGGGATATGGCCGATATCCAGGCCCGGGTTCTCTCGCCGTCGACCTCCCTAACAAGGACGCACTGCCGCAAGAGAATCGATGGTTATGGCGATCCATCTTCATCTATGTCACTGGAGGAAGGAAAACCGGGTACACCAAATACCGCCTCGGTCACTACTTCTCAAACCAACTCAACTGTGAGTTCTCAAGCCTAATCATTGAGGAAGTCGACGAAATCGAGGCCGACTACATACTCATATGCCCAAATGACGACATAAAAAGGGGCATCCTTTCGTTGGGCTCGCTCACCTTAGAAGCCGACGTCTCCGGTGTCATTCCCACCGATATCCGAATGATAGGATGGACTTCTAGCCAAGGGGGCTATGACAACCCCCTCAATTACCGTGCGCGCATAAGACTTCGCAAGGTACCTCTACACTTATGGAATTCTGCTGATATTCATACTTTGGTGGCAGGATTCGGGTATCCTCTTAGGATCGCCCCATATTTCTCCAACAACAACTATAGCACGCTCAGGCTTCTGATCGCTTGCGGGCCACCCAATACCATCCCGCATAAGTTGTGGCTAACCGTTGATCCCATCCGCAAAATTGTGGATGTGGAAATCGAAGGATGGGATGAAAATCATGGAGACATGCCTCCGCCTGATGATGCAGAAAGCTCCGTCAGCAAGCCTCCTCCTCCACCACCAGCACCAGAGAACCCAAAATCCTCTGAGTCACCCAATCTGTCACTGCCCTCTGAACCAACCGCATCGGGCAAAGATAGGAGGCCCGCCAAACATGTGGGGCCCAAGGCCGCTCCTTACTGACAGGGGGCAACAAGCCGTTTATGTTAAACGTTTTTTTAGGAGTTGATTTCCCTTTCTCAAGGACAATGCTTATATTTGCTTGATGATGGTGTATTTATGTCTAAATGCTTGTGTGTATGTTTGCATGAAATGAGAATCCCACGAGATCTCCTCCTCAAATTCTACTCCACGATCTCCAAAATTTAAGATCGAAAACTCCACAAATATCCAAAGTTCCAATAAACCTAAAGTCTAATACCCACAAACAAAATGTTTCAAACGAAATTCCATAAATATCCAAAAGTCTAATAAAACCTAAATTCCAAAGTCCACAAATAAAAGATCCCAATAAAAAAAAATACCTAAGCGAAAACCTCTACGAATAAAAGGACCAAAACCGCTACATGAGTGAAATTGTCTCGAGCGAAAAGTGAGGTCCCCCAACTATCCACAAAATCCATAAAGGCCTCTCGCCACAAAATGGATTTTGTTAAGTTTGTACCCTTAAACAATTAACACTGGCAAAGTTTGTCCAGCCAGTTTTGAATATGGACAAACAAGTTTTATATTTTGTACTTTAAACAAAATATGGGCTTTGGTGTTGTGCCCATTTGAATCAACTATCACTGGTTTTGTCTTTCCTCCCAGTTTGAAAAAAAGAGAGACAAGGTTTCTTCATTGTCCTTTAAACAATGGAGTGCCTAATGATGATATCTCAAATAAAATCAAAAGATTAAAGAAAGTGGTCGTTTAGACTATTTAAATTCTGAAGGCACAAAATCCCTTTTAAAACAAAGTTTTCAAAGCAATGATGGTATTCGTTTCACGCGATACCCTTGCCTAAGGATTGATGCCACATAGGCTATTCAAGAAGGCATGAGAGGAGTGAGTAAGGTATCACCTCCAAATAAGTGCATACATTGACCTAAATCCCACCATAATATAAAAAAAGTGGAGAGATGTAAGGCCCACAAAGAAAGCCTCACGCACAAAATGGGCTTTGTCAAGAGTGTGCCCTTAAACAATTGTCACTGGTACGCTCGTCTAACCAGTCATCTAAAATGACGAGCAGGCTTTATATATTTGTGCCGAACAAAATAAGGCTTTGAGGTTGTGCCTAGGCCATGTGAGCACTAAAACAATCATCATGGCCCAAGAATAAAAAACGGGAGCCCAAAAGCAGTAACCCTAATCGGGTTCTCACCAAACCAATCTCTGCGAAAACCAGCCTTGAGCCAGATCAACACCCATGAATAATGGACTTATAAATTAATGCCCCGTAGGCCACAATCCAAAACACACTGAAGTCCCACCAAAGGCGAAACCCAAGACTCGATGCGCCTTTAACAACCGTCCCCCGGACCATAATTAAACCAGAGCTCGAGAACAAGAACCCTTGGCTCTAAACATTAAAGTCCTACATAAGACTAAAGCCCACAATTTGGCGCACCTCTACAACAGTCTCACCGATAACAACCAGGGACTTCTCAAACTGGAGTTAAAAATCAACCAGCCGTTAAGTACAAGTCCCACGGGTGACAAGCGAATACCCTCAAAGCCCAAGCATAATTTGGCATACCCTTTCAGATATGTCCCATGGGTGACGTCTGAACCCAAGCCACAAAATAAATTCTTTTGGCTCCGAAACCGCTATACAAAGACCAAGACCCTGCTTAAGCCCTATGTAGGCCAGAGTCCATGATAGACTCTTGATTGAAACCATGTCCCGTCAAGGCCCAGTACACAAATAGGCCTACGGTCAGATTGCAACCATGAATGAAACTTGTAATAATATTTTACTCAAACCTGTGTCCCACCAACCTCAAACCCAAACAGCGCATAGGCGGGTCGGTTATCGAGATGCACAACAAGACCGTGAGGGACCGCACAACACTGCAAATGTTCCTTCACACAAGTCCCACAGGCGAATCTTTAAACATTTTTCACAGTCGGTGCGACATATATACAACATATGGGCTAGTCAGTTACCGAGAAGTGAATTGAAACTATGGAAGATCACAAACAAGCCCCACGGGCAAACCCTCAAACAGTTCTCGCGTTTGGCATGACGCATACATAGCATATGGGCTAGTCAGTTGCCAAAAAGCGAAACGGGGCTGTGAAAGATCACAAGAGCATCGATCCTTCACCAAAGTATCGCAACCCCTTACCCTCTTACATCCAAGGTGCGACGAAAGTACAGCATATGGGCTAGTCAGTTACCAAGGAACAGAATAAATTTATGAAAGGTCACAAGATCATATGGGACCGATCTTTCATGAATTCTCATTTACCCCTTCTACATTAAAGGTGCGACGAAAGTACAGCATACGGGCTGGTCAGTTACCGAGGAACAGAATAAATTTATGAAAGGTCACAAGATCATATAGGGCCGATCTTTCATGAATTCTTATTCACCCTTTCTGGATTCAGAGGTGCGACGAAAGTACAGCATATGGGCTAGTCAGTTACCGAGGAGCAGAATAAATTTATGAGAGGTCACAAGATCATATGGGACCGATTTCTCATTTACCCTTTTCAGATTCAGAGGTGCGACGAAAGTACAGCATATGGGCTAGTCAGTTACCGAGAAATAGAGTGAGGATGTGAAAGATCTGAAGAGCCTATGGAGCCGATCTTTCAAGAAGTTTAACGACTTCTTCTGCATTCTACGCGTGACATATATACAGCATATGGGCTAGTCAGTAGTCGAGAAGCAGAGTAAGACTATGGGAGGTCTGAAGAGCCTATGAAGCCGATCTTTCATTCTTACAAACGGGCCCTTAACGGGGTCGCAGGAAATTTCTAACCCTTAACGGGGTCTCGTAATTCTGCGTGCAACCCATATGTAGGCGTATGAGCAGGGACAGTCGCGAAGAAAACGATGTGGGAAGACGAAGGGGCATGTACAGCTTTTTAGCTATCCTTTCATGTCAGTCCCAAGAAATTAGCACCCTTAACGGGGTTTCCGTGTTCTATGCAAGACTTATAAGACGGGTGCTTGCTAGAAGGCGATGCAAGGATGTGGAAGACCGTAAGAAGCGTATGAGCTGGTTCTCCATGACCTTAAGATATTTGGGTTTCCGTGTTCTACGCAAGACCTATAAAGACGAGTGCTTGCTAGAAGGCGATGCAAGGATGTGGAAGAACCGTAAGAAGCATATGAGCTAGTTCTTCATAACCTTGAGGTTACTATACGTGTGGAGCCATGACGATATAGGAGTCGGTATCCATATGCTCACCGTTCACTGAAAGTACAGCTATATAACGGCTGTCCAAGGTGGACAAAACCCAAGCCAACTGGAGACGTTCGATCGCTTAGAACCCGATTGGAGGAATGCAGAAGGTTTGAGGTACAGCTTGAGTCTAATGAAGGTGCCTTGTCGCTTAGAACCCGATGAGGAGGATTCAAAAGACTCAGGATTAAGCCCTGACTCTAACAAGTTCATCTGATCGCTTAGAACCCGGTTGAAGGAATTTGAAGGATTCAGGAGAAAAAGACAAAAAGAGAATAAAGGAGAAAACCAAGTCAAACAAGGCCATTCAGTCGCTTAGAACCCGATTGAAGAAGGTTTGGAAGGCTTGAGAGAAAACCCGAGTTGGATGAGTTTACTTGATCGCTTAGAACCCGGTTGAGGAAGAGTCATAAAATTCGGTCACCAAAAAGAAAAAGAAAGAAGGAGAAAGAGAAAATCACAAAAACAAACATCAACCACAAACACGTATATCCAAGCATGATCAACCAAAACCAAAATACATATACAAAGAGTGGGCTCGAGAGCACGCACTCTCACAACAAGTCCACAGAAGGGAGACCTAAAGAAAGGTGCCATAAGGCACCATAGCCAAGCAAGGCTCCACCGTCACAGGAACGTCCTGGGGGCAGCCGGTAACCTCTCCTGCCCTAGCGTCAGATGAACCTGTAGCACCTGAACCTGACCCTGCAAAGACAGATACGGGTCATGAAAAAGAAACCAAGAATGATGAAGTAAGAAGAGGTAAAGCTAGTGATACCTGACCGAACATCTGCCTCTGCGACTAGAGCAGGAGTACTAGCCTTGCGCCTCTTTCTCGCGCGAGAAACCTTCTTGGGAGGAGGATCAGAACGCTGAAAGGTCCTGCTAGGAATCCCAAAGGAAGTCACTATCCCGCTCTCCGGAACGTGGAATGCTAAACAAAAAAAAAAACAAACGAAGGATTTAGTACAATTGGGCGAGATACATAGAAAGTAAAGCTTAATGAAGGGAACATACCAACTCTGGGGGGAGCCCTACTCGTAACTCTGGGAGTAGAGAGACGGCTATCCCGGCTGCACATGCCAGGAACCCTCTCGAGAGGAGGTACAGTCCTCGGGCCGATATGATCATCTGGCCCAGGCAAAACTCTCTTCATCCAGTTACCTAAAGTCTCAACATGGCAGACCTGCACCATGTCCCTATACCACCGCTCGTATAAGACGGTGAAAGTCACTAGTCTAAAAGCTCGAGGCATGACAAAGCGCGCCTGTGTCTTTATGCGAAGGAATGATATCCAACACCTAGCTACCCCTGCTAAGTCAGCATGGATGTCACCGGAAAGTGGGAAGTCAGCAGGAATGCACTGGTCTAAACCAAACTGATGCGCACAGCGATGGGGCATATAGGGCTCTAAGACCACCCTGTCTCCTAAGCGCAAAGGAAGAAGCCCATGGCGAAGACTAACCAGGAACCCGGCCTCGGCAGAACCCAACCTCAAACTCCTACGGTGCTCTCCACCTGGACCTCCATCAAACAAAACCAAATCCTCAGACTGCTCGTCACGACAGGCAAACTGTCTCACACCATGCAACCTAAGATAACTACCGCTATGATAAAAGAAAGCCCGCGCCCGCCGTGCTGAAATACGGCTGGCTCTCGCTCCAGCTATCTCGACCAACGCCGGCAAGTCATGCCGTAAACCATGATCCATAACCGGAGAATATAACCCCGCCCAATACATGTGGGCCCAGCCAAACAAGTAGTGATAGGGCACAACCTCGTCACAAAAAGAGGGGTCACTTGATGTCGAAATCACTCTCATGCTCTTGAAAATGTTAGCTAGTGCAGGAATAGCTAAAGAAACCATCTGCCCTCGCGCCAACTTGCTGGCCATAATGAAGGTCTCAGGCCTGATGATGCCGGCTGGCTGGCTAGGGATGATAAAATAACAAAGCCACCATGCTATGAAAGCCGTCAAGGAAGCCTCTCTCCCTAAATCCCTACGGCGACTATGACATGACCTCTCACTGGGGCTATCATAAAAGATCGATGCCTCCTCAGTGTCAAGGGGATCAGAAGGGCGAGCGAACGACTGACAAGGTTACTCAACCCTGTCGGTGAAATACCTAATCCAAACAGGAAAGCTCACGTCACCCGCACGAGAAAGAGTGCGGTACACGTCGAATAAACGACGCAATGCAGCTGAATACGCAAAAACCCCCTCCAGTGACCTCTGCTGTAAAGCCTCGTCACTGGGCAAATACTCATCATATGGATCTCCAAAAATGGGTAAACCAGACAGCCTATGAAACTCTGAGGGTGAAATGGTCAACTCACGATCCTCTAAAATAACCGTGTTGGAAGCATATCTCCACCGCTTCGCTAAAGCCTGAAAGAAAGACGGATCCCAAGTATACTCAAAGAGAGATAAGAATACCGCATGGTAAATGCCGACTCTCTCCAAAGCAGTGCGCTCACTCCGCAAGATAAATCTCACCCAGTCTACCATACCTGCCTGCCTCTCTAGGGTGCCTGGAGGAAGACAACCAGGAACCCAGGGAAGGGCCCCGGTGCCTATCATGCTCAAACCCAAAAGGTGTAGAGAATGCGGTGTCCGATCCGATGAAGTAGGGTAGAGGCTATCACCTAGAAATGAGTGGAAATCCTGCTGCTGCAATACGGGCCCGGCCCGATGAGTAACTCCCACTCTCAAGACAGTCTCTGGTGTCCAGTCAATAGGATCACCAGGAAACCCTCCTCTCACAGGAAAGGGTCCCACCTGTAAGGGATCATGTCTGGTAAATGGAACTCCTGCAACAACAAAAAAAAAAAAAAAAACCTTGCTAAAACCCCATCACATTACCATGTAAATGTAAATGCGGAAGAGATAAGAAGACATGTACCTTGATCACGAGGCATAACTGAAGACGACGGTCAAACCAGTCCCTAAACTGTAGTGCCAACCTAAACTTCAGACAATTGCAAGTATGAATACAAGAAGCATGGTCCGAAAAGACCCTAAACTAAAACCCATAAAGAAAGAGTGGTCCGAGAAGACCCTAAACTAAAAAAGGAAAAGTGGTCCGAAAAGACCCTAAACTAAAACCCACCAAGGAATGGTCCGAAAAGACCCTAAACTAAAATCTATGAAGAAGCATGGTCCGCAATGACCTTTAAACTAGAGCATAGTCCGAAAAGACTTTAAACTAAAGCATAGTCCGAAAAGACTTAAAACTAAAGCATCCGAAAAGACTTTAAACTAGAGCATGGTCTGCAATGACCTCTAAACTAGAGCATAGTCTGCATAGACTCTAAACTATAACCAAAACCAAGTCTCAACCTGACGTGACCATAGAAGGCCTCGAGATACAGCCAAAACTAACCCTGGTTAGCCAAAGACCCCACCGAGAAGCACACGAGAAAAACTTGATCAAAATCTAAGACTATGCCTACAACCAGAAGGCCATTTTATCTAAACCCTCAATTTTGCAAAATTACCCGCATGGTTCCCGTACTAGATCAGAGATAAAGTTCCCCTGTCTGTAATCCCTCCTCGGTTAAACAGGTTGTCCCCATGAGTGTGTTTGCAGAGTATGGTCGTTGCCCGGGTCCCCTAATATAAAGACAAGGGATTAAGTACTCAGGCAAGCTCTGAAGGATGCACACTCAGCCCTCACCCAACCATGCAAGTATTAGCAAAATGAGATAAAGATAACATACCTTTTTGAAGTAGATGTGATCGAAGAAGATGATCAGACCCGCTTCCGAGCTCAATGCCCAATATGGAGTCCAGGCACCTGAGATTCAAACAAGAAAGCAACTCAGAAAAGATTCCATAAAGTTCGAGGAGAACACTGGGGGCACCTGGCTAAGCTGTTCAATCCTAAGGTCTTCACACCTCACCCAGGTGGGGGGCATTTGTTTGACCCTAAAAAGTCAAGGTTCTAGTTATTTGGATAAAGTGCCATTTAACTATGCAAATTGGTCAATTGGAAAGTCAACCATGTTTTATTTTGACCCATTACCACAAAATAGGAGTTGAGATTCATTAAATCAAGTTCATGATTAGATCCTACTCAATTAATCATGAATTTTGATATTTTGCGCAGTTCCTAACTCAAAATGGTTGCAAAGATATCAAAATTACAAAATAGAAAAATTCTGAATGGTGCCACTTGGCATGGGGTACCTCTAGCGTTTAACCTAGGTGTTTTGGGTACAAATTGGGGTTGAACAGGCAAATACCGCAGCTAGGGACCCGCAAGTCAGTGACTCAAAGGGAAGTTTCGCTGATAGGTCAAAATGGATGGACATAGCTCATCTGGCTTGAGCTTCATAGACCGAACTGTCGGTGACTCGGTCCACTATAAACCGTGCTTATATAAGAAAGACAAATCAAATTAAGACTCGGCACTGGGCGCCATTGAACCCTTCACCCGACATGGACTCGGTGTGCCATACACCATATGTAGCCCAATGCACGGTCCACTAAGTACCCGGCGCAGTTAAGGAAATGAAAGAAGATGAAACATGATTGGTTGTGCCTAAGAGAGACCGACAGTGGGCCCACCCCTGTCAGTCCTCTCTTCTCCATTCTCTTCCCCGATTTCAACCAAAGAATGAAAGTCTAAAATTCGAATAAAAGGGGAGACATTTGGCAAATCAATACCTAAAGACCGAGAAAGGCTCTCTTCCTTCTCTCTCTACCCGAAGGCTTGACCACTAAGTAGCCTTTGCGATATTCAATTATAGCAAGGCCGAAAATGAAGGTGAGAAGAGGAAACCCGAATACTAGAGCAAATTAAACTCTAGAAAGTATTGAGGGATGTTTAACAGGCCAACACGACCTCCCCTGGGTTGTCAAATTGAGCCCTAGATGGTCATGAAATGAATGCGACTATGAGGGGCTCTGAACCGAATCACCATAGGTTAAATGCATTTGATACTCTGTCCAAATGGTAAAATATACCCCGGACCATGATAATTGAGGTATTGCGATGCAAGGTGGCTTGGTATCGATGGCCAAAGCGTAGTAACCAAGGAGGAACGTGTTATGACCGAATATACCGCCGGCACAGTGCCAATTGGCTGCTACAGCTGTTTGATTAATGATTGGTCCCCAGGACACGCATCATACACTCCCTACAAGCGCCCAAAATAGAAGAATCTTTTCCCCAGTCGCTTGGAGCACGTGATTCAAGCATTTCCATTTTTGGCCGGTTCACCAAAGGCTAAGATGAGAATACTCATACCCGAATATGATCCAAGGGCTGAGGGTACTCCAATCATGAAATTGCACCCTATATGAGTATAGCCTATTGACCAATGATCGAACATCTAATGGTCATGATGGAAAAGCAGTATAGAGGCAGTAAGCCGAAACCCTAATCTTGCCTTATATAAGGCACCCAGAATGAAGAAGAAAGGCATCACTCAACGACTCAACAAGCATACAACTTGCCCAAATTTCTGCTACTAGGTTTAGACATAAAGAAATATTAAATTTCATAGTTAGAGAACAAGTTCTTCAAGCTTTTAGCAAAGAGAAAGGTAACCAATACCTGCTTGATGTAAGCTCTCAATGAGCAATGTTATGTACATATTCATGAAATCGAAATAAAGATGTATTTTTTTTTGATGAATTTCTTTACTGTCTTGAGCTTGCCTTCATCTCTTTATTTTCTTTTTATTTTTTAAAAACTTCCAAAAATGATGAATGTGAGAGTAGCATGATTTCTAGTTCATCTTAGGATGAATAAAAAGAGCATGTAGCTTGATGATCAAACAAAAAATGTTTTATTTCCTTTTCTTGCATTTTCTTTTCCTTTTAAATATAAAAAAATATGTATATAGTAAAAATATGTTATAATCTCTTTATGTGCACTTTTTTTTTTTTCTTTTAAATGACTCTTATAAAAATAGTGACAAAAGAATATTAAAAATATGATTTTTCCTTTCTTTTCTCCTTCTCTGCCTCCTCTCCCTTTTCATTTTCGATTTTTTATTTTCTTTCAAAACCCTTTAATTCTCCTTTTAAAGCAAATAAATTGAAGATGGTATGTTTGTTGAGCTGGATAGCTCCATTCATACCTAAACTATTTATTTGTTTTATTTAAGAGGATTAAAGGATGATAGAAAATATACATAAAAGTAATGAAATGATGAATAAAGGTTGAGCTGGATAGCTCCCTTGTTTATTCCTACTAAATGAGGTCTATATTGCACAATTGAAGGATATTTGGCTTCCTTGTATGAAAGATCACCAAGGTGTACTAAACTACACTTTACAAGGAAGCTAAATTGATCATTGTGCAAATAGTGAGGGAAAGAGGGTTTAAGGTGTAAATGGACAACAATCCAATATTGTTCTATGTCATTTACACCTTTTATCCAATGAAATCTCAATGATACACCTCTCAAAGGATGCAAAAAGCTTTCAAAACATAATTTTGACAAAAGCAGGGACTTTTCTGCATTAAACCGAGTTCTTGATAGATTTCTAATGTTTTAAATCGAAATAATGATTCTTAGAGTGATTTTTGGAGCTTCCCTTTGTTGGTTAGTACCAAAGAAATAGCAAAAAGCTATGAAAGTTGTCTAAAGTAATGACCAGCCTTTACCTTCAGTTATAAATGCTTTAAATCAGCCCCAAATGCTCTCAGGAACAAGAACTCAGTCACAAAGCATGAGTTGTGTACCACTGGTACAAGGAGAACACCTAAAAATGCCAAAATGACCTCTGCTGACAAATGGCACAATGTGGACTGATACAGGGACCAAACTGGAAAATGGACACCACCATTAGATAGAGGACATCAAAACACACAAAATTGACACAAGTTGCATATTTTTCTGATTTTATTTCGATTTATTATGAATTTTTGAAGTTCAGCTTTGAAAAACAAAAAAAAATCAGCATTCTGGAAAAGAAGAGGACCTGCTGGTAAATTGAGCAATAAAAATAATTTAAAGACCAAATTAAAAAACGAATTTCACAGTTAGATAGAAGACTTCAAAATACATAAAATAGACACAAATTTTACATTGTTTGGATTTTATTTCCATTTTCTATGAACTCCTAAAGTTTCAGCTCTCTAGAAGGAAAAATCCAGCAATTAAAATTGACAAAATGACCTTCACGCCCCCTGCTCAAATAAATACTTTAAAAATAGAAGAAAAATCTCAAAAATCGCAAAATTCATTTTAAGTATAGTTTACATACCCTTTCATGGATTAGTAACAAGAAAATCATATAACTTTCATAAAAACAAAGGTCTGCAGTTAATTCAATTTTCTAAAATTTTAAAGTTCATGAAGTACATATTGATTGTTGCTCAAAAAAATGAAATGCAAACTAAAACTAAGTCTAGATCACTTTGCCAAATTCTAGGAGGTCAAAACAACGTATCCAATGTCTCATTTATGATCCTAAAATGTTTATTACCAAACCGGTACCTAGTCGGTACTGAACCAAGAAGGTCCGAACTTCGAACTTGATAAATATCCGATTAAACCCAAAATTAGAACTTTAAACAAATTTCAAACAAAGGCATGATGATGTTTGATCACCTAATTGAAGAAATCAAAGTCCAATTTGGAATAAACGAAATCAAAATTGAAAACGAAGTCTCGGTGAAGCTCATAGCGGACCGCCGTCTCCGATCATCGGAGGTGACCGACACTGAGCGCAAAACACTCCAGACACAAAGGCGATGCCAATTATGCCTCCACCTTGCCTCGCCGTATCCGGAGTCGGCCGGGAGCCTGAACCCTTGGGATTGGGACCAAACCCCAGCTCGGGTCTGAAGATCCGATCCACATCTCAGCCGCACGCTTCTTAAAGCAGATCTAAACCATGCAACCAAGGCGCCAAACAAAGATTTAAATGAAAACGCGGATCTCAAAGTGGGATCTAAATCTAACGGCCAAGAAATCCCGTTTTGTAGAGCCCACCTATCATTAAAACCAAAATTCATTAATCAAGCTCAAATTCAAATCGGCACCAATCTTGGGATCTGGCATCAATCTCAAAGTCCATTGGAATCAAATCCCAAAGTATATCTGACATTTATGCACATCTTAAAGCTCAAAATCATTTTTAAAAGGCCCAGTACGCATCTCCAAGCCCAAATGTGCACCTCAAAACCAGATAAAATCTTGAAAACCCAACACGAATCTCAAAGTTCAAATGTTGAATGAAATCATCAAATTAAATCTCGGATTACAAGAAGGTCCTTTTAAATTCTCGGCATTTGTAGAACAGTCCCTGTATACTTACAACAAGGTCCCTGACAGCTCAAAACTCTCTCAAACAAGCCCTCTAAGGCCCCATTTTCATTTAAACCCTGCCTAAAGCCCATATTATAATTCTACATCCACCCAACTTTGTAAATAGACCCTTACAAAAATATAAATATTTACAAATAGGTCCTTTTCAACCTTTTTAATCATAACTTTCTCATCCCAAGTCCGAATTGACTCAAATCAGTTCCAAATGAACTTAAATCAAATTCCCCACACTTCTAAATCAAAATTAAACTTATCCAAGCATTTTCCAAATCATGAAATGACCAAAATACCCTTTTCTTCAGAATTAAATGATTTCTTCTTGATAAAAAAATAAATAATCAACGAAATATGAATAAACATGTCATGAATTAAATATATAAACAAGTAATGTACATACACTCTTCAAGTGTTCAAATTCCTATTTTAAGAAACACTAAACATCATTCCCAATACAAATCACACACACACATATGTCCAAACTAAGAAAACCAAAGTAAAAACCAAGGTCAGTACATGAGTTCCCCCTTTTAGCCCCTTTATTCAATTCACTACAAATAGGCACAAATCCCGGAATGAACGAGGTATTCAGTATGGCTTGGAAGGGTCATCTGATGTAATTAACAGCGGGGGCTTGCGCCCGCTGGGAGTTTAAACGTCCCCACAATCAATAAACTCTCTCGATAGACTGATTATGAACAGTAGGTCTGTCGAGAGTGAACCAGAAGGAACAGCAGAAAGAAAGAAATGAATGTTTCAAGTTCGATGGTCTCCCTCATATTTTAAAACGCGAGAGCATTGAACCATGAGACATTTCACATACATGCACACACCTTCCAAACAGCTGTGCAACTTTCTGCGCCTTACAAGGAGCAAAAGCGTGCCCGATCTGTGAAGATAACACGCAGGTGCTGAGGTTGAAAAATTGTCAAAAGAGTGTATTCATGGGGCATCGTAGGTTTCTTCCTATTAATCACCCATATCGTAAGAAGAAGATGGCATTCAACGGGAAAATTGAGCTTGGAGTGGCTCGTCATCCATTAGACGGGGAGAGTGTCTTCGAACGGGTAAAAAACATTGATGTTGTTTTTGGAAAATGCGCCAAAGCACTACCGAAGAATATTTGGAAAAAGAGGTCCATATTTTGGGAGCTACCGTACTGGAAATATTTAGAAGTGAGGCATTGCCTAGATGTCATGCATGTCGAAAAAAATGTCTGTGACAGTTTAATTGGTTTATTATTGAACATTCCGGGGAAGACTAAGGATGGTATTAAAGTGAGAAAAGACATGGTAGAGATGGGAATACGACACGAGCTCGCACCGCAGGAGAAAGGGAAGCGCACATACCTACCCCCCGCACTGTGCACAATGTCAAAGAAAGAGAAAACAAGATTCTGTGAATGCCTCAATGGTATAAAAGTCCCATCAGGATATTCTTCGAATATTAAGAAGTTGGTGTCGATGAAGGACTTGAAACTGGTCGGTCTGAAATCTCACGACTGTCATGTTTTATTGACACACATAATTCCCGTTGCAATTCGGGGAATTTTACCAAAGCATGTTCGTCAAACCATTACGAAGCTTTGTTCTTTCTTCAATGCAATAAATTCCAAAGTGATAGACCCTCTAAAATTGGACTCTTTGCAAAAGGAGGTCGTCGTGACTCTTTGCCAACTTGAGATGTATTTTCCGTCATCTTTTTTCGATGTCATGGTTCACCTTGTTGTTCATCTTGTGAGAGAAATTAAGATTTGTGGTCCCGTGTTTCTTCGGTATATGTATCCATTCGAGAGATACATGGGCATCTTGAAAAAATACGTAAGGAACCGACATCGACCCGAAGGCAGCATTATAGAAGGATATTCTACGGAGGAGGTGATTGATTTTTGCACCAACTACTTGACCGGTGTGGATCCTATTGGCGTTCCAAAATCTCGATACGAGGGAAGGCTCCAAGGAGTCGGGACAATTGGGTTGAGAGCCGTAGTTGCTGATCTAAATGAACTACAAAAGGCACATTTTATTGTACTACAACACATGACAGATGTTGCTCCCTATATAGATGAGCACATGACAATCCTTCAACAACAAAACTACACGAGGAGTCAGAAGTGGCTTACTAACGAGCATAATCGTTCTTTTATAGGATGGCTGAAAGAAAGAGTGCAGTCACACCCCGTACCTGAAATTGTTAAACTGCTTGGCGAAGGACCCCAAATTGTTGTTAGAACATTCCAAGGATACAAGATTAATGGATATACATTTTACACTAAATCCCAGAGTGATAAGAGCACGATGCAAAACAGTGGGGTGACGTTGATGGCGACCTCTCAAGAATTCAGTAGATCCGGAGATGGCCGGGCTGTAATAGCATCAAAGTCATATTATGGCGTTATTCAAGAAATTTGGGAGCTCATTTACAGTCCTCGCCTGAGCATTCCCGTGTTTCGGTGTCAATGGGTCGAAGACCGAGGTGTTAAAGTTGACAACGACGGGTTCACACTCGTTGATTTAAACAGGGTTGGGCATGTTGATGATCCGTTTATACTCGCCAAGCAAGCCACCCAAGTCTTTTATGCCACTGACCCGAGTGATGCTAGGTTGAGCGTCGTCCTATCCGGAAAAAGAAGGATTGTCGGGGTAGAAAATGTCGTCGATGAAGAAGAGTACTACCAGTTCGACGAAATACCTCCTTTTTGTACCGACGTGCAAGCTGAGGTAGCAACACTTGAAGGGGTAGACGAAGCTGACTACATGCGGTCCGACCACAACGAAGGATTATGGGCCGAGGGTACTGTTCAAATAGTGGAAAAAAGGAGAAAAAGGAAAAAAAAAAAGCATAATGTATAATATTTATTTTGTTTAAGACCGTGTAGCTTTTAATATTGCAACCTTAGCTTGTAATATATCAAATAAAAAAGGAAAAAAAGAGGGAAAAAAGGAAAAAAGCATAATGTAGTATTAGTATTATCAAATATTAGTATTAGTTTTTGAAACAATGAAGGATTATGTTTAATGAAAGATTATCAAATATTATCAAATATTGCAACAAAGAAGGATTATGTTTAATGCTTATAATAAAATAAAATAAATAAAATTTCATTATTAGATTTTAATATTAGTTGCTTGGTACAAATATCGGTATAAGTTTTTAAATATTAGAAATCTGAAATTTTACTTAATTTATTATTACTTTAGAAATATTAGATATCTGAAATTTTACTTAATTTATTATTACTTTATAAATATTAGAAATCTGAAATTTTACTTAATTTATTATTACTTTATAAATATTAGATATCTGAAATTTTACTTAATTTATTATTACTTTATAAATATTAGAAATCTGAAATTTTACTTAATTTATTATTACTTTAGAAATATTAGATATCTGAAATTTTACTTAATTTATTATTACTTTATAAATATTAGAAATCTGAAATTTTACTTAATTTATTATTACTTTATAAATATTAGATATCTGAAATTTTACTTAATTTATTATTACTTTATAAATATTAGAAATCTGAAATTTTACTTCATTTATTATTACTTTATAAATATTAGATATCTGAAATTTTACTTAATTTATTATTACTTTATAAATATTAGAAATCTGAAATTTTACTTAATTTATTATTACTTTATAAATATTCACCTCCTGAAATTTTACTGAACCTGGGACCCGCCTGTCGGACCTATTTATACACGGACATTTAGCTAATAGTCCGTGTAGAAATGGAAGAGAGCTACACGGACTATTAGCTAGATGTCCGTGTAGAAAGGATATTTGCACACGGACTTTAGAGTTATATCCGTGTAGAAAGATCTTTGTACACGGTCTTTTAAGTTAAAAGTCCGTGTATAATGAGGAAAACACTATTATTTCGAAATCCTTCTCTGCTAAAATTTTCATAAGTCCGAAAACCCTCACAGAGAATTAAGCGGTTCAGTTCCAAAAACCCTCACAGAGAATTTCGAAAGCCTTCTCCGAGCTCTTCACCGCCTCGCCGCCTCACCGCCTCGGTCTCTCTCACCCGTGGTCTCTCTCTCTCTAACCCGCGGTCTCTCTCACCCGTGGTTAGCGTCTCTCTCTCTCTCTCTCGTTATTTTTAGACCCCTAGAGTACTTATCTTGTTATGAAATTACAAATTTGTAGGAATTTTTTCTTTAAGATATATAAACAAACTAAAAGTTCAAATTCTAAAACTCATATGTTAAAATAAAATCATTAGATATGATCTAAATTATTTTCCCTACAAAGTACAAACACATAAAAAATTATCATTTTTCAATTTTATTTTTATATGAATTAATAAGTTGAAAATTCACCATCCATAAATTATCTATTTTAGTGTATTAATTTTTTTTTCAAATTCTTGTACCAATTAAAACAAATTGAAGTATTGTAATTTTTCACATATAAATAGAGAAAATGATATAAATAATATTTAACGGTTTTATTTAGATATTTGAGTTTTAAACTTTAATTTATTAAAATTTTATAAATAAAGACACAATGTAGACATAAAAAATAGACATTTGAATACTCCTCTTCTCAAAGTATTTTTCAACAAACATGCATGACATTGTTTGGCTCTTAGGTCGAATATATAGTTTGTTTAGAATAAGGGTCAAAGGTGAAAATTTTATAATTCTAACTTTGTAAAGCAAGTACACTCTATATTGATAACATGAATAGAAATATATAACGTCACTACCTTAACTAATAGTGTTGCATTATTCAAACAAAATACATTGAATCATTCAATCATTTCTTTAATGGTTAAATTCTGTCTTTTAGCAAGCCAATGATTGATATAACTAGTTAGTATTGAATACATTATGGTACTTGTTAATTTGTATATTATTATGATGGTTGCAGTGATTTGTTTACAAGAATATCAATTCATTCATTCATTAATTGTGTGAGAATTACTTGTACAAGAATATCAATTCATTCATTCATTCATTAATTGTGTGAGAATTATTATGATTTAGGGTATTTTGCCAAAAATTGATTAATTTAGGGTATTTTAGCAAGAGGTGATTTTAGCAAGAGGTGATTTTAGCAAGAGGTTTAGATTTGGCAATTTTATTTTATGTTCATTTTAGCAAGAGGTGATTTTAGCATATTTGTACAAGAATATCAATTTAGGATTTCATTATTGGTCACTTATGATATTTTGTACAAGAATATCAATTTAGGATTTTTGTACAAAATATCAATTTTATGATTTGATCTTTAATTTCATGATTTGGTCACTTATGATTTGATCTTTAATTTCAATTATTGGTACAAGAATATCAATTATTGGTCACTTATGATTTGATCTTTAATTTCATGCAGAACCATGTCGGATGAGGATGAGTACGTCGATATGATGGCAGAAGAGGAGCAGCAAGCTACTGCCTCATCAGAAAGAAGGAGAAGAGGGCCGACAATGTGCACGAGCATGTCCGAGCAGACCCATCAAGAAATCTGGTTCACAGAAGACGGGCGTGCGCAGGGAGAAAAACGGCAGAAATACTCAAATTGGTGTACGAGTTTGGTGAGGCAAAACGCGAGTATCTTTGTTGAGAGATGGGATCATTTTGAGGATACGGTGAAGGACGAGTGGTGGAACAGGGTGAAGGTAAAGTGCCTAACAACTCTTTGCTTTATTTTCACTTATGTATGATCTATACTTAAATACACTAAATTTTGGTGTCAATCAGGCTCAGTGGAACATCGAGAATGATGTTCCAAAGGATAAGACTTTGAAGATTATGAACAATGGTTGGAAGCAATTCAAGAGCACGTTGAAGACGGAGTTCATGGAGAAAGGGAGAACTCCGGTCGGCTACTACAAATGGCTAAAACAAGAGGACTGGGATGCGTTTCAAGCTTTGAAGTCTACCAAAGAGTTCCAGGTATCTAACTCGTGCCTCTTTTGTGCTTATTCTTTCTCGATATGTACTTATCTTTCTAAAACTAACTGATCGTTATTGTCTTGTTTCTGTGAAGGCAAAAAGTGATAAAGGCAGGAGGACCGTTGCCTTTAACAAGTATCCACTACCATCTAGGGTCAGCTGGTTACGAGGGTAAGTCGGCAGAATGGAGGAAAGTCCTGGAGCAAAACAAGGATTCTGACTCACCCGTGGTTAGGATCCAAAATCCTAGGGGCAAAGATTGGGTCATGGGTAGAGCCGAGGTAACCGCTGACGGGAGGATAGTACTCCCAAAGGATTTGCAACCCGTGGCTCAAAGAATGGTAAGAGTCCTTTATACTTACTTTGTGACATTCATCCGAAAATTATAACTCCGAAAGTACATCAATTGTTCTTTTGCTTTAACTAATTCTTCTACTTGAACAGTTGGAAGTGGAGGAGGAGGTCAACTCGAGTGCCCGGAGTGTCGAACGACAAAATGATTCCTTGTCCGCAGCGCTCGAGAATCCAGAACACCCGGGTCGAGTAAGGGGTGTAGGGGGCTACAGGGGCTGGAAGGAGGTGTTCCGAGTGGAGGGACAAAAACCTCGAAGAAAATCTCGTGCCAAGGTAAACAAAGACGAGATAGTTGAGCAGATACGCGCGGAGGTGAGCAAAGAGTACGACGCAAGGTTTGCTGAGATGGAAGCAATGTTGACACAAATTAGATCAGCAACTACGCAGCCATCCGAGCAACCACCTCCCATTTCGCCTGGAATTCGGCGAAGTAGTCAAGCATCCGGCACGTGGGCCTTAGACGATTTGGATAATCTCAAGGTAATCAATACTTGTTCATAATCTAAAGGTAATTAAAACCTGTTTGCAACCTTGTTAGACAATATCGCATCATTAAAATAAATAACTTTTCTATAAATTTGCAGGACCCCAGAGCATGCGACCTCGTCCTGTTGCATGGTAGTGTTCCTCTGATCGTTGCTAAGGGCGTTGTACATCCAGGAGCCAAGAGTGTACACTTTGGTCAGCTAAGGACCGACCATGCATGCGTGCAGGTTGAGTTAGTCGTGGATGGGTGGCAGCGCGTACCCCTTCCTATCCCTACCGACGAGATGTTTGTGCTTGATGATGCACGGATGTCATTTGTCCTATGGCCCAAGAGTCAGATTGTTTTGGATCAAGTAATCCATAAAAAAATCCATTTATTTGTTACATTCAACTCATTCTTTTTGAAATACTAGAATAATCCATCTATAACTTGATACAGACACGAGGAGATGATGTTACCGGTACAGCGATGTCACTGGTACGTCAGGAGGTGGCTTGTGACGTCGCGGCTGACGCGCCACAATCACCGCCCCGTCCTATGGTCACCGAAGAAGAATACAGCCGTTTGCCCAATGATTTGCGCCTTCTCCACGACTACTTGATGACGGCGCCCGAAGGCATGGAGGCTATCATCATCCCTGTCCCACCTGGGATGTTTCTACACGAAGGCAGGGATCTCCTGCTGTCGTTCAAAGACTTCAAGGACCTCTTCCACCACTTGTCATCCGACAAATGGCTCGATGTTTCACACATCACCATTTTCCTCATGTTAGTGATATTAAAATATTTTCATTATTGTATAGAACTCAAATATGTATTCTAATTACAATATGATGAGTTTCAGGAAGCTAGTCCGAAACTGTGATGAGATGGTTGAAAAGAAGAACTTGTGCATGTTTCTGGACCCCGAGAAAGTGAGTTCTACGGCAGTGACATATTATCCGGATATGGCTATCGAGTACATGTGTTCTGCGATGCATCGTGCTAAGGCGGAGGAGAAGAAATTCATTCTCATGCCATACCACGAGGGGTTAGTTCTAATCTTAACTTATGTGTTGTTTATATTTTAATTAAAGAATTGTATAAAGGAATTAAAAGTTAAACATAAAAAAATGAAATCACACCATCAATCATAGCAAACACTTGTGTCACTTTTATATGCTAAAGTACTATAATTCATCTCCTCGATCCCACAGGAAACATTGGTGCTCGATTCTCATTGTGCCGTACCTAAATGTGGGCATAATTGTTGATTCTTGTAAGCCCAAAGGAAGGATCGCGCTTGACAAGTGCAAAGTTATCTTCCCTTTTGTGAATAAGTAAGCAATAATAATTCTATAGGTTTGCATTTCTTTCAATCATATCAAATTATAAAATTGCTAATTACATTCACTCAATTTTGTAAGGGCTTTTGCGAAATATATTAAAGAGGGAGGATCAGATAGCACGGGCACGCGCAAGAAAAGCAAGTTGAATTGGAAGTGGATGTTGGTGAGCACACTCTTTATGAGTTAGAAATTTCATATCTTGTTAAAAAAATTATTGTCATTCTAACAAATGCCGCTAAATATAAATTTCAGAGCCCGCAACAGAAGGAGGGTTGGGAATGCGCTTATTACACGATGATATTCATGTTTGATTTTGTCGAAAGAATACAATTCTTATTCCCAAAAGCGGTATGTACTTCATATTAATTTCCTATATAATAAGCAATTGATATCTACCTTTTCTGAAATACTAACTATTATCAAATTATAATTTTGTAGGATGTGACAAAGCAAGCGCATTACACCAAGGAACAGATCAACGATGTGCGGTGCATGTGGGCAAGGTGGTTTGCCATGGAATTTTGTAATCCTCGATATGGATTTGCATAGATTTGTAATAAAAATATGTTTCGAATGAATTTATTGCTATATGAATTTTGTATAAATTTAGTAATTTCTTGCTAATTAATCTGTTTCGAATGAATATTTGTATTATATTTCTGTTGCAAAAAATTGGCTAGCAAAGCTGGAGGCTAGTCCAAAAACAAAATATACAAAAAAAAAAAAGTATTTATACACGGATATTTCACAATTGTGCGTGTACGATAGAAAAAACAAAAAAAAAATTAGCTATTGCACACGGTTATTTAACAGTTGTCCGTGTACAATAGCATAGAGCTACACGGATATTTTATAAAAAACCGTGTGCAATACTAATCATACACGGATATTTTAGAAAAATCCGTGTATGATAGCCTTGCTGGAGGCGAAATACAAAAAATCTTCAACTATTTGTACACCGATATTTACCAAAAGTCCGTGTATAATAGCTAAGAGAACTACACGGACTTTTAATACAAAGCCGTGTAGAAAGAGGAATCGTACACGGTTAATTAGGGGATATCCGTGTAGCTCGGTAACTTGTAGAGCGACACCGGCAGGTCTTTGTACACGGTTAATTAGGGAATATCCGTGTAGAAATCATTATAATCACACACGGTTAAATATCCGTGTGTAGTTTCTGACCTATTCATACACCCTGGCTTTAAACACAGCAGAAAATCCGTGTAGCTCTTCCATTAATGTCCGTGTGCAATCTGTTTTTCTGTTGATATTCATTCACAAAAAACCACACTATAACAAAATTTACATAATACAAACAAAATATGCAACTGAAATTAACAACAAACATATATATTTCAATTGCTGTATTTTTAAGTTGTTCGTCCTCCATGCCTCAAAAGAAACTGGAAGATCTTCCTTTGCCACTTGCAACCTGTTCATGCAACTTCAACTTGTGAGATATTTTGAGAGTGGATTATTGTTGCATATGCTCTTAAATAAAAAAGGTTGCGTACCAGTGACCATCTAATTTTGTCTTCTCTTCCTCCATCAATCTCTCATAAGGCTTAATGTTCAAACTTCACTCCAATTTCATCAGGTGGTACCACTGCGGATATAAAATTGCTTTCGTACTTATCTTTGGCAAGACTCTACATTATAATTATTTGTTTACATCTTAGTCTAACACTAAAATCCAACAACACAAATGATATACAGATCCATTTTGCAATCCAGAACCTTGCAAAGTAGTAAAAAAAGGGTGAAAACTTGTTTTACCTTTTTTCTCTTTACCAAACAACCCTTAAATGTATAATATTGCAATTGCACAGAATTAATTGCAAAGGAGGTTAATGTGCTAGCAACTGTGAGTTACCCAGAGGTCTCCCAAAGAGCTTAGCATATGTGGCAGGAGCTCTCTTGCAAATACACACACCAAAGAAAAATGTCTCTAGTACCTTGAGATTTTGTGCAGGCTTCTTAGAGATGGCCTCTTCTTCCCTTAATTTTACCATACAGCTTTTTGATGGCTGAGATAAGATACCGGGAAGGGATCAACCCATGAGTTTGTGTCTCTAAAACTTGAACAAATATCATACAAACTTCAGCACATGGTTCTGAAACTCAGAATCGGAATATTTAAATAACACGAATGAAACTGAGTGCAAAATTTAACATATTTAAAAACTTAAACTATAAACAAAATGTCAAAACGAAGGTAAAAAAATTAGGAATATTTTGTTAATAAATAATTTTTCAATAATATAACATTGTGCAACAAAATTAAAGCGATTCAATATTATAAATAAAAATCAATAAATCTATTACTAGATCAATATATTCAATAAATCTGGCAAGAAATAATATTTTTTTCTTCCACATTGTTTCCTTACATTACCAACCTTATTCAATGCCTTAATTCTCATCAAAATTTTCAAACCAAAGAAGAGACAACTACATTTTGATTTTTTTTATCTCCTTTCATTCCTTCCACCATCGTCTGACGTTAAAAGTAAACTAGGTCTGGACTATTTTATTTTAGGTTTAATGTCTTCTTTTGCTGGCATGAACAATTTACTTTTCTTATACAACAAGCTGATATCATTGAGTTATATATGTAGTATTTCAAGATATAACTTAGTAATAGTTTGAGGATGAAACACTCAATAGTTACCACATATAGTATAATTAATCATTCCTAAAATATAAATATACAAATTAAAGGGTATTTACAATCTTCAGAAAAGAGCCGACAAAAACAATTATCGAAAAGATCACGGCACTAATCTCAATTTATAAGCGTGCTATATGGAAACAAATATTGGATTAACATGTAATTTACATATTCTTTGATGGGAGCTTTGTGAAATGATATTCGCATATCAGATCCTCAAATTCAGTGGATGATAGTACTGACTACAGAAAATTATGTTACATTTTTATTAATCAACAAATGCACGGATCAATATCAAATGACACAAACAAAATATAATTAATGAACATTATATTAATCTTTTATTGAATTGAACAACATACAAGAAGAAAACACAAGAATGATGGAAATAAATATATAATTAACGACCACAATCATAGGAGCAAACACAAGCATAGACTTGTGGATTTCCTTCAACACAAGTGCCATATCCATTTTGTGCTCTGTGACTTTGATAACACTGTTTCCTACAATCTGACAAGTTGCATCCGCTCGGGCTGAAAATGACTTGGCACCTTTTTGCCCCTTCTACTTTTGGAATCATAGTCTCAACTATATAAGAATTAGCAAACAAAATTTAACAAGCTATTATATAGAATGAACATGAAGAAAATAGTGCCAATAAATATACATGATAATATAAAGGATACTTAAATATTGGATAGGGACACAAAATAGTAGTTATTCTCTAGCTAGTTGATGAAAATTGTAAGAAAATTGCATATAACTTGTAGATAATATGTTTTTTAAATCGAAAGAGTATCAGTGAGTGTTAAAAATATAGAGTCATGATCTCAAATTGTATTATCATCATTGATCTATATTAGAGGAATAGAGGGCTAGGATTAAATCAAGGATAAAAGGCTACTGTGGGTACCGCGAACAGTAGAGTACCAACGGTAATATTAATGGACCGTTGGTACCGTAGTATATATAGAGAATAGAAGACTTGTAAAATTCATAACTTTTGATCAATAAAATCAATCTCCTCAGAATTCATAAAATCAACATGGTATCAGAGCCAGTCTGATTTATAACCCGATAACCCGATAACCCGATAACAGTGGTTACCAGTAAAACTGGTAACTTCATAAACCAACAAAAAACAGAAATTCACCAATTAAGCAAGCGTCAAAATGGATCAATGGGGGCAGCAAATCAGTGAAGCTACCAACCCATCGAAGTTAACTCCGACATTGCTCAACAACCCATCTTTAAGTGGCCGAGATAAAATTGATTTCATCACAGGAGATCATGCAAAACCAAAACCAGCAAATTCAGAAAAACCAACAGAAGCCGAGAAAATCCAAATCCGAAAATGGCAAAAAGAAGACCATACAGTAATGGCTCTCTTATATGGGTCTATGGAGCAACAAATCACAGATTTATTTCTCCAAAGCTGTGAAACATCCAAAGAACTGTGGGACGAGCTCAAAGCTTTTTATGGGCAACAAAAAAACCACGCACATGTATATCGGCTCCGACTTGAAATCCAACAAGAAAAAAAGGGGTCTCGAACCCACTTAGAATACCTTGCTTCTCTCAAAAAGAAGCACGACGAACTTGATATTTATCGCCCATTCACAACAGACCCGAAAGACCTCAAAAAACGCAAAGAAGAAGATCGGATTTTCTCGTACCTTGCGGGTCTTGACGCAAATTACGAAGGTATCCGGTCGCAAATCATTCGAGCACCCGACCTTCCTTCCTTTTCCGAAGTGGTAAACCAAATACAACGTGAGGACTCACTGCGAGAGGCTATGGGGGGTCCTCAAGCCAGTCACGGCGAGGGACACGAGCCCCACGGCCATGCCTCGCATTTTCCCCAAAATCACCGAAACCCTAATTCTCAGAAATCTCAAAATTGGCAAAATCCAAAGGGAGAGACATGCTCTCACTGCAAAAAGGAGGGACATAAGGCCGAGAAATGCTATTTTCTTCACCCCAATCTCCGGCCTAAGTGGTGGAGAGAGGAACCGAAGAGAGGCGGAGAAAGAGACGGGAAGAAGAAAATCGCAACAATAGAAGGGGGCGGATACGCTGCTCAGACCGAAGAAATAAAAAGATATCAAACCGGTTCGGGTGAACCGGGTTTACCTTCTGGCGGGTCATGCGCTGGCGGGTCAGGCGCTGGCGGGTCAGGCGCTGGCGGGTCAGGAGCTGGCGGGTCAGGTGGATCAGTGGATCAAATGCAACAGTTGCTGCACCAACTAACCATGCTGCTGTCTCAAAACAATTCTGGTTCTTCATGTGGTATTTTATCAAACTCAAAGAATTTTAATTTATTTGACCAAATAATTGTCGATAGTGGTGCAACCGACCATATGTTTGGAAATATAAAATTCCTTGAGAATATTAAACCATCTGAAATTGACCAATATGTAACCGTAGCAAATGGTATGAAAGAAAAAATTCATGGGGTAGGAGAAATTACTTTGAAAAACAAAAAAATTAACAATGTTTTATTTTTAAAAACATTTCCTATAAATCTAATTTCGGTAAAAAAACTAACGCAAGAATTTGATTGTAAAATAATTTTCTCACATGAAAATGTAATCTTTCAGGACCGGGTAACCGGGGACAAGATTGGTGAGGGTGTGCTTAAAAATGGACATTATATTTTGGATATAGAAAATTCAA
Source organism: Carex parvula (assembly GCA_025461045.1). NCBI lineage: Eukaryota > Viridiplantae > Streptophyta > Magnoliopsida > Poales > Cyperaceae > Carex > Carex parvula. The sequence continues at coordinate 208,440 of JAJGRW010000934.1, read as the reverse complement.
GATTTTGTGCTTCAACAAGTTTGATTAATTACGATAGGTGGCACAAGAGACTTGGGCATCCCTCCAACAAGATTTTAAATAGCATTTTAAATTCCAAAAATTCTAGTTGTATTAATTGTGATATATGCAAGTTAGCTAAGCAAACGAGACTTCCCTTCTCACTTTCCACTAATAGAAGTGAAGCTCCGTTTGACTTAGTTCACTCCGATGTATGGGGTCCGGCCCCAATTAATTCTTATAATGGATTTAAATATTTTGTTATATTTATTGATGATTTTTCAAAAGCTATATGGTTGTATTTACTTAAATCAAAAGACGAGGTATTTATGTGTTTTAGAGAATTTCTATGCCTTATAGAAACTCAATTTAACACTAAACTTAAAATCTTTAGATCGGATAATGGAACGGAATTTGTAAACAAAAATTTTACCAATCTTTTTAAAGAAAAAGGAATTATACATCAAACGACTTGTATAAATACTCCCGAACAAAATGGAGTATCGGAAAGAAAAAATAGACATTTATTAGAAATGACACGTGCATTATTATTTCAAAATAATGTTCCAAAAATATATTGGTCGGATGCCATCCTTTGTGCTACATATTTAATTAATAGATTACCAAGTGTTATTTTAAAAAATAAAAGTCCAACCGAAATCCTTTATCAACAAAAAAAGAATCTTGATCATTTAAGGATTTTTGGGTGCGTATGTTTTGTTCACATTAAAAGAAAAGATAAATTTGATTTTATGTCAAAAAGGACTATTTTTTTAGGATATTCACCATACAAAAAAGGTTACAAGTGTTATGACCCTATTACAAAAAAACTATTTATTTCTAGAGATGTAATTTTTAATGAAGATGAACCATATTTTAAAAAGGGGGTAGATGATAAACAAAAAAATATTTTTCGGCCAATGCCACCTCTTTTAGATGATTTAGATTTTATACAAAACGAGGATTACGAAATCGAATCCAATAATGAGGAAGAAGAAATAAATAATAATGATGATAATAATAATGATAATGATAATGATAATAATAATGAGGAAGAAGAGAATACTATGGTTAGAAGGTCCATAAGAGTGCGTCAACCATCCACTAAACTCAAGGACTTTATAACCTATTCGGTACAATACCCTATACAAGATTTTGTATCATATGCAAATATTTCACCAAATTATCATGCATTTCTTATTTCTATCCAACAAGAGATAGAACCAAACACTTACCAAGAGGCAATAACCAAACCGGTATGGTGCAAAGCTATGGAAGATGAACTAATGGCTTTAGAAAAAAATGATACATGGAAAATTGTACAACTACCAACAAACAAAAAAACCGTAGGATGTAAATGGGTGTACAAAATAAAATACAATAGTGATGGTACCATAGAACGGTACAAAGCTAGGTTAGTGGCCAAAGGGTATACTCAAACCTATGGTATAGATTATAATGAAACTTTTGCACCGGTAGCAAAAATGAATACCGTTAGAATTTTATTTTCTATTGCGGTAAATAACAATTGGGACTTGTACCAAATGGATGTAAAAAATGCTTTTCTTCAAGGAACACTTGAAGAAGAGGTGTATATGACCCTACCACCCGGCCATAAAATAGAAAACAACTCTAAACTCGTTTGTAGGTTGAATAAATCAATCTATGGATTGAAGCAATCGCCTCGGGCATGGTATGGCAAACTTAGCTCATATTTAAATTCTTGTAATTTTAAAACTAGTAGTGCCGACCATTCTTTATTTACCAAACAAGAAGGAAAAAATGTAACCCTTGTGTTAGTATATGTAGATGACCTAATAATTACCGGAAATAATTTAGAAGAGATTAGCAAAATCAAGTCCAAATTAAAAGAAAAATTTGATATCAAGGATTTAGGATATTTAAAATATTTTTTAGGAATAGAAGTAGCTTCTTCCAATAAAGGCCTATTCCTTTCTCAAAGGAAATATACCTTGGATTTGTTGAAGGAAACCGGAAAATTAGGTTGTAAACCGGCCTCCACACCTATAGATAACAAATATAAATTAAATACCGAGGATGGTGAACCCTTAGAGGACATAAGCCAATTTCAAAGACTCGTAGGAAAATTAATTTACCTTACGGTAACCCGTCCGGATATTTCCTTTTCCGTAAGTCAAATTAGTAAATTCATGCATTCCCCAAAAACACCCCATTTAGAAGCCATAAACAGAATATTAAGATATTTAAAAGGAAACCCCGGAAAAGGCATAAAAATGATAAACAATAATTCTAACGAAATATGTGGCTATTCCGATGCAGATTGGGCCGGTAGCTTTGATAGAAAATCCACCACCGGCTTTTGTACATTTGTAGGCGGGAATTTAGTCACATGGAAGAGCAAGAAACAAAATGTCGTAGCTCGATCGAGTGCGGAGGCGGAATACCGAGCTATGGCATCCACCGCAAGCGAATTAATATGGATTAAACAACTACTTAGAGATATGGGCATTAAACATGATCAACCTATGAAGATGTATTGCGATAATAATTCCGCTCGTCATATCGCATCGAATCTCGTGTTTCATGAGAGAACTAAGCACATAGAAGTGGATTGTCACTTTATTAGAGAAAAAGTCCAAGCCAAAGAGATAGAGACACCGTTCGTATGTAGCAAAGAACAACTTGCGGATGTTTTTACCAAAGGATTGGATCCGACGAATTTCGAGACTATCAATAGCAAGCTAGGATTGCATGACCTATACCTTCCTAGCTTGAGGGGGAGTGTTAAAAATATAGAGTCATGATCTCAGATTGTATTATCATCATTGATCTATATTAGAGGAATAGAGGGCTAGGATTAAATCAAGGATAAAAGGCTACTGTGGGTACCGTGAACAGTAGAGTACCAACGGTAATATTAATGGACCGTTGGTACCGTAGTATATATAGAGAATAGAAGACTTGTAAAATTCATAACTTTTGATCAATAAAATCAATCTCCTCAGAATTCATAAAATCAACAGTGAGTGACTTGGACAAATTCATAATTGATCGAAAGGCTATATTTTTTTGTTAAAACAGTACCTGAAGCAGTCACGAGAATGACAAGAATAATGACTATAGGTAACTTGATCATCTTTGATTTATCCTTAAAATTGGTCCTTTCTTTCTCTTCAAATTAGCTAGAAAAGGTTTATTATGTGCTTAAAGGAATCGTCTCCAAGTGACTTTTATAGCTTCATTGTCTTGTTGAATTCCTCACTCCATATTTGATTAGTTATTATAATTCGGTAATTAGGTTAGAAAGATTGTTTCCAACACTAAATTGGTTATCATAATTTGGTTTGATTATTAGAAAACAAAAAACTTGTAAAAACAATCCTTAAGGCTCTGATATTTGTTATTCAGTTGGTCAAAGTCAGTTGAGAAAAAGGTAAATCAATATAATTTGTGTTGCTAGAATTATTTAAAAGAATGTTAAGGTTGGGAGGAGGGTTAGCTATTTCAACTCCCACCATATTTGGTTATTATGAGGAGGAAAATAAAGTTGTTTACTATTTCTCTTATGTTGTTGTTTATATTTCCAACAAAACTACGTACGTACCTTTAATAGGTAAAAAAAAATAGAGAATGTTAAAATTATCTGTAATAAATGTAGAACATTAAGAAAAGTATAATATCTTACAAATAATTTAAGAAAAATTGTGCAAGATTTTTAACTAAATTTTTTTTTCAACAAACATGTAATAAACATAGTTAATTAGAACTTGAGTCATTTTTTTTTTACTTTAGAGAGAAATTTATTTTAGTAATTTTGTATTGTATATACAAGACACAAATATATGAACAATAAAAAAATAGCACTAATGAAATGAAGTGCAAAATTTAAAAGATTTAAAACTAAATCTATAAACATAATGTCTTTCAAGTAAAAAAAATTACTGTTGCTTTGTTGAACTGTTGGATAAATAGGCCATGTTTGGTTATAGAGTAAAATATAATAAGGATTAAATTGCTTATTCATATTATTACTCATATTTTACATTTTATTTGATAGTTAGAGTCATGACTTAAATTAATCCACTTGATGGAGTAATATGTCGGAAAATGAATCACCTATAACAGTGGGTTCTACAAGTAGAGTAAGCGTGGAGTAAAATAATTCACCTAAAGAGTTCTAAAGCAATGGCAGAGCGGATTGCATAGCTCCACAACCAAACATGACCATATTGTTCTTATTTTATTAAGCTATTTAGGAGCCTTAAATTATTGAGCTAGTATACTTCGAATTGAATGGAACAAATTAAAATAACTTCAATTTATTTAGTTCGGTTCTTAATTAGTTGATACGTTTAATCAGTTCGAGTCAGTTCTAATTTTAAAACTGAAAAAAATTATTTTGACTATCTTACTTCTTTCAACCGAACCAATGATTTGAACACCCCTACGCCAGTCCAAGCCCAAGAATATCTAACTGAATAAATAGAAAGGGAAAAATAAAGAAAGAAAAGAACCAGAGATCCGGCCAATTTTTTTATTAATGTCTTCCAAAAAAAATAACAAAAATGCCCTCTAATTTTAAATTTTTCAAAAAATGACTCAACCGCCCCACTGTGGGGCGGTCGTCTATGGGAATGCGGCAGTTCTCTTTTTTTTTGTTTTTTTATTAAAATTGAGGAGTAATTGAGTAGTAAAATTATTCATCAATTAATTTTTGTAATGATTAATATTAAATTGATAATATAAAATCCTGATTAAATGACAGAACAAAACATAAATATTGTATTAGTTCCACTAAAAAAATGAGAAACATCCTTCTTTCAGACGGATGTATATGAATGCTCCAACAATTATACATGGTTTTATTGTATGATCCATGTGTGTAAAAGAAATATAATATTTTTCCACGTCATCGATTCGTGTCTTTCTGTTATAATGCATCTTTATCTATTTATTGTAAGTTATTTCTCTCATTTCTAAAGCACATATAGGTTGTATATGTATTTATCTAATGCATATCTTGTAAACAGGCGAGACTAGGGCAATGGATGAGGTAAGAGAGACGATATCTTCACTGAGAAGGTGAAAAATGACGACGAAACTTCAAATGGCCATAAAACGGCTCTCGAGTGTCCGATTTCAACAAATGACCACTTTTCAAAAAGCTTGCAAGAAGATGCATGCGTTGGTGACAGCTATGCTATTATCTGAGATTCAGAATTTCAAAAACACGAAGGGAAGAGTCTCAAAACTTGAGTTGAAGTTTCCGATTAAGTTTTTCATTTCTAATTTTTTATTTTTTTTTCTTTTACCATATTTTTTCTTAAGCATTGTTCAAGTAAATGTATGAAGTCTCATATCTATGATTTTTTTGTTATATTTTCAATTTTTTTAGCTAGAATGTTATTCATGTAACTAATAATATGTGATATTTTTTCTTACATATTGTTCATTTAAGTGTATAAAGTATCAAATGTAGAGTTTTTTGTTATATTTTCATTTTTTAGTTCAAATGTATTCATGTAAATGTTTTCATTTTGAAATTTAGTTTAGTTTTTTTGTAATTCAGATCTAGGATAAGCTATTAAAAAAAAGAACAATTGATGAAATTTAGTTTAGTGTTTTATCAAAATAATTAGTTTACTATTTTAATTTTGAGATTTTTCAAAAAAAATAAAAAAGATAAAGAGAAAACTTCCCCATTGTGGAACGGTCACGCCATTTTTCAAATTTTAAAAATTGGATGGCATTTTTGTTATTTTTTTTAAGGACATTAATAAAAAAAATCGGGAGATCCGGCACAATAAATCAAGGAAACATGAAAAACTCAAAAAGCCCCACATATAAAAGGAAGCACAATAAATCAACCCAGCGCAAACAGGAATTCGGATCCCTCGTATACCTGACCCGCGTTCAGATCCCAATTCCTTATCGGGTCGGATGGAAGCTAACCCACCGATGGGTCCGATACTACTCTCCTCCTTTTTTCCCTGAACCACCTCTCTCTCTCTCTTCTCTCTCTTCCCCTCCTTACACATTTGTAGCAAATGAGCACTTTAAACGCGGTGTGGTACGCCGAGTCTTACCATCCAATCCAAGCTGGTAGCATCGACGGTACGGATGTACTTCCCCACGACAACGCCGTCTATCGTGCTCATCTCTGCTCTTCCTCCGGCCTCTGTTCGTCTCTCTCTCTCTCTCTCTCTAACAACTCTTACTGTAGTAGGTTTTAATTACCACAGTTAAGCAATAAACAACTTATCTGGACTTGAATCTGAGGTGGGCAATCCTTGATTTAGTCAGAAAACCTTACATAGTTAAAAAAAATTAAAGAAATGAGGATTGATTATAATTACTCAGTGACTGGTACCAGTATTTTACGTTCTGTCAGGTATGTATTGGTATAGTTTCTGTTCCTTACTGGTACAGTTTTCTCTGAGATCAGGCAGTATTTTGATGTTTGCTTAAGGAGGTTTTAATTACCACAGTTAAGCAATTACACAACTTATCTGGACTGGAATCTGAGGTGGGAGTCCTTGATTTAGTTAGAAAACCTTACATAAGTTAAAACAAATTAATGAAATGAGGATTGATTATAATTACTCAGTGACTGGTACCAGTATTTTACATTCTGTCAGGTATGTACTGGTATAGTTTCTGTTCCTTACTGGTACAGTTTTCTCTGAGATCAGGCAGTATTTTGATGGTTGCTTAAGTAGGTTTTAATTACCACATAAGCAATTAAACAACCTGTCTGGACTGGAGTCTGAGGTGGGAATCCTTGATTTAGTTAGAAAACCTTACATAGGTTAAAACGAATTTATGAAATGAAGATTGATTGTAATTACTCAGTGACTGGTACCATTAGTTTTCATACTGTCAGGTGTGTACTGGTACCATTACTCAGTGACTGGTACCAATATCCTGTACCAAGGTTGAGCTGGCACTGGACAAACAGTGCTAATTGGTGACCCATTTGGAGATGATGTACTATTTATCTTACTATTCACTATTATTTCAGATGAACCATTTGGAGATCCAAAGGTTATTGGTGACCCGTATTGTACCGTGTTTGTTGGGCGCCTCTCACGAGAGACTGAAGAAAAAACCCTTAAAGAGGTTTTCCTTTTTTTTAGCCTTTTTGTATGGTACTGTGCAAGAACCCTTTTGGTGTTTTTGTTATTTGAATGAAGGTCATTTATTTGTTTTCTCTTGATAAGGTTATGAGCAAATATGGGCGAGTGAAGAACATAAGATTGGTGCAGGATATTGGTAAGAAGTTTTTGCATATAATCATTTATTAAAATACATTTTTCTTTCAAATTTCCTCTTTGATCATGAAGTTTCAAAGTTCTCGTTTTGGTCCCTATAAATTCCAACTTGTATCATTTGATCCTGTCATCTTCTTTCATTCAAGAGTGAGCAAAAGATAACCAACCAAAATCTCAATTCATTTCAGTTTTCTTTTGGACCAAAATGCAAACTTAGTGATCATTTCATTTGTGTAATTTTCTGATTCTTTCGACACACATTGCTATTTGAACACACTAACACTTGTAATGGGTTTTTTAGTTACCGGAGCCTCGCGCGGATATGCTTTTGTTGAATTTGAAACTGAACGAGAGATGCGTAGAGCTTATGAGGTAATACTCTAAAGCTTGAATTACTCAATTTTTTCAGCATTTTATTTTGATGTTTTCTTATGTTTAAGTGCTCTAAATTTCAATGCCTAATGAATGAATAAAGTTGCATTATTTTGTGAAATTTTGATTACATATTTTCTTTGTTACTCATACTGGCATCAAGGATTATATTTTAAAACTTGTTGTAATTCTTTAAGGATGCACATCATTCGATAATTGATGGAAACGAAGTAATTGTGGATTACAATAGGCAACAGCTCATGCCGGGTTGGATACCACGCAGATTAGGTATAGGAGAACTTTTTTTAATTACTTGTTGATTGTTTTTACTTTGTTTGCTATGTTTGTCATTTTGCAACTAATGCCCAAAATTATTCAAATATTTGCCACTTATGCCCAGTTGTATGTTATTATCACGGAAAAAACAAAATCTTCTAAAACTGGACTAGAATGCCCCTCACAAAAATCTAGTATCAAGCCTAGTAAATTTATGGGTTTAAGTTTATCTTAACTTAAAAGTTTATTTGTTTCAGTCAGTGTGAACAGTATAAAGGAAAATAGTTATAATAGCATAACTTCACCTTTGTTTTAGCAGTATGGTATTCTGTGCAAATGTTTTTACTTGAATTCATTGTGTAAGAAGTGTTTCATTATATCTTCAAACCACAAGAAAATTGTGGGTATATTTGCAAAAGCGCATGACATAAGTGTAATAAAAGTTCTGAATTACACTTGTTTAAAGGAGGGGGCTTAGGAGGCAAGAAGGAATCAGGCCAGCTTCGGTTTGGAGGCCGAGAGAGACCATTTAAAGCTCCATTGTATGAAATCAAAATCTCATTATTACTGTGGTTAACTATTTAATATTGTTAAGTATATTGCATGAAGATGTAAAGCAATAACTCGGGTTTTGTATGAACAGGAGGCCAATACCTCATGATGAATTGAAGAGGCTCGGTATACCACCACCACCCGAAGGACGATATATACCACGCTTTAAGGTATTATCTTTTATTTGTTTTAAAAGGATAACATATGTTTCAAAATTGCTTCTTATGCATTGTCAAAAATTCTAACCAATAAGACAATCCAATGGAGCAACATTTTCTTTTTATTCTTTATTTTTTTTTTTTTGGAAATAGTGGGTTTATTATCACCATTGATGGTATAAGTTAAGATTTCAGACCTAGTTTACTAAGAGAACAAAAAAATTCTGAATAATTCTCTTTTGGTTATCAGTAACCTATGAATAATATATATTTGAAATCAACAGTATCACAAAATTTCCTTGTATTCAGCATAGCTGCTCAAACTCAAGGGCTTTTTTTTAAATGATGAAAGTGGGGGAAACCCACCGGTTTCATAACGAAATCTTAATTTGTTCTTACCAAAGGTGGTACCAAACATCTGGTACCTCTAATCATAATTACAGGCCAAGAACTCTTTGGTTTAAATGTGGCCATTTTTATTTTTAAAGGTTCCATCACCTCCTAGACGTAAAAAGAACAATATAGACACTCGAGATTCACCACTTAGGCATAGATCTCAAGATAGGGAAGAAGATACCCACTCAAGGCACAGATCCAAAAATAGGGAAGAACACGAGTCGAAATCGAGGCATCGATCTCATGACAGAGAAGATTCATGGTCAAAGAGCAAGCATGAAGATTCCGGAGACTACAATGAGGATTCAGTGCAAATGCATAGATCAAAGGATAAGAAAGAAAATGAGTCACGATCAAGGCACCGATCTCGAGATAGGGAAGATACCCACTCAAGGCACAGATCCAAGAATAAGGAAGAACAAGAGTCTCAATCGAGGCGTCGATCTCAAGACGGCGAAGATTCATGGTCAAAGAGCAAGCATGAAGATTCCAGAGAACGATCAAGGCACCGAGATAGAGATAGAGATAGGGAAGATTCAAGGTCAAGGCATGGTGACAGGTCCAAGCATAGAGTAGATTCCGGAGAAGATTCACGGTCAAGAGAGAGATCTGAGGAGAGAGAATCTAGGTCATACAAGCAGCATTGAAGTTCTTTAGAAGAATGCAATGAAAACCCGATAGAGCGCATTCTTACAAAAGAGAAAGGTCTCATCATCATAGAAATAGATCGACAAGCCAAGGCTATGGTCATTAATAATTGACTTCTGTATGATTTTCTTTTTGGATGTGTTGAAAAATATTTAGATTAAACAAGCTTTTTCCTAAATATGTCGACATGTCGGGTATGGAGGGGAGTTCGAAGTTCTAGGGTTTCATCTCTATATCAGCTTGGTGGCTGTTGAAATTCAAATGTGGCAAATAAAATCCAATTAGTCAAAATTTCTGAACTGTTCAATATGATCTCGATATAAAAATGTACTTGCAAATTGAATTTTACATTTAGAAATATTTTACTATTTTTTAGATAGGTAGAACCAAACATACCATATTGGGCAATAAACGAAGAGGAAAAGAGTGAGGTTAGTACTATGCAAAACGCATATCGGTTTGTATTGTGGATCTACAACTTTATTTTCAAAATCCAAACAATCGATTTGAACTGATTAATGTGATTTCCATATGGAAATGCACTTGGAGTCTTGGAGGCCAAAACTTTTGACCAACTCAAAATCTTATATTAATTGCTGCACCATCTGCCTTGAAGGAAATCATATATTTGTGAGCAAGACATGACAACAAACTATTAAGGATAAATCAAAAACAATAAAAAAAATGCAAAGATGATTGCACAAATTATTTATTTTTAATGAAGCACTAAAACATGACAACAAACAGGATACGGAAGAATATTAAAAGTGAAAAAAAAAAAACAAATATTATTAGTTGTCAACTCTGATTTTGAGGTAATACACGTTCTTCCAAAACAATTATCACACAAGAAAAAAAAACCACACGAAATCCTTAAAAAATAAAAAAAATTAAAGGAGGCTCTACAAATATACAGTATCAACAAAACAGATGCTCCAAAACTTGCTTCTATACCTTTCCAAAAAGATTTTGTCACAGGAATTGAGAACTTCAAATCGAGAAGACAGACTGCCAAAAAACAAAATTTATAACAAGGTCAGTTGAAGTGGAGGCCTTTCCAAGTCAGTTGGATTTGGATCATTTTGATCTAAGAGCTACTGGTACTGGTACTGGTACTGAAGGTCTGAGGTAGTGAACAGTTTGCTGCTGTAGTGCAGTTACCAGAAGATCATTCATACCTGTTTGCTGTTAACTTCCAAGTTGTTTTTTTTTTTTTTTTGTTACTTGAATGTTTTTTATTTGATTTCGATTTGAATTGAATCTCAGTTGATGTTTCAGTAGATTCTTTTTTGAGCATTGGGTGAGGTTAATGTTTAATCTAAGGAAATCTGTACCCTGGTACCGGTTGGTACCATAGGGCTTCAGTGCTTTAATACATTGTACTCAGTCAAAAGGTTTCCAAAATGAAAGGGAATTGGTGGCAACAAGGACAATTATGTCTTTTACACAGTAGCAGAAGAAACTGCTGAGAGTGAATCCTTCCAGAAATGGTAGAGAATTGGAAACATTCATTACTCACCGAGAAAAGAGGTGGAGGTGTTGAATGCATTCAAATCAAGTGAACTCAAGAATCAGGAGCTGGAGTATCAATAACTGGGGCAGGAGGCTTATGTGCAAGTAGAGGAGAGAGTGCCTTCACTACTATGCTCATGCTTGGCCTGAACTCTGCTTCATACTGCACGCATAGTGCTGCTACTGCAGCAAGCTGAAAAAACCACCAAAATAAATGCCGCATTTTGTAACACAATGTGAGCAAGAGACTAGTAACTATACTGAGAATAATGAAAAAGTTTTCTTTGTTTATATTTTATTTTTTTTTAGTGAGGCTATGGTACTATGCATAGTGCGGATCGGTGCGTACTACAGATTAATAAATTCGTTTTCAATGTTCAAACAGTCGATTTGAATCATTCAACATCATCTCCATATCAAAATGTGCTTGTGGACTAAATTTTACATTTTTTAGAAACTTATTACTATTTTTTAAGATTGGCAGAAAATCACTACTTTTGAATGGTCTACAATTTTTAGATCAAGTGATTTTCTACCTATCTAAAAAAATAGGAAAAAAATTTTAAAAAATGTAATTTTGATCTACAAGTACATTATGATATGGAGATCATGTTGAATGGTTCAGATCAACAGTTTGGACATTGAAAACAAAGATATTAATCTGTAGGATAGACCAATCCACGCTATACATAAATACCATATATTATTATTTTTTTAATTGTTGTTCTCTTTGTCAATTTATAAACAAAAATACACCTAAACAGACCTTGGCAACGCCTTTTGGAGGGTACTCTCCCCTGAGCCTCGGATCCACACACTGTTTCACCTTGTCTTCACTTAATCTTGGGGTTGCCTGTACCAGTAAAAAAAATATTACCATCATATCTTAGAATTAAACCAAAAGCAACATTCCTGCTCAAATGAAGCAAACATTTACACTTACCAGTTAAAACTTAAAACTTGCTTCTAGTTACAAAATTGGGTTATTAGAAAACTGAACATTTCTCTTAAACAGGCTACATATTTTTTTATTTTTTTAATAAAGGGTAAAATGGATACTTTCTAAATTTAAAAATGAATTTTAATAAAAAAGACAATCAATTGGGTAAATTTGTGAGTTTTAAAAATTTAGAGGGGTAAATATGATATTATGAATTTTAGAGGGGAAAATACGTAATTTCGAGTTTTTAAGGGGCATACATGAAATCCCTCTTATTATAAAGCCAAGAATTCTGAATTGAACCAAGAGTAACATTCCTGCTTCAACGAAGGAACATTTACACTAACCGGTTAAAACTTAAAACTTGCTTCTAGTTACAAAATAGGGTTATTATGCACATGCACCACAGAAAAGAAAGAGAACAACTTACCCACGTAACAAGACTCTGCTGTCCTCTCGGCATGGTGTGATCCACCGGTTTTCTTCCCGTAAGAAGCTCCAACAGAACAACTCCAAAGCTATATACATCACTCTTCTGAGTAAGTTGCCCAGTCATAGCATACCTGCATTTTATATCATATATCAATACACATGGCTCTAAAGTATTGGTCAAGACCACCACAAGTATAAAATGGAACTCATTTATGTAATTCTGACGTGTACACAAGCGGTAAAGAAACGAACCATTTGCCCTCGAAAACCGACCAATTTAAAGATGGGCATTTTTCTTAAATAGGCTACATATTTTTTTATTTTTTAATAAAGGGTAATATGGGTATTTTATAAATTTAAAATGAGTTTTAATTGAAAAAGTAATAAAATGGGTCAATTTGTGAGTTAAATTGGTGTATTTGTGAAGTCTAGAGGGGGGAAATACGTAATTTTAAAGTTTTGAGGTGTATACATGAAATGCCCCCCCCCCCCCCCCCAAAAAAAAAAAAAATTAATACGGGAAACAATGTCATGACATTTATGGAAACAGTACTGGTACAGTTGTAAAAGTTGAGTGCTTACTCAGGTGCATGGTATCCAAAGGTACCGAGAACCCTGGTAGAATGGAGACGAGCTGCCATATCAGGAGACTGATTTGACAGATTAAAATCAGCGATTTTTGCCTTGAATTCGTCGAATAGAAGTACGTTGCTAGATCTGATATCTCGGTGTATAATTGAAGGCTGGATCTTCTCATGAAGGAACTCTAGACCTTTTGCTGAATCAACTGCAATTCTGACGCGTTGCATCCAGTCAAGCGGTGGGCCCGGCTGAGCCCCTTGCACTCCCTTTCGCCCTGAATACACAAAAAAATAAGAAAGATTGTTAGTGAATTTCTTAGCATGTTTTAAGATATAAAAAAGAGTTGCAAATATAGTAGTAGTACCATGTAAGATGTCATGAAGGGAACCCATAGTTGCAAATTCATAAGCTAATATACGATTGTTTTCTTCGAAACAGTATCCAATCATTTCAATGAAGTTTTCATGCTTCAATCTTGACACCCTTGATACCTAGCACCAAGTAAAGAATGATCACATCTCAATAAGGTCCTGACATAAGTTGGGTTTTATTCATACTGTAAACAAATCATAGCAAAATTTTCAAAATTTAGAAACCCTAGGATATATGGAGAAAGTTAGACAACACAAACCTTAAAGAACAGATGTGAATGCATAAGATAAAATACAAAGCAAAACATAAATACAACCAACATGCTATAAATACAGAAGAGTGAGGCTATGGTACTATGCATAGCGCGGATTGGTTATATGGATCAATATCTTCGTTTTGAAGTTTACATAGTCAATCTGAACTGATGAAACATGATCTCCATATGAAACTCTACATGCAGACTAAATTTTACATTTTTTTAGAATTTTTTTATTATTTTTTAGATAGGTAGAAAATCACTACTTTTGAATGGTCTATAATTTTTAGATCAAGTGATTTTCTTGCAAGCACCTGTCATACAAGTACCAGTAACTAGTGCATTTGTACCTGAGTTAAAAATTCAAATTCAGGCTCAGGATCAGCTGAAGCATCAAACTTTTTAACCGCGACCTGTTTCTCTTCACTGAACATAGCATAGTATACTCTTCCATAGGATCCTTCACCGATTAAAGCCTTCGACCCAAAATTGTCGGTTTTCTCTTTCAATTCGGCCAATGACAATACAGGCACTTCAATTGGTGGAGGTTCTTTTGGTATAACATTCTTTCCAGCAGTCGAATATTTTGACTGATTTTTGTCACCTAAAAAGTAGACGAGTAAGGAAAGAAGATACAGAAATTATATTGGGTCCATACATTTTGGGCATTACAGTATTACTATGGAAACTGTCGAATTAGCACAACCAAAATGTCAAAACATACATAAAACACAAAAATATCCCTACAAATTGTGGAGAAAAATTAAATCCATAACCCTCCCTTGGCCTTCTTTGTTTGCCCCAAATATCATTCATCCTGGCCAAGGGCGAAAGGTAATGCATTGAAAAGGGTGCTAAGCCACCTCTATAAATTGAAAATTTGTAATTTTGCCCATTAAATTTTATAAATTTTGTATGCATTAATACTTTTAGGCCCCCCTTACAATATAAAATTACACTACACTTGATTTCTAACCCCCCCCACCCCCCCCCCCCCCCCCCCCAAAAAATCTCAATTTTCTAGTTCTGCACCTGATCCTGGCATATTTATCTCTCACAAATTTGACCAAGAAAAATTGAAGCTAGAGGATTGTCACTGTATGTTGTACGGGTATTAGAGTATTATATAATATTTCCAAGTAGGCTACTACTCATGTCATGAGGTTTTGCTAGAATAAACCAAAAATTTCCCTAAAATTAGCAACAAATTCCACACCCGGATAAAACTCGTATTAATCTCATAGAGAAATAAAAGTAATACCATCACTGTCTGAGCTATTGTGATAATCATTCTCATGAACTTGGTAGTGATCGATGGGTCGGGTACAACACAGCCACCGGCGCAGCGTAACTCCTTTCATGTACCTCTTTTTTTTACTGTTTATGTAATCTGTGCATTAATAGCAGAGTGTTAGTTAGTGAATTATCCATAAATCTGCACAGAATTTGTCAAAATTGCAAATACAAATGCAAAATAATGCTATGTCCTATAATCTGAGGGATATTCAGGGGCAAATTTCAAAATGTATCAATTACTACAGCAAGTCAGTTTTCTTTCTTCTTTGAAAAATGATCCTAAGCAGCGAGAAAAATAAAGAAACTCAATTGATGAATTGAATTTTACTGTTTACGACACGAACAAAAGCAGCGACAAAAACGAGAACATTTTTCCGATCAAGCTAGTGTTTTAAGATAAGCAGAATCCACATAATATCCGTAGAAATAATCAATCCTTACTCCTTCGATCAGAATTTAACCAGAAATTGTAAAATACAATGAAAAAATCCATAAAATTCATCTAAAGAAAGAAGCAATTGTCTGGTGTTCATACCTAGAGATTCAGAGAGAGTAAAAGAGAAAGAGAAAGGGGAGATCGATGAATTGAAGTGAGAAGAGAAAGGTGAAGAGAGAGCGATGAATTGAAGTGGAAGGAAGGGAAGCTAGGGTTTAGGAAGAGAGGAGAAAGGCGCGTGGTAGCAAATACCGAATCATTTCAGTTCGAGAAACAGCGTGGAGCACCGAGCAAATAACGAACGAATTCGTCAATTCAATTCATCACAGTGCAACATATCTCCTGAGGTAACAGAATATTTTTTATATTAGGACCGTCCGATTAGAATCCGCACGGATAATTGAAGAGATCTGTGCATTCTACGTTGGATTGGACGGTCAGATCTAAATAAAAATATCCTGTTACCTCAGAAAATATGGACTCGTACGATAGCTGCTTTCCGCGTTGCGGTTCTTTTTTTAATTCCAGGTGCTCCAAGGAATTCCATCTGTTTACAGTTTAGTCCGGATCTTCTGCGCCACATGCTATTCCCATTTGCTTTTACCTGAGTTGGGCTGTCATGTATCACCTACGTCGGCAGTCAAATTTATTTGTCAATACAATTATACGGTTGATTATTAAATTATAATTAACAAAAAATAAATTATAGATATATTTTATGTCACTTGAATACATTATATGTGTGTTACATTTTATTAATATTGTCTGTATGTTACTTTTTATTGATATTGTATGTATATTATATTTTATGTAATTTGAGAGTTTTATGATCTTTTATTAATATTGTATGTATATTATATTTTATGTAATTTGAGAGTTTTATGGTCACACAACTGGTGATAAAACTGAATTGTTAAGTTTAATTCTTATTTTAATAATATTTGAGTAGATTGTCATATTTATCAATTATTTTGTTGACAATATATTATTATTTATGTAAAAGTTTTGTCCTTTTGAGTGTACGTAATATTATGTTCACTCGAAATTTAATATATTTTTTAAATTTAGTCTATATTTGGTAGATTATGATCTGTATATACATCGTGGTTTTTTTCTATATTATTTTGAGATTTCGAAACGTACATGTTATAGTATACTAGACACATATGTTATATGTAACTAAATGTTTTTATTTTAATCAACCAAATTCGTTAAGAAAATAGTAATTGTTATTTGTTTTATTTTATACCTCACATTACTTGATGCATACATATTTTAACTTGGATTTTTTTCAACCTTACTAAAAAATGAACACACTTTCTATTCCCTTTCTTTACCAAAGAAGTATCATTTTAATAGGTCAAAGGAGTCAATTTTTTTTTTCTAAAATTGTTAGTTATTAACATAGTGACATAATTTACAAATTATTTGTTTTTTGTGTCACGAATCAAAAGCCGTATTATTTGGTTGATCGAACACCGAATTATTCACGAATATTTGCAACTTTTACGAATTTTTCCAAATTTGACAAATTATTCACAAATAATTCGCGAATTTTTTTAACTGAGATCTCCAGTCCGGACTCAATGTGTAATTTCAAATCATTCCCGAATTATATCCAAATTATACCCAAATTCTTCCCGAATCATGAATTTTCAAACCGAACCTGAATAATTCATTTGTCACTATAGTTATTAACTATAATAATCACACGGAGGGCCACATAATCCAGTGTATAGACAATCACTGTTACCTTTCCAGCACCTTTGGCGACATTCTATATCTGTCAATTTCATCAAAGAAAGGTATAACATAATGTTCTTTCTTAAGCAACATGCTTTTTATAAGTACTCATTATAATTATATCAAAAGTGCACATCATTAGTACTTGCCTCTAATACACTCCATCCTTAACTGTCCATATTTTTTTGCTCATCAAATCAGAATGGTATCATGAAACATTTTTAGTGATTTCTTTAATTGATTGATGCCATGTTGCAAACGTTTTAACAGTTTGTAGCCATGACGTAGATAGAAAGTCAGAGACATGCTGAATTATAAAATTAGTAGCGTTCAACTGACTCTATTTTTTAATTTTGTAATATTAAAATTCTAGAATATATATATGTATATAAAAATAAAACTGTTAGATGTGATATATATAATTTTCTCTATATGCACATAAATAATTATCACTTTTTATTTTGATTTTATATAAATTCATAAATTGAAAAATCAAGATCCATAATTTATCCACATTGGTGTATTTTTGTGAGTTCTTGATGCTAATTAAAATAAAATCAAAATGTCGTGCCATTTTACATGTGCATGGAGAAAATAATATAGATCATATTCAACGACTTTATTATAATATTTTAATTTTAATTTTAATTTAAAAATAGAGGCATGATGGATGGACAAAAATAAAGCCATTTGAACCCTCATTAGAAAATTGAGATTAGGAGGCTAAATACATCGTTATAGTATAATTTTATTCTTTGAAAGAGTTAAAGGCATAAGTAAAAATTATAAAATATAAAGAACAAAACTGTTAATTTTTAATTTATAAGATAAATTTGTTATCCTTAATTAACACCTAGATCCGCTTCTGATCAAAAGCTCCAAACACGTGTTATATTAGTAGTTGTTTGATGTAAAAGTTTAACAAGAATTAAGCAAGGGGCAGTTACCTTATTAGTTGGAACAGTTGGCCCAATTTATTCCAAATTAACAACTCTCTATCTAATATTTATAGCTCTGCAAATAACCAACAACATATCTAGTATCTGTTTTATTGGACCACAAGAAAATGCTCCATTAATTTCAGGTATATATAATAAAAGGAGAGGAGGGGTTTCGATGGACATCAGACAAAATTCAGTTCGATGTTCATCTAAGCCGTCCGATTAATATTGAGATTTGAACGGACGGTTTAGATTCAGTAGCTGAGTGCATATTTTAATCTGCTCATACAAATTTAGATGCAGATCGAACGAGGAACTCTCATAATAAAAATATTGCTAAATCAAAATTAATAAATTTTGAATTGATTTGATTAAAAATTACACAATACTCCAACTCACTGCTATTCCTATTGAGTTAATATTTTTTTTTTTTTCAATTCAATAACATATCTCCAAATGTTGAAAGTGAATAATTAATTCTAAGTTTTAGTACAAAAGTCAAGCCACAGGATTTCTGGATTGGGCATGGCTCTTTCCATGTAGTGGGTTGCTTTGAGAACTCGTGATGGATTTATATAAGATTATAGGACAAATTTATCATTATTATTGGAATTTTTTTATTTATGGTTAAAATTTCTAGCATGTATACTCTCAAAAACTGACATATAAGAAGCTAAGACAATAATCACCATCTATGTATACTAATTTGTTTTAATTTGTTTGTCCTAGCTAATTCTTATCTTTTTTTAACAAACAATTATCAATGTGACTGACAATTGGCTGGTTTTTATGGGATAACAAAAAATCTAGTTTAATGCAAGTGCTTTCGTTTGGAAAAAAAGATCAATTGGCCAGTTTTTTGTATCAACGCATGATCAATTTACGTCACTTTGGCTTTTGCAAAGTAACACATAAATTATCGAGCATGAGTTTCATTTAGAAAAAAAGTACAATACTTCACACTATAACGCTTTATAATGTAATGATTCTCTTACCTCTCAGCTAATGAAATAATGATACTCATCTTTTACGCGATTGATGTGTGTCTAGGGTTCAACACATTTTCTAATTTTTTTTTTGCCATTAAAGAAAATGTAAAACCATATAAATTAAGTTAGATTAAACAAAACAAGTGTGCGCACTTAAGAGTTTAAAATGAACATTTTTTAATCATGACAATTTGATAAGTTATCATAGTAATTATATTTTGAATAATATTTATAATATACTTGATGACCCGTTTTGCATGTATATATGCACACTTCAGAGTTTAAAATGATCAATTTTTTAATTATGACAATTTTGATAAGTCATCATAGTAATAAGAATTTGAATAATATTTACATTATATTCGTGATAATTAATACTTGATGACCCGCATCAACACTAAAATGGAATGTAAATCTCCACATAAGATCTGAACTTAAATTGGGTGAACCGACACCATGCATGAACAGTGCTAGCTAGCCGTTGGGGTCAGAGAGAGAGAGAGAGAGTTCATGCAATGCACATACTCCTTCAAATATTAAATAAAAAGATAGGATTTAGATACAACGCTCCAATTGATTTTAATTTGTAGAAAGACCATTTTATTAATAGGGAGGCGGCTTTGACCTTCATTTCTTTTTATTTTTTATAACAAAATTTTTCAAACTATTGTGTTAAAATAAAACTACTTAGATGGGATTCATATTATTTTCTTGCGCATGTACGCAATTTTATTTATTATATTGTGATTTATTTTCTATGAATCAAATAGCTAAAATTAACGTACATAATATTATTTCGTATAAGTGTATTTCTACCAGCTCTTGATACATCAATACAAGTCGAAACTGGTCCGTAATCGTTTATGTGTGCTAAAAAATAATATATATCAAAATATATGATATGTGTGCATAAAAAAAATAATATAATGACGGCCTTATTTTAATATTTGAGCTTTCAATTTTATGCTATTAATGTTTAAAAAATAGAAGAATGACGGAGACAAAAAATGAAGACATCTGAACCTTTGCTCTTTTATTAAAGGGGGCAGGATATATTTTTATTTTATAAATAAATTATATAGTCCTGATTTCATTAGTTTATTTTCTTTTCTTTTTTTTCTAAAGATTTCATTTGTGCATTTATTAAATGGGGCAATGTGTAAGAATCTGATTACCGAGGTTACACCTAATAGTAGTGATAATTTTTTTTATAAAAAGGAACTGAGAAGGATAAGCTAAGGAAATGTAGCGTCTATGGGTTTGTGATCAATTTTCTAAAAGGAAAATGAAAAAAAAAAACAAATCAACAAAAATATTTTTAAAAAGAATTAAATTTATGACATCAAATCGGCAAAATCTTATTGTATAATAAAAATATTATTGCCGTTGACGGCATGCAACGATAACAATTAACAAGTAAACATTATAAAAATTGGGGAATTTCATATATACCACTCAAACTATAAAATTATGTATTTACTGCTTCAAATTCTATAATTACATATTTACAATTCTAAATTCTAATATCTCACATATTTATCCAATATAACTTAAATATATATTAAATATATCCAAAACCTAAATTAATTATGTTTAAGATTTTAGAAACTATAATTAATCAAGTATTAATTTAAAGTGGACTCATTTCCCTGTACTCGCTTTGACAATGGAGAACAATATCAAGTCGTGCTTGTCCTACCATCTCGACGTGTCCTTTGTCACCATCTCTTTCAAGCCCAATTGCAATAACAGTACTCTTGGTCACGCCTTCTCCTACTACTCCGCACAAGCAGCCACACACAACCGCTAACACATCTGTTGTTAGAAACTAGTTGTACTAATAGAGTAGCGAGTCATACGAGAGACAACAAGAGAGGTTATAAAGAACGTGCAATGGGCGTAAGCGAAAGTTGGAGAATATTAAACATAATTAATTTGAGTTTTAGGTATATTTGTAATATATTTAAATTATATTGAGAAATATGTGAGTTATTAGAATTTATAATGGCAAATAATTATGAATTTGGAATGGTAAATACGTAATTTCATACTTTTTGAATGGTATATATGAAATTTCCCCTAAAAATTAAAACATAAATGCTATTTTGAGCGTAGCTATTTGTTTGGGCCCCAACTAGGTTTGAATAAAGTTTGAGTTGAACAGAGTTATCTATTTAGTGGGCTCAATTTGGACTTAAATTTTGGGCTCTTTTTCTGCATCAAACAGTAAGGAACCCTATTTTAAACAGTGGTTGATAATATCATAATACCGAGCATTGTAACACTGCTCGTGTTTTATTCACGAATAATTTGTAAATAAAACGGTTTTGATGTTTCCGAACCGAACAATGAATAAAATGTGAAAAAACGTATTATACGAATTATTCGTGAATAAAACGCGTATAAAACGTTTTTTACGAATTATTCGCAAATAAAACACGATTTTTCTTTTGTTTTTGTTTTTTTTTTTGCCCTCTTGTTGGACCGAAATCATTTATGAATTATATCCGATTTATTTCCGAATCACAAACTTTTGTCTCCACCGAACCAAATCCGAATAATTTATTTGTCACTGTGATGCAAAGTTGCAAACAAAACCAAATAAATGCTGTCATTGATGTGTTATTGTCACCGGCTACTTTATCTTAATTTGCTCCAATTGATCAGATTAAATATTTTGTCTTGCTTGAACTAGGGTTTTGGATTCCAGGGATACTACTTTATGTGGTCCATTCTTACATGGGCCATATTATTTTAAACAAAGATAATAAATTCCAAATTATAAATTATTATTTGGTATTTGATAAAAAATTTTGAACTTGATTTTTGCACAGGTCACTAAAATTTGATTGTGACGTGGCTAGGCTTACAATTAAAGATATTATATACTGTGGTTAATAAAAATTATGGTACTTCTAGACTAAATGCAAATTTTATGGTAGGATTATCTGATATTTTCAAAAAATATTTTACACATTGAAAAATATAAATTGTAGATATATGTTCTTCATGTTTTAGATATGAGTTGGTGTCCAATTTGAATCAATTCGGAATTTAATCTATAATCCATCAAAAAGTCGTTAAAGCTCAAACATTAGAAAAATTAAAGTAAGCTAAACCAAATTTCATACACGTCTCATTTAAAAATGCAGATCACACTTAGAGGGCTTCCGTGCTTCGGCTCAATATTTGAGTTTTCAAAATTCTAACGGTCAATCCAAACAGTTCAACATGATCTCCATATGAATATGTACTTGCAAACCAAATTTTACATTTTTTAGAATTTTTTTACTATTTTTTTAGATAGGTAGAAAAACACTTGATTTGAATGGTACATAATTTTTTAGAATTTTTTTACTATTTTTTACTATTTCAAAATTTAATTTGCAAGTACATATACATATTCTTAAAAAAATATTAAAGTCAAACAAATATTTCCGATTAAGATAGTTTCATACAAATATAAATAAGCATTGTTTACTTAATGTTTTTATGTATGTAAACATTTTGAAACAGTTCAGCACTTCAACCCATATTAATGGGAGCAGGGCACGTTCGATGGGCATCAGACTCAAATCGGCCAATGAACGCTTCGATCTGTCTGATTCGCTTCACGATTCGTTCGGGTCGCTTCAATATTTGTGCGTGTTGTTTCAATATTATTGGATCAAGTATGGACAAATTATGAAACAAATCAACCAGTTTCGAGCGAACATCGGACCGATTTGAATCCGATAACCATCGAACGCGCCTCTTTTCCATATTAATAGTATAGTTTTTTTAAAGCCTAATATTGTACGTGCATGTAAAATGAACCCAATTTTATTTTAAAGTCTAATATATGATCTAAATCGTTTGATTCACGTCAAAATTAGTACGGACATATTTTAAATTAAAATATGTAAATTTAAATCATCTGCAAATTTTTTTAACGCAAATTGAAAACATGGAATGTAATTTGATCCTATGTTAATAAAAAAAAAAACCGTATTTACATAGATTCAGACTCAGTCATGTACCTGACCAGATAGGGTTGCAAACGGATTAGATATTATCCGTTCATATTTAGATCCGTATTCAAAAAGTAGATATAAATATTTGATATTCAAATATCTAATTTCAGATATCCGTGTGGATATGAATACATATATGATTTTGAATTTTAATTATTTATATTGAAATTGTAAATATATACTGTATAGTTAAATATATATTATAAAAATATTTATGCATATATCTACAAATATCTGTATCCATATCCAAAAAATAAAATCGGACACGAATATAATTTTAGTACTATCCGATCCGTATCCGATCCGTTTGCACCCCAACCTGCCCTGATGCCCTGATGGAACGAGATTCGATTCGTTTATTTTAACCTGACACGAATCTCATAAACCCCGTACATGCCCCAAAAAAAAAAAAAGACCTCTGCTGGAATCTCGTCAGATATTTACGATAATCAAAGGGATACTGATACTTTTCCATGTACAAACTCATAAAGAAGAAAAAATAAAATAAAATGAGGTGCATCGTAAAGTCATAACTGTAAGATTTGAGAGCGAGTCTTCCGCTTCTTTTAACTGTACAGAATTTATTGGTCCATTTCATCTAAATGATGCCTCAACCTATCCGTTGTCTGTTCCCACATTATGTTCGATCAGGATCATCCGATTTGAACTGGACGCTTCAGATCGCATCAAACGGTCCAATGAATCTGTCATCTACTGGAGAAGATCACATATCTAACAGGACAGCATCTTTCTCAGTAAAAAAAAAAAAATTGACCTCCCGACAGGCGGAATGCATCAAGCCAGCGACCAGTCCACCTTGGGAATTGGGAATGGGCCCGTTACAAAAGCTTCTTTAACGTTTAACTTTTAACCACTAATTTATTCCCTCATTAGTTGCCGTTTTAATGCACTCTTTCCTTGTTTTAATATTCCATTTCATTTGTCCAAAGGCCTTTGTACCGATCTCATCCAAATCCGGAATACACCGTCCGATCTGATCTAAGAGATTCCAGCACGCATCTGATGTAGATCTAACGGTTATAATTGAGACTTGGATAAGAACTGTCCAATGAACCTTGGACAAAACCCAATTAGATTTCAAAAAGCTGCTCCGATTGAATCAAATGAGGGAAACCATTAAAGAGTATGGATCTTCTGTAGTAACTCAAAATTTGTGTTTAGATCTATATCGTGTGATCAGAATCTGGGACTATACGAAAATGGATCTGACGGTTCATATCGAAACACAAAAGTTAAGTTACTTTAGGTGATATGAATCAACCAGTAACGTAAACCACTTCAGTCCAAAATCCCTTCCCTCGAGATTTCTCTCTCCTCTGCAGCTCTGCTCCTCCCTGTGCTCTCGCTTCTCTCTGCCTCCTCCCCCCCTCTCTCTCTCTCTCTCTTAAGCGAGAGCAAGTGCATTTCTAACCTTCACATTATGCCATGAAACCTTCACATTCATTACAACTATGTCTCCTCCACCTTCTCCTCCTTTTCACTATACACTTGCTTTCCGCAACCGGAGCAACTCCGACACGTGGCGTTCAGTCGGAGATTGACGGTTTAACAGCTTTCAGACAAGCCATACACGATCCAACGGCGGTGCTGTCTACATGGGACCCATCCGCCTCCTCTGCCCCTTGCTCCTGGCGTGGGATCGTCTGCTCTGACGATGGACACGTGGTGGAACTCCTCCTTCCTCGCCTCAGCCTCTCAGGTCGTATCTCTGATCGAATCTCCGACCTCCCTTTTATAGAAAAGATTAGTCTTTTCGAGAACTCCTTCACTGGACCCCTCCCGTTTTCTCTTTCTCGTCTCCCTCGCCTCACTTCCCTTCTTCTCCAGTTTAACATTTTCACTGGACCCGTCCCTTCCTCCTTTTCCCCTCAGCTCCGTTACCTTGACCTCTCTTCCAATGCTTTTACTGGAGAGATACCAACCAATCTCTCCAGTTTTGCCCCTGGTCTCCAGTTCTTAAACCTCTCCTCTAACCGGCTTCGTGGCACCATTCCACCATCCCTGGGATTACTCCAAAACCTTCATCACCTGTTGCTGGATTGGAACCTTCTAGAAGGCACAATACCAACTGCCATTGCCAATTGTTCCTCTCTTAACCACCTCAGTATACAAGGGAACAAACTGAGAGGCATTCTTCCGGCTGCAATTCCATCGATCCCCTCTCTACAAATTCTCAGTCTCAGCCATAACCAATTCTCAGGCTCTATACCAGAAACCATATTTCAGCCCGTGACAAACTCCTCTCTACGTATAGTACAGCTTGCATACAATGCGTTTACCGACTTACCAGTAACCGGGTCTGTCAGTTCGACACTTCAGGTTCTTGAATTAGAGGAGAATAAGATATCGGGTCTGTTTCCGGCATGGTTAGCTAGCGGTTCTGGGTTAACTGTTGTTGATATCTCTGGAAACAATTTCTCTGGTGTAATTTCACCGCAATTGGGGCAGTTAACTGCACTAGAAGAGCTCAGGCTAGGGCGAAACTCATTCTCTGGTTCAATCCCAATTGAAATTGCAAAATGCCGTGCTCTTCGGATTCTTGAACTTGAAAAGAATCATTTTTCTGGTGAGATACCAGTAGCTATAGGAGGTGTGAATTCACTGAGAAATATCTATTTTGAGGAGAATGATTTGTCGGGGGAGATTCCAGTTAGTTTAGGTAACCTCTCTAAGTTGGAAACACTCTCACTCGGCCAAAACCGCCTCACCGGCTTTCTCCCTGACGAACTGTCCCGGCTTAGCAACCTAACATTTTTAGATGCCAGTGGTAATAACTTAAGTGGTAGAATACCTGATAGCATTGGAAATCTTACGGCATTGCAAATTTTGAATTTGAGTAGCAACAACTTCTCTGGCCGAATTCCCGCATCAATCGGTTCCCTGACAAATTTGCGGGTTCTTGATCTCTCTGAGCAAAAAAACCTGTCAGGAAGCCTCCCTGAGGAGCTTTTCAGCTTGCCGAACCTTCAATATATATCACTTGCCGGAAACTCTTTTTCCGGCTATTTGCCCGAGGGGTTCAGTAGCCTCTGGAGTTTGCGGCAACTCAACCTCACGGGAAATTCCTTCTTGGGTTCAATTCCTGCTACCTATGGCTACCTTGAGGTGCTCTCGGTTCTCTCTCTTGCCAATAATAGAATAACCGGTGAAATACCACTCGAGCTGGCCAATCTCTCCAATCTTACGGTGCTTGAATTACGTGAAAATCAGTTATCGGGATCCATTCCAGCAGGCCTCTCTCACCTTACCTTTTTAGAGGTGCTTGACCTAGGTAAAAATTCTTTTTCAGGTGAAATCCCACAGGAGATCTCCAATTGCTCTTCACTTGTTGCACTAAAACTGGACGGTAACCGTCTAACTGGAGAGATACCATCATCTCTCTCTAACCTGTCCAAGATGCAAATCCTTGACCTCTCTTCAAATAATCTCAATGGTTCCATTCCATCTCTACTCGCTCAGATCCCCGGCTTGACATCATTTAATGTATCAAACAATGAACTCGGCGGTGAAATACCGAAATTAGTTGGGTCCCGGTTCAGGGTTGCATCAGCTTTTTCCGGTAATTCAAAGCTCTGTGGGTCACCACTTGAGACCGAGTGTGATGACTCTAAAAAACAGCAAAGAAGAAAGAAAATAGAGCGATTTGCTCTTTTTATCGGTGTAGCAACAGCAGCATTACTTCTCGTGCTTTCGCTTTGCTGCTGCTGTGTTATTACTCTACTGAGATGGAGGCGGCGGTTCCTTGAAACCCAAAATGGGGTGAAAAAGCATAGAAGCCCGGGAAGGGGAAGTGGGTCCAGCACAGGCACAGAGGCCGGTTCCCGGTTACCAACTAAGCTGATTATGTTTAACAGCCGCCTAACGTATGCTGATACAGTCGAGGCGACACGGCAGTTTGACGAGGAAAATGTGCTGAGCAGGGGCCGGCACGGGCTGCTTTTCAAGGCATGCTACTCTGACGGAACTGTTCTATGCATTCTTCGACTCCCTTCCACCTCGTCAGATGGTGCAGTCGTGGTAGAAGAGGGGGCATTTAGAAAAGAGGCCGAGTCCTTAGGGAAAGTGAAGCACCGTAACCTAACTGTGCTTCGTGGGTACTACGCGGGCCCCCCACCGGATGTTCGATTGCTGATCTACGACTACATGCCAAATGGCAATCTTGCTACGTTGCTACAGGAAGCGTCGCACCATGACGGTCACATTCTCAATTGGCCAATGCGTCACTTGATTGTACTCGGTGTGGCCCGCGGGCTTGCGTTTTTGCATCAGTCAGGTGTAATTCATGGGGACGTGAAGCCGCAGAGTGTTTTGTTTGATGCAGATTTTGAGCCCCACTTGTCAGATTTTGGCCTTGAACCAATAGTAGTCACTGCAGGGGCCGCCGCCGCTGCAGCAGCGACATCCACGTCATCGGCACCAGTGGGGTCTTTGGGTTACGTGGCGCCAGATGCCGTTGCAGCAGGACAAGCCACTAAAGAAGGTGATGTGTACAGTTTTGGAATTGTGCTATTGGAGCTGTTAACAGGTAAGAAACCCGGTATGTTCGAAGGTGAAGAAGAGGATATAGTCAAGTGGGTGAAGCGGCAGTTGCAAACGGGGCAAGTTGCGGAGTTATTGGAGCCGGGTTTGCTTGAACTGGATCCGGAGTCTTCTGAGTGGGAGGAATTTTTGCTTGGTGTGAAAGTCGGTTTGTTGTGCACGGCACCCGATCCACTGGAACGGCCAGCTATGACAGATGTGGTATTCATGCTCGAAGGCTGCCGCGTGGGGCCCGATATTCCTTCCTCTGCTGACCCCACCTCCCACCACTCCCCTGCTTGAAAGTTTCTCTTGTTGAGAAGGTAGCTAGTTGTTGATTTTCCCTCCAAATTTTCTTGTAGTTGAAAAGATACATTTGTACTAATTTTCACATTTTGAATTTTTCAGCTCCTTTTATTTTAATGGTGCTTCTTCTTTGAGACTGACTGATTGTTGGTGATACTGGTATCAGGTACTGAATGACTGATGTATTCTCGCTGATTAAGTTTTGATTTTTGATTTTATTTTTCATATTGATGCGGTGATATTAGGCAATGGCTTGTACCAGTGGTATTATTTGCCGGTACCAGTAGCTTACATTTTAGGAGATGATACTACTTGGTTAAATCTGTAATGTTTCGGATAAAAGTTTTCTTTGGTATAAATTAAAACTAGAAAAGATTCAGGAAATGGAAAGAATAACTGACCATATACTATAAATAATTTTTTTTTTGTTTCCCCTATACCTTGATAACAAATCATATTATTCTGTACAATCCAAGTATTTATGTCTCTTTCATCTTTCTCCATTTTGCTTCTTAGCCAAGAAGTTACCTAAACTACATTGTTAATATTTGTCCTTTGCTCAGGCACTTTCTTTCGACAGGTTTGTTGTCAGTACTGTTTTCTCTTCTCGCGGGCAATAGCGAATCAATATCAGTTTGATATACTTCAAGGGTATGTGTTGGAAAATTCAATATATGTGCAACTTTTGAGCTAGTCTAGGTACTAACTACTAGAAGGGCATTGTTGTAACTTTTGAGGTAGGCTTGGTACTAACCACTAGAAGGGAATTATTGTAGCTTTTAAATCATGTTTGGACTATTTTGTAAAATTGTTGAGGATATTCAATGGGGCTGATTTGCTGTAAGGCATTGTTGATATCAGAAGCTCAACATTTCAGTTCATTTTAATTCCTTTTGTTATCTCAAATTTACTGAAATCGTAACCACCACTTGTGTTCAACTGGATGTAATTAAAAGGGGGGGATTTCATGCATACCCCTCAAAAACCTCAAATTGTTCTATTAAAATGAGTTTTAATAGAAAAGTCAATAAATTGAGTACATTTGTGATTTTTCGAAATTTAGAAGGGTTAGAGGGAAAATACTTAATTTCGAGGTTTTTGAGGATATATATGAAATAACCCCTTATTAAAAGGATGGTAACTATTTGTTGAACCCCATCTAATCAGGTCCTATATCTCATTACATTTACATCCCTTCAGAAATGTATAATCACCTAAAGTTTAGTAATATTTGTCCCACATTTATTAGTATTTGCCTATCTTTAGACATGGCTCATAAATGTCACCCAAGATCTGATATCAGGTTCTGGCAATTACTAATTAATAAGTA
The DNA here is from genome assembly GCA_025461045.1 of Carex parvula. Lineage (NCBI taxonomy): Eukaryota > Viridiplantae > Streptophyta > Magnoliopsida > Poales > Cyperaceae > Carex > Carex parvula. The sequence goes on along the minus strand of JAJGRW010000934.1, from coordinate 179,101 downwards.
CCAGTCTGGAAGAACAGTCACTGGTAAACCAACTCATTTGTCAGTTTTCTCAATAAATTGTCTGATTTAACACGTGGAGGATGTCAGAAGAGGCTTTCTTTTTTCTTTTTGACATGTGGAGGTGGTCCCACTTCCCATCTAACGGCTACTCTCCAAATCATTTTGTAATTATGTGGGGGCTCTTGTACAAGGATAATATTTTATCTGATATCATATGATTATGATATGGAAAATAGAAATAATTGAGCATGCAGGATTGCAGGTGACCGTTTAATCCGACACAAATTTTATGTAATTGCACTTTCTTTGTCAGATGCACATAATATACGTTGGAAGAAGAACAAGGTGGATCTTTGACTGAAACAAAAAATAATGGAAAAAGTAGGTCTTTGTCAGGTTATGATTTTATTCTTTATTCAAATTTTTAGTTGGCAACATGGTGTGGGTTCATGATAAAAGCAATCTAGTGCCAATTGACGGTCGTTAAACGCTCCGACAAATCAACTTAAGAGATCAGGGATAATAATTGAATTTAAACATGTATTTGTGTGAAAATAAATTATGCCTTGGCGAATTGATTAATTAGAATACAGAATATTTTTCTTACACAATCTATATATATTTTTATTTTCCTAATAAATAATAAAATAGAAATTTTATCAATTTAAACTGAGTTTTAATAGAAAAGACAATAAATTGAGTAAATTTGTGAGTTTTTGAATTTAAAGGAATAAATTGATATTATTAATCTCAGAAAAAAAATGTAATTTCGATGTTTCTGAAGGATATACATGACCCTCTGGTCCCTGTAATACAATTATTTATATTTCTATTGGATTTGCATTTTTGCTGAAATAGAAGAGATGTCATGTATGTTTCAATTTTATTTTGTGATTAGAAATTTAATTGAAATTTCATCGTGTGTATAGAAATTTAATTGAAATTTTTTTTTTTTTTAAAATTGTTATATAGTTCAGCTCTCTTTTTATATCAAATTTGTGTTTGTAGTGTAGTGCTTAGAATTTTATTTTGTGATTGTGAAACCTCGAGTTCAAATTTCACTTACCTCATACATGTATTTGCACACATTATGCATTTTATGTTTCAACCCTCCCAATCTAAATTTTCTACATAGTTCCGCCCTGCCTTTAACTCATATCAACTCAAGAGTTGGAAATTTTCGTATGTTTATTGTGAGACTTTCTTGGTTGATCAAAGCCAAAAGGACAATCAAGACTTTAAATTGTAACCTTTGGTACTTGAAAAATACAAAGACACACAGTAAGTGGTTGCGGATCCCCGGAGATGTAGGTGTTTAGCCGAGTCGGTCACCTGTTATTGTTATCTAGAATTCCATTAACATGTCTTATATTCGTTACTCTCTCTTTATTTACTTGTTATGTTTAAGGGTTAATTTGTGGTATATCCAGTCTTTTCTAATTTCTTATATACCACTAAACACTTAAATTTATCTAATTTACCTCTCACATCTTCAAACTCTTTCCTTTTTACCCATTATACAATAACTATGGAATTAATCATAATTAAATCTCTGATTTAAATAATAAATGACAAAAATATCCCTCCCCTCTCTGTTAAGAGATATGTATATATATATATATACTAGTATCATACCCGTGTGTTGCAACGGAACATATTATAAGATTTAACATTAAGATTGAATAGAGAGACAAATAATAAATAATAATAATAAAAAAACAAATGACTGTTTTAATACAACAACATTCTTTGCATGTCAGTGCATACCCAACTTTTGTGTTATAATTCAATTAAATTAAATGTGGAAAGCTGCTAGGGAATACACAATAATATGCCTTTTTTGTTCTCTTCCAAAAATGAATAAGAGGTAGGCAATTCGGTAATGAGATATGCTATCAAAATCAGAAATTAATCTTTGTATGCGCCAATCAAATCTGGAGAGAGATATGGTAACAAAAATTTAATGCTAATTCCATTTTCTCAATTCTTGGCATTACTTGTGACAATACGTGTGGCGAGTACATCTCTAACTAATTTGAGACTTCTACACATAAAAGAGATGCATCTAATCAAAAGATGACAGATTATGTGATTGGAGGGCTGATATTAAATCCGAAATTTTATCTTTCAATCGTAGCCGTTGGCGGATCAGGACATCAACGTGCTTAATAATGGAATGGAGATATATATATATATATATATATATATATATATATATATATATATGAAAAAAGAAATACACGGAGTTCCAAAGATCATTTTTCTCTTTGAATTAGACAAAATAGCGTGGGTACAATAAAATAATCAGTAACCGTGTCTCTCTTTGAATTCGGCGCTGTTTCTCTTTGAATTTTTACTCTGTGTATATTTTCTTACATTAAGTCAAAATTCATCAGCACGTCCTCTGTAACCCCACCGCGCTTACGGCTCTATCCCCCAACCCAATTTGCTCTGGCCTCGAGTCTCATCCATTATGTTAGGATTGGCTAGCTCAATCTCCTTCCAAAGGATCCTTGCTCTTGACTCGATAAAGGAGGTTTCGATAAAGAGGGGACTCCCTACCAGAAACACTCCCTCTGAGATTAATGTTGTGGATTTGTTCATTTAAATTAAACGAAAGCTTAACCTTTTACAAATTGAAAACATCATTACTTCATGGTTTTAAAGCTCCTGGATTGGTAGCATATATAGAGACATTGGTATGCAAGCCTGAGACTCTGTTTTTTTTTTTGAAACTTTTTTTTTTTTTTTTTGAAAGCCTGAGACTCTGTTTAATGGTTGATTTTGTTTGAAAACTGGAACGTACTACTCAGACTAAAATAATAGAGTATATGCTCTTTCCAAATATTTTCTTTTTTAATTTTCTGATATGTTAATTCTTTTGTTAGGTCCTTGTAATGGATATACAAAGGACCAAATTGTATGTAGATTCGTGGGTACCGCTGGCATATCCACTGAGTATTTGACGTCGTCAAAAGTGAGGGAGAGTGGTGTAAATAGAAGGACAATGATCTCTCGTGCCAATTTTACCTTACTACTATTGTTTCTGACTGAATTGCCATGCGGGCCATGTAAGGACCATGATCTCTTTCCTATAGACGATCCTTCTAAAATCTCACCAGTCTTGCATTAACATGTTTTTCCTTTTGTCTCTCTTCAGATATAGTTACATGGGAAGAGCAAGGGTACGGTGGGGAAAAACAAATTAGATAATTTTTTATTTGTGGGTAAGTAACTCAAAGGGTAAATATAAAAGAAACATAAGACTTGAGAGATATATTAGATATAATCAAAAGTACAAGGGTAAATAGAACACTGAAGAAGTTTTCAAGAGTAAATAAGAAATTAACCCCATGAAGGAGGGGTTGTTAGATTGACTGAATCGATTAATTGTTTATTTATTCTCTCATTCTTGATTGTTTCTTTATCTCGGATTTACCTTTGATTACCAAAGTGATTAACAACTTGAACAAAGTGGTTATCAATATGAACAAGTTGCGAATTTTTACCAAGGCTCTCATTCATTCCCCTTTGGACACTATCAGAGACATCAGTTACAACTTACAACCTTGCAAAACAAAGCAAGTATTTGTATTTGCAAAATGCAAATTCATTTTAAGATCAGAGGATATCAGTTATGAATGCACTTCCAATAATCTGATTAATATGTTCTAAACTCATGACATCGGTCTTACTTGCAGAGTTGTTGTTGTTGTTTTTTTTTAAGAAAAATGAGGATCTTCGTCTTTATTTGTTTAATTTATTGATAATGGTTGCAGAAGTTTAGGTTTCAAACTGAAACCTATTTTACAAAATATGATATCCATACTAAAATATACTTGGAGATGAAATTTTATAATTTTTGAAAATTTTTTACTATTTTTTAAGATAGGTACAAAATCATTGTTTCTAGACCGTTCAAAAACAATGATTTTCTACCCATCTTTAAAAATAGTAAAACAATTCCAAAAATTATAAAATTTCATCCCAAATCATATTTTAATATGGATATCATATTGAGTGGTTTGGATCGAAAGTTTGGATTTTAAAAACGAAGATATGAAATATGAAATATGATGAGGTATGAAAAACTTGGAACCCTCCTCAATTTACAAATGTGCCCCTGGGTCATATGCAATGGCTGACATGTAATTTGCTTCTGTCATGAAGGTTGATCAATCTTCGGGTTTATGATGAAAAATTACTAATGATTTTCTACGATTGTTTTTCCATGTGAGTCTACTACGGATCAATTTTGGATCGAGACACTGTTTTGATAATATATCAGAATTTGTGCTATCAAATACTGGTACTTAATTCAAGATCATCTCTTAGTTTCCTTTCATTTTGTGAGTTCCAACTTCTTTTGCTTTCCGCTTTTTGTAAATTACTAGTTCTCCCTGATGACTTCTACAGTAATCTAAAATGTGTAACTTTGAAAGGCAATTAGTTGCTTTTTCAAAGGACACAGAATACACTCGGTCTTTCGGATACACAAAATTAAAAATCAGTGGAGCTATCAGATTACCATTTGCGTATATGAAGCCTTGTCTCTTGTACGCGGACGACACCTTATTTTCTTAAAACCAGAGCTTCAGCAGATACAAGCATTCAGGGTGGCACTCATAGCTTTCGAATCAATAGCTGACCGGATGGGCGGCAAAGAACCTTTCAATAGCCGGATGGCTTGTGTTATTGAACTCAGTTCTCTCGGCTTTACCAATTTACTTTATGTCAGTCTTCAAGCTCCCAATTTGGATCATTAGGAAAATAGACAAAATACGGAGGCACTTTTTGTGGCATGGATTGTCACCGGACTTAAAAAAAATCAATTTGGCATATTGGTACTTAGTATGCACACCGAAAAAGCTAGGTGGTTTAGGCGTATTGGATTTGCAAATTTTCAACTATGCAATGCTAGCCAAATGAGTTTGGCAATGGTCAGCTCAGGAAAAAAGGCTATGGAAATCCAATTTCCAAAACACATCAGTACCAGCACACATTCTACCAATCGGAAAGTTTTTTACAGAGGTTTTGCGACAAGCATACCCATTCTGTGATGCATCAATACTCAAAATACCGGGGAACAGGGCATCCATCTCATTCTGGGACCAAGATTGGGGCATGGGCATTTTGAAGACACAAATGCCGAACCTGTTCTCCCATGCCCAACAGCAACACATATCTCTGAAGCAAGCTGTGGATCTAACTGATATTCGCATAATCTTTAATCACAACCTTTCATCTAGGGCAGCAATAGAGCTAGAGCAGCTACAACAAAATCTCGAATTGAACATACAACTTACAACAGAGCAGGACCGCATATCATGGAAGTGGGATAAAAAAGACGGTCCAAGGATAAGAACCGATGTCAGAAAAACATGGAAACTCAGAGCTCAACCGAGGATGAAGGTTTTTGCATGGTTGATGGCGTTCAACAGAATTTCAATGGTTGACAATCTTAAAAAAAAGGGCTGGTGCTAGGTAAATAGATGTGTACTTTGCAAACTCAGTTCAGAAACAGTAAATCATCTCTTCTCGCAATGCGCTTACACAATGCATGTGTACGTGAGACTAGATCAAGTATTGGGGACCAACATACCGGTTACCGGTCACATCGACACAGCCCAGGCTCTCTCTCAAAAAACATTCTCATGAGAGACAGATCAAACATGCTAATAGCACAGTTCATAATATGGCGTGAGAGATGATCCATCATATTCACAGAAAGGACAAAGAGAATGGAGGAACTTACCGAAGAAATCCAGCTTCAACTAATGTACAGTAGGCTAACTGGGCACTGGGCACTGAGAAGCACCAGTACATGCAGCACTGTGACAGCAGTGGTACAGCACCGGTACAGACTGAGACAGCACTGGTACAGTACCAGGCAGAGATGAATGAAACTGATGAGTGCTCGAATATTACAACTTCTTAATTTTCTTTTTCTTCTTTTGTTTAAATTATTTTGTTTTATTCTATTTTTTTATTTTGTTAACGCTCAAGAAACTTGAGCAACACCTCTTTTATATGATCTTATGTTACAATACACTTGTAACAAATTTTAATGAATTAAATGAGGGCATGACCCATATTTTTTCTCAACAAAAGACATAGAATACAATATGTATCTAAGAGTAGAATATATCAGTAAATGAAGAAATTTTTTGAAGTTGCCTGAGACACCTAATAATGGCCAACACGGATGATGGTATTCATTGACGGATCCATGTACAAATTGAAGTAGGCAAGTGCTTATTTTTGAATTTGAATTTTTTATTTTGATTCATTACTAATTGTTTAATGCGCCTACCTCTAATTCGAGTTAGTTCAATTTTTGAACCGATTCTTTTTGAGTTTTGGTCGATTCTGTGTATTTTGTTTTTTTTTTCAAATATGTAATACTCTATTTCGTAAATATAATGAAAGAGAATAAGAGAACAAGAAAGATCTGACGTGGGACCTATCATTACAATTCTAAGAAATGGGTTGGCCAAATTTTTTGTGCCTTTTATTATTCAACACTTATATTTCGGTTAAATTTTTATCTAAACTTTGATTTCAATTTGCTAATTGGTTAAGAACAGTCCCACTTTGAATTGTGCCAAACGAATTTTTAATTAGCTTACTAAAAATATTTTAATGATATGTCAATCGATTTTATGATTATAACAAATTTTATAATAAACATAGTTATAGGAATTGAGTTGTAATTGTGTACCAGATAAGTTAATTGGTTTTAACCCGATTAATTATTTAAATCCGATTAGTGCCCTACCCTAACAAAAATTCTGAATCCGCCCTTGGTGGTATTACCTTTGGAAAGAATTAATGGTTATAACTTATAATGTCTTGAAAGCAGTATTGCAACTGAAAAGAATAAAGAAAAAAAAAACAGAGAGAAAATCCTGCTTCTGAGTTTCCTACATACGTACATTAATAAATATATCCAATTAAATTGTTGGCTTTATTTAAAACGGAAGCACGCCCTGAAGCACGAACAAATGGGAAAACTGCAACACACAGAAAATTATTGAAGACATACTAGCTTTATCTTCAAAGTATACAAGCAAAACTGAAAAATAGAGAAAGAGAACAATCGACTTTTTAACGTGGTATCTCCCGAAGGAACTAATCCACGGGCCTAAACACCTCTCATGGAGGTGGCTTAGTCGGCCAACCCAAGCAACAATTCCACTATTCCATGATTCATTCCTTCTCGGCGGAGCAGCCGTTACATACCTATTACAATTTTTTTTTTTTCCTTCATAGATCTAAGCTTTTAGTTCATTTGCTATATTTTTTTTTTTTGCATTTCACAAGGTTAAAACGGAGAAAATCCAGTATATGACGATCTAATCAAGCTGCAAGCCTGCAACAACAGTGTTAAATTATAGTTAAAAACTTAAAATATCTAAAATAATTTTACAGTAATGAGTGAGGCTATGGTAATATGCATATTACACAACGGTCTGTATTATACAACGGTCTGTGCTATGAATTCATATCTCTGATTTTAAAGTCCAAACAGTTGATTTGAACCGTAAAACATGATCTTCATGTGAAAATGTATTTGCAATCCAAATTTTACATTTTAAAAATTGTGTTACTATTTTTTTAAAATAGATAGAGAATCAATTGATTTGAAAATTCTGGACTATCCAAAACCAGTGGTTTTCTACCTATCTATCAAATAGTAAAAGTTTCAAAAAATATATAATTATTTGGTCTTAAAGTACATTTTCATATGGAGAACATGACGGTTCGGACCGACCATTTGAACTTTAAAAATAGAGATATGAATCCTTATCACGGGTTGATCGGTAATATGCATATTACCATAGACTCACTCTACAGTAATAATCAAACATAAGAAAGATAGAAATTAAATTCAATTGCTATTTACAGTTCAACCTTAAGAATATGTAATTGGGACTAATACTTCAGCCTTGGAAAAGAAGGATAAGTGGCATATATATATGGACCTTTTCCTTCTCAGATATAGTGGTACAAACTAACATATACATGAATATGTGCATGAATAAGAATCAATATTTGCCAAAGATAAGGATAAGAATTGATCATATTTGCCAAAGATAATATGAACATGAATATGGACTTGACAATTGAAAGAGTACGTACAATTCATAGCATGACCAGTACCGACGAAGTACCAAAGAAAATAGATAGGTATATATGTTAATTAATGATATTGTATATGTAATTATGATATAACTCATACCAGGTCATCATCATCATCATCATCATCATCATCATCATTGTCATCGTCACCGTCATCGTCAGTGTCATTAATTATCACCACAGGTATTTGAGAAAGTGTACGCCAATCTGGACCTGATTCTTTCCACCTCATCTTGAAATCAAGAGAGCAACGACTCATATATAGCTCTTGGAGGATTGGTGGAAATTCTGGCAGTGACTTAACTCTGAACAATTTATAATAGTCAATTTGTTGACAGCAGAGAGGCTCCTTATTGGCTCTATAGAAAGAAGCAAGGGATCATCTATGAAAATGTTATCCACAGAGAGCAGAGGTTTTTCCTGAGTGCTTGGACTTGGTAGTTGTGGTTGGGTTGAAACGGATCTCTTCAATTTTGGCATGAACATTCTTAAAACCAAATAGAACAGGGTGCATAAGAGACTCTGGAAAAATGTGAGTGCTTTTCTTGAACATGCCGAAAACCAATTGTTGAACTCATCATTTCGATCTGATTTTTGCGTGGTGCCATCCTCCTTCCTTTCGGTATCATCTTTTTCCAATGGTAATGGAGAAGAAATTGCTCGAGATAACTCGGGACAATCATAAACACTCAGATGTTCTATAGAAGAGAGGCCAAGTAAGTTCTCTAGGGATGCCAAGACCGGGCAATTAATAAAGGTTAGTTTTTTTAGTGTTTTCCATCTGCTAAACACTTCTTTGGGAGGAAGACATGTAATATTTGCACAACAAAGCAACTTCAATTCAATAAGAGAATGAACATTTTCAAGAGCTTTTGACAAAGTTGTATCTAAATAACCACATGAGTCAATAAAGAGACACTGTAGTGCAGAAGGGAGAAAACATTCTTCCTGCTCCACTATCTTTGGACATGACCATAATCTCAATTCTTTTAGTGAAATAAATTTATTGAAACCTCCTGGTGGCAAGTTCATCAGTTCCCCACAACATTCAATTTCCAGTTTCACAAGATTCACAAATCGTTCCGGGTTTTGGAGCAATCCTTCATTTAAGGATACAATATTTTCACAATTATTTATTGACATATCAACAAGATCTGATAAGCTCCCTGATTTGCTGCTTTGATCATTCCAAAAATTTGGAAGAGTGCTCAATCCCAATGCTGTAAAACTCAATACCTTTACGCCAACAGGAACAGGAGGCAAAACTTGCAACTTTGGGCAATCATAAACATCGAGTTTTCTCAAACACTGCATCCATTTATTGGGTTGCTTTGCCAAACACCATTCTCTTAGTTCTTCCATATGATTAAACGAGAGCTCTTCCAGAGATGGAAAGGCATCTACTGCAGATGACAGCTGGTTGCATTCATGAATGATCACCTTTACTGCATTCATATCAAAAAAATCTATGTACATTAGGAGAGGTAGTTCCTCCAAATAAGGGAAGTACTCAAAAGTACTAGAATCAATTGTTAAACGTACAAGCTTTGAAAGACCTTGTGTTGTGAACCAGATAGGAGGTCTTCCAGTACCCTGATAGTTACGTATTCTCAACTCCTTCAAGCCATGATGTGGTTCAAGGTGATCAAGCACATCTTCATTAAGATGTGGTTTATTTGGTTCTCTGGGAGACTCCCAACATAAACTCAGTTCATTAAGATTGATTTTGTCTTTCAAGTTGGCTAGTTCAACTTCCTCACAACTACCAACATTATTAATTCTATTAATTGTTAATCTCCGAAGGTCTGTCATATCACTTAGCTCGCATATTTTAAATCCATTATCCTTGCCCACTCTAAAAGCCAACTCTTGTAGTGAAGTGAGTCTGCCTATACCAGCAGTGTTGTCTAACCAATCTGGTGCAGTGAGATGCCTCAGATTAATAAGCCTACCCCAGGTATTCACCTGTTTTTGTGGATGGTTATATAACCCATCGCAAACCATGGTTTCTAGAAGGTAAAGCCTTGACACTGATTTTGGATCTGCATAAAGTATTGATGAACAATTTAAGTAACGGAGGTGCAACAATTTATTAACACACTTAGGAATTTCACTCAAGTTGTTACCAATCAATATTAAAAGCCGAAGTTTTTCCATTCCTTTCAGCATATCAGTAACAAGTGCATCGGGTTGATCATGACAATCAAAATTTAAAATGAGAGTGCGCAAGTTTCTCAAACCAGAAATGCTCAACCCACAAGAACTATCGATATGCACACACAAATGGCGAACTGTATTTGGAATAGACTCCATTTTATTTGTAGTAGTTCTTAAGCATTCACCTTGAGAAACAAGTATAGAAAGGTCATGTATCAAATCATGCATGACAAATTTATCTCCTCGAAAATCATTTCCAGAATAGATGAAAATTGATTTACTTACCATATCATCAAAGTATTTGGACCCTACATCCTCTGGTCTCATTGTGCTATTGACGCTCGGGAGTATCATACCCAGAGCAATCCACATGTTAATTAAATCATGCTTATCAAATTCATGATCTTTGGGAAATATGCTACAAAATGAAAAGCATGGTTTCAAATGTGGAGATAAATATTGATATGTTAATCTCAAAGCAGGCATGATATCGTTATGTGTTTGCTCTAAACTCCATAACTCACTTTCTAATATACTTCTCCAATGTACCAAGCTTAGATCGGAGCATAATATTCCTCCCATTGTCTTTGCTGCTAGTGGGGACCCTTTTAGTTTTTTCACTATATCTCTTCCAATTTCCACCAGCTCCTTATGATAATTGGGGTCTTCACCCCCAAAAGCGCACTCTTTGAAAAGATCCCACATATGGTATTCATTCAAACTCTCCAAAAAAATTGAATCCATTACATTAGGTCCAACCAATTTGACAACTGTTTTCAATCGAGTCGTTAATAATATCATGCTCCCACTCTTTCCATCTTTTAAAGGAGCTACGAGCTTTTCCCATCCTAGTTTATCATTTTCATTCCAGACATCATCAAAAACAACCAAAAACCTCTGAGACTTTAATTTCTCTTTAAGTTCCGTTTGAATCAAATCAAAACTCTCAAACTCTGCTTTTTTTTCAAAAACAAATTCATACAACTTCTTTGTAATTAATTCCACGTCGAAGTTGTTAGAAATACAAACCCACATTCTCAATTCAAAATGTTGTATCACGGTCGGATCATTATACACAAGTTGAACAAGAGTAGTCTTGCCAACCCCACCGACCCCTACGATGGGCAATACTGCAAAATTCTTTCCCTCAGTTTTGCAAACAGGGTTCAACAACTTCTTAATGATATCCTCCTTCTCTTTCTCCCGACCAAATACACGAGTTCCCACATTCAATACTGAACTAGTTTGACGGCTACTGATGGCCGACTTAACCATCTCCTTTTGGTCCTTGTTCAAGTCTCGCACGAGCATGTAAAACTCAACGACATCAGCAGCAACCTCATCTATTTCCTTCACAGCCTTCTTCAACCTATTTAAAAAGGGGTCCTTCTCGACCGCACGTATAAAAAAAGTTTTAAAATTTGTGATAGCCTTGTCTACCTTGTTTTTCTCAGCTTTCAGTGCTCTTTCCTTCTCATAGTCGTACTTTATCTCGTCCATCACATCATCAGCTTGGTCAGCAGCATCCCTCAGCTGCCATAGCCACTTCTCCAGTGCCGGATTTGCCTCCCTGATCAGCCCCTGGTCTATGGCATTCACCACCGCTTGGATCTTTGGCAGGGCCTTCTGAAGTCGTGCCAGCTCGTCCTTCAGCCCCACTTGCATCTTCTTTTGGTCCTTGGCATACTCGATGAGCTCGTTAATCAGCTTGGAGATGACCGTACTCGCGATCCGGCCACCGACATCAAGTACCATCGCCATTGAGATCTCAGAATTTCAAAGAACAATGAGAGAGTAATAACAATTTTGGGACTCTTGTGCAGAAAGTAGATGAAGAAATATCAGGCAACAAAATGCTTACTTTAATTCATTTTTTAAGTCAAGTCAAGATGGTACGAATGTCACATCAAATAATTAATGAGAATTTACCTTAACGTGTAACATTCACCAATGCTTTCAACTTCTCTGCTAGAATTTTACTTTTTGTCTAATTATCCGATTTTTTATATGTAGTATTGAAAATATAGAGATCAATCATATAAAAAATTTCAACGGAGAATGAGAATTAATTTTGCTATATCATGACATTTTACTCTAAATTATATAATAAATCATACATAAATTAAAAAAAAATAGAGGTCAAATGACCCCATTACTTATACTTAGATCGGCCATTAGCTTCATACATTTCAAATCAGACTATCCAACACAAAAAGTAGATCGTTGTCTAGCACTATTCCAGAAAGGATTGTAAACGAGCCGAATTAAGCTAGGCAAAACTTAAACTCATCTCATGCCATGACGAGTTGAGTCTGAATTTAGTTGAGCCAAGTCAACTCGTTAACAGCTTGTTCGTACTGTGAGCCATGCATATACAAAGATTTTTGATCAATTTGTTGCTATGAGTCGCAGATAACTAGACCACGGGCCGGAAAATATTTTATTCTCTTTCTTGCAACGACCTTCATCCTCTCAACGACCTTCATCCTCTCATGATAGGCATGAAAGGAATAGTAAAAAAGCTTTGATTTCTTCTTGCAAAGATATGTCGAACAAGTCAAGCTGAGTCAAGCTTGAACTTGATCATGACTACTAAAGATCGAGCGAGCTAATTATGAAAATTTTCTGAACAGATCTCAATAGAACCATGAATTACAAATTTCTTTTGTCCATCCTAGCTAATTTAAGGAGAGGTTTTATTTTACAGAAAAAAAAAAAACTTTATCATATGTTACTAGGAGCGCTTAGAAGAACAAGAAATATTTAGTCACCATTTCAAAATAAAAAAAAATAAAGTTGACATGGATTTAAAAAAAATTCTAATATTATCAGGTGCGTAGATATGATGTGCGCACCATCCAAAAACATGATAATGCTTGCTACAAGGTTGGTACACAAATATTATCTGTGCACCGGATATTATTGGATTTTTTTTTAAATCAATGTCAACTCTTTTTAATTTTTTTTTGTGAAATGGTAACAAAATAAAAAAAAATCGGCTCTCGCATGGATGTAGAAAAACCAGACCACAAATGCTTGCTTGAACTCATTTTTAAGTCAAGTCGAGTTGGTACGATGCCATGCATTATTGCAAACACATAACATGAGAGAGTTGAGATGTAATTGAGAAATGAGCCAAAAAGATACTTTATTGATTAATGACTCGGGTTTATATAAGCCTTACAACGCACTCTTACAAATAACACCCTAGACTATTCTATAATGACTTATTTATCCATAGGCCCCTAGAAACCCCGAAAACACGTAAACATACAATATATCTCAACACTCCCCCTCAAGATGGGCGAAAGATATCCACTAAGCCCATCTTGTCACATCTTTTGGCTAAGTCTAACGAATTGAGTCCTTTCGTCAGACAATCTGCTGCTTGGTCTTTAGTTGCAATATGGCCTAACTCCAGGAATCCATTGTTCAACTTCTCCATTGATGAAGAACCTATCGATCTCGATATGCTTGGTTCTATCATGCTGCACTGGATTGTTGGCGATACTGATAGCTGACTTGTTATCGCACCACAACTTCATTTGGGCCCCTTGGTGCATCTTGAGCTCCACCAGCAGGGCTCTCAACCACAACATCTCTGCCACCCCTAAGGCCATGGCCCTGTACTCTGCCTCGGCTGTGGATCTCGCAACCACTGTTTGCTTCTTGCTCTTCCAGGAGACCAGATTGCCCCCTACAAACATGCAATATCCAGACGTGGATTTCCTGTCATCAGCACAATCAGCCCAGTCTGAATCACAATAGCCCTCAATGTTCAAATGCCTATTCTTCCTGAAGATCAACCCCTTCCCTGGTGCACTCTTCAGGTACCTCAGAATCTGGTACACAGCATCCATGTGACTCACCACACTCACAGCAAAGGATATGTCGGGATGAGTGTTGCTCAAATAGATCAAGCGGCCCACCAACCTCTGGTACCTCTCTCTATCAACTGGCTCTCCTATCTCAACACTCAGCTTGGACTTCTGGTCAATAAGAGCAGCCGCAGGCTTGCACCCCAGCATACCTGTCTCTGTAAGCAAATCTAGCACATACTTCCTTTGAGATAAAACAATCCCCTCTTCACCACGAGCTATCTCGATCCCAAGGAAGTACCTCAGTTGCCCCAAGTCCTTTACCTCAAACTCCTTGCCCAATCTATCATTCAGCTGAGCAATCTCACCCTCATCATCGCTAGTGATAATCATGTCGTCCACATACACAGCAAGCATTATAGTGTGAACTCCACGTCGCCTAAAGAACACTGTATGGTCTGCACTGGTCTGTCGATACCCTATGCCTACCATAGCTCTTCTAAACCTGTCAAACCAGGCTCGAGGAGACTGCTTCAGCCCATAAAGAGATTTTTTGAGCCTGCACACCTTACCAACAGTCTGTTTCGTGCCAAAACCTGGTGGTACCTCCATGTACACCTCCTCCAACAAATCACCATGGAGAAATGCATTCTTCACATCGAGCTGGTGTAACTTCCAACCCCTATTTGCTGCCAAGGAAACTAGTATTCGCACTGTGCTCATCTTCGCCACGGGTGCAAAGGTCTTATTATAGTCGATGTCATAAGTCTGACTGTACCCCTTTGCTACCAATCGGGCCTTGTAGCGCTCAACCCGCCCCTCTAGGTTTTGCTTCACAGTAAAGACCCACTTGCAACCAACTGCCTTCTTGCCTGGTGGTAGTGATACAAGCTCCCAGGTTTTGTTCTTGTCCAGGGCCCCAAGTTTCTCTAGCATGGCAGCTTTCCACTTTGGATCCTCCTTAGCAACCTACCAACACTTAGGGATAGAGACAGTGTCCAAAGATGCAATGAATGTTCCATGTACAGGTAATATGTGGGAGTAAGAGACAAACTGGGCAATATCATGTGGAAAGCCATATTGATCAGGGGGAACTCCTGCATTGCTGCGAGAAGTCCTCCTTACCGATAGGGGAGGAGTAGATAGAGGAATCATATCACCTGTGTACTCTGAGTCTGAGGTGGATGGTGTAGATGTCTCAGGAGTCGGAAGAGGCAGGGACAAGGGACTTGGCACAAATGGCACTGTAGGCATGGTTCCCTCAATCTGCTTTCTTCTCCTCGTGTACACTCTCAGCTCCCTGAGCCTGAGTTCCATCATTCTCGGGTTCAATCCATTCCATTCGTTCCGGTACCACAGCCAACTCCTCAGCAGCCGACTCCACAATCGGCACAAGCTGACGAAGGACAAGCAGACAAGGGATATCCCCCACACTCACCAATCTCCTCTCACTACTACTGCTATCCTCCCCCTCTCACCTCGTACCTCCTGTATCGAGCGAGTCCCCAAAGGGCGATGCGACCTGAGAGGACTAATATGGCTCAAGCTCTCTAAATGTGACATCCATACTAACAAACAACCTCCTCTCCACAGGACTCCAGCAAACATACCCCTTCTGAGTAGCTGAGTACCCAACGAACACACACTTCACAACCCTTGGATCCAATTTTCCATATTTGGTCTGTTGTTTTGCACGAAGCACACACAGCCAAAGGTTTTTAGAGGAAGAACATCTCCTTTCTTACCTCTCAGCATCTCAATCGGAGACTTCCAATCCAATACCCGCGAGGGCATCCTATTGATCAAGTAGGCCGCTGTCAGGACTGCTTGCCCCCACAAGTACTTTGGTACATTCATCGACATCATCATACTCCGGGTCACCTCAAGGAGATGCCTGTTCTTCCGTTCGGCTACCCCATTCTACTCTGGTGTGTACAGACAAGTGGTTTGATGCTGTATTCCCTGGGATGACAAATACTCCCCAAATGCCCCGTTGGTGTACTCTGTCCCATTGTCAGACCTCAATACCTTCACAACTGCACCGTATTGAGTCTGAACCCCTTTGTGAAAGTCTTTGAAGCAAGCAAACACATCACTCTTGTTTTTCATCAGATAGAGCCAAGTCACATGAGAAAAGCAATCAATGAAGGAAACAAAGTACCTAAATCCGTTCACCGTAGTTGTGGGACAAGGCCCCCACACATCGGAATGCACCAAGTCAAAAGCAGAATAACTCCTACTACCAGAGCTAGAATAAGAGCTCCTGGTGTGTTTCCCTAACTCACACGCATCACACACCAGCTTTTCCTTCTTAGCCTTCTCAAACAAAGGCGGGTACAATCTACTCAAAACAGAGAAGGAAGGGTGACCCAAATGCCTATGATGAAGCAGCAGTATATCCTCTACACTCCTCCCAACACCCTCTACAACTGATGAAAGAGCCGAGTCCATACTCTCCATATCTAGGTACCACAAACCGTTATACCATGTACCAGTCCCAAGTCGTCTGCTGGTCTCCTTCTCCTGGAAGACCACATTGGGAATATCAAACAAAACAACACATTTTAGTTGTAGTATAATGACACTTATGGATAAGAGATTCACAGGGAAGATGGGAGCATGCAAAACATTAGACAAAGTCAAGGTGTTGGTACATTGCATGATACCCTTACCAACCACGGGCTGAGCCATACCACCGGCAGTCTGAATGCTCTCTGGGACTGCTAGGTGAGTATAGGAAGAAAACTCCCTAGCTGCACCAGTCACATGTCGAGATGCACCAGAGTCGACTATCCAATCTGGTGATCTAGTGGTGGATATCGAGGCTAGAGCAAGTGTATCACCAGTAACTGTGGCTGAGTGAGCAAATGAAGCAATGTTACCCCTGGATGAAGATGAGGTGGATGTATCATCGAATACACCCTTCTCTTTTTCTTCATCAAGGCAGTGTAAGCATCCACAACTGCCTGCTCCTCCTCAGAGTGACCCACCTCAGCCATACCCCCTTCTTCCTCTTCATCTGCTACCATCAGATTTGCCCGGTAGCCCCCTCTTCCCACCACCTCTGCGACCCCCACGGCCGCGACCATGACTCCCAGACTGTCCCCGCCCACCTGCATCTCCCTCCTTTGGTGGCTTAGGACAAGCCTGCCTCAAGTGACCTACCTTACCGCAGTTGTAGCACTGTCGAGTCTCGCCCCTGTATCCTGTGTTACCTGACCTGGAGACCGCTAGTGCTGACTTCCCCCCTGGAAGTCTAGATGCACCAGACTGGAGCCTAATCCTGCTCTCCTCCTGTACTATGGCCGAGATCGTCTCATCCAGTGAGGGAATCTTCGGTTGTGCTAGCAACACTGCACACCGCTGCTCAAATGCCGAGTCCAACCCTCTCATAAAGTGCATAGTCCTCCTCTGGACTCTCTCATCTCCTTTCTTGCACGTAAGGTCGTCGCATTGTGCAGCTGGTGAGAAATGATCATAATCTGCCCACAGTCGCTCCAGATCTGCGGCATACTCCTGAATCGATCTATCTTCCTGCACTACTGCCTCGATCTCCCTCTCAATCTGAAACACCCTCAGATTGTTCCCCACTATATCATAAGTCCTCTTCAGCTTCTCCCAGACATCCTTGACCCGATCTATGCCCTCTACTGTGGAGGCGATAGAAGGAGTCAATGAACTCAGAAGCCACATGTATACTGTCATGTGAGTGAACTTCCACTTGACCCTCTCTGGAGACCCCGCATGTGGCTCCTTCTTTTCCCCAGTCAAGTACCCCTCCAGATCCTTCCCCTCCAGAGTGTACCTTACCCGATGCGACTAGCTCAGATACGTAGCTGGCCCATCGAGCTTCCTATCGAGTGGTGGAAGGTCTACCCTCGGCGCTGACCTCAGTGTGCTCTCACTCGCAGCCACACTGAACGCTCGCAATCAGAGTCTGGAGCTCGGTGACACTCAGCTTTGCCATAATCTCCTCTATTGGATTCTTGTCATCCCCGGCCATTGATCCGATTCAGATCCACTCTTCACACACCTGTCTAAGCTCGGATCCCTCCTACCTCTTCCTTAGACCAGATCTTGCACCCTCAAGATCTAGATCTGAAGCATCCAACACCTCTTCCTCTTCTTCTTGACCCAATCTTGATTTATCTCATCAAGATTTGAGTCGAAAAAAACCCGATCAAGAACCCAATCAAACCAATCCAAAACCCGCTTCTCAGGTATCGTGGGGTATAGGCCCCCCACACCGGCCAAATCACAAGACAAGCAACCCTTGACCTTCGGCCTAGAGAGAGAAAGAAGCTGAGTAGAAGAGAGAGAAAAGGGGAGCTATCGGCCTAAGAGAGAGAGAAAAGGCTAAGTAGGAGAGAGAGAGAGGGTACTGCTAGGTGCTGCTCGGGTGGAGCAGTTCGGACTAGCAGCGGACCAGCGACGAAGCAAGGCAGAGCTCAGATCGGACTAGGTGATGTCAGATCGGACCAGTTGGTGGAGGTCAGATCGGAAATGGCGGAGGCAGCTCGGGGCGGAGGCGACCTGGAACAACCCAGATCTGAGCCAGCCACGACCTGGCGGAGGCACCAGCAGCCAGGCGGAGGGAAGCAGCAAGCTGGCGGCGGTGCTGGAGAGGCCGGCTAGGTCCGACGGTGAGGTGGCGCTACAGTAGTGGAGTGCTACAGTGCCTCGTGCTACAATGGCTAACCCTAACCCTAATTGTTTTAGGCTCTGATACCAAACTGAGAAATGAGCCAAAAAGATACTTTATTGATTAATGACTCGGGCTTATATAAGCCTTACAACGCACTCTTACAAATAACACCCTAGACTATTCCATAATGACCTATTTGCCCATAGGCCCCTAGAAACCCCGAAACACGTAAACATACAATATATCTCAACAGATGTCATCATCAAATAATTAATATGCGCGGAATCACTGAAGCAGCTACATGCTAGCTGCGAAACCCATAAATTTTACCAAAGATTTCAACTTCTGCTATAATTTTTTCACTCAGCAGCCAAACCCATGAATTTTACTTTTTAGCCTAATCTATCCGAATTTTTTTTATATGTAACATTAAGAAAATAAATTTTGCATAACAAATTGTAGATATTTCGTGCCTTGTAATTGTGAAATTGTCATGTGCCTAACTGGTGTCATGTGATCATGCCAATTGGTGAAATTGTAGATATTACATACCTTTAATTAAGTTTGGTTGAAAAGGGGTTAGGGTTTGATACCCTAGCTAACAGAAGAAATAGGCTCTAATGCCAATTGGTGATCATGCCAATAGGCTCTGATGCCAATTGGTGAAATTGTAGATATTACATACCTTTAATTGTTTTAGGCTCTGATACCCTAACACTGCAGTGTGAACATAGAGAGCTGCTTCACACCGTATTATTGATGTGATGTGACCATTTTTTCATGTCAACAAGTAAACTTTTTATCTCCAGAAGAAATATTGTCAAAACTAACGATTTTTTAATGTAAAAACGCTATCAAAGATAGCGATTTACATTTCTTATATTTTAAATGAAAAG
The DNA here is from genome assembly GCA_025461045.1 of Carex parvula. Taxonomy (NCBI): domain Eukaryota; kingdom Viridiplantae; phylum Streptophyta; class Magnoliopsida; order Poales; family Cyperaceae; genus Carex; species Carex parvula. Next base: position 159,443 of record JAJGRW010000934.1, on the reverse strand, counting down.
GTTGCGAAAATCCAAATATACACCATTTGGTTGGCGGCAAAGTGCCATCAGCAATTGATTTAATAAGACCATTTTTTTATTCCTAAGGCACCGCTAATACTTAAAAACTGAAAAATAATTGCAATTAAAATAAAGTAGATGAGTTTAGAGAAATTAACACGCGGGATGATAACGGAGTTCGGCTTAAAATGCCTACGTCTCCTGGGCATCGCAACTGCTTCTCAGTGCGCCTTTCTATTACCCAACAAGAAATGTTACAACTTGTGAATCAGTGAGCCCTTACAACCAACGAGAAGTCACACGGCCAACTTGAGTAGAGAACGAAGTCTCTAAATTTGAAATCTCAATAGAAACAATCAAAAACTCACTCTAATATAATCTAACTCAAGATTAGTGAAGTGGATTTGAAGTTATTTGAGGAATTTTGAAGTTTTAAGCTCTTACAACAATGGAGGAACTCAAGCTCACAGAAAATTACTTTTTGAAAGTTAGGGGCGGCTAAAAGTTGCTTTGAAAAGAACCATAAAGCTCTATTTATAGTGGCTGCTCTAGAAAAAGCTTTCTGCTCTAAAACGTTACAACGTTTATCAAAATGTTGAAAACGTTTAGTTCAAGATTTGAATTAGGGTTTTTTTCTGTGCAGCTCATTACAAACGTTACCAATGTTTGTCAATCGTTACCAACTGATTATCCTCTGAAAATCAATCGATCAAAACAGCCATTTTGATGTTTTGAATTTATTTAAAACGTTACAACATTTTTACAAACAGTTTCCAACGTTTGTAGTTCCTTCAGCCTTTGATCAATTGATTTTCCAGCGCTTTTCACACATCCAAATCGTTGTAACGTTTGGCAAATGTTACCAACATTTGTCCCTGTAAAACAACATCAAAAACACTTTACCAAGTTTATAATTCTACAATTTAAATTCTTGATAAATGTCTTGATGATTTCTTCGGTTCAACCAATCTATATTGCAATTTCAATTGTCTTGAACCTGCATAATTTCTAAAATAGAGAAAATCGTAAAATTAATTAATTGTATGTTTTGCAAATAGTCAAATAGACGAAAAAGAGAATTGCTTGAAACAACAATCTCCCTCTTTTGACTGATTTGCAAAACATACAACGCAAGTAAGTGCATAAATCGATTTTTCCTAAATTTAGTTTTCCCATAATCATTTTTGCATGTCTTGCATTTTCACCCCCTTTTGGAAATCGACGAAAGGGAGAAAAAATAGCACAATTACCAAGTGCTCCACGTCAGAATATGCACTCCCCCTTAATTTTGGAATATAGCAAAGGTGATTTACAAGCAACAAAACAAATTGAGGAATTGACATATCGATGTACAATTGCAATGTGGATCTAGGAATGTCAATCATAAATAAGGCATGCAATATATCAAACATCACTAATTATGTCATGCAATATCAAAGATTTGTTCTAAACATCACAAGTCATACATAAGCAACAAGTTCATATTCATAGCAAATCAAACAATTCTTACTTAAGTCACCTAAGCAAAGTTGTCCAAACATGCAATAATAAAAATAACACAAGTTTATAGCATAGCAACCAACTAGCAAATTTTAAATTTTATGACTAAAGGAGTAAGAAATGGCTAGTCGGACACATTTTCTTCTTCATCATCATCATCATCGTTTTCTTCTTCTTCGTCATCGGATTGAGCATGATGATCGGCACTAGTTGTGGCACCACTCGAGGCACCAAATTTTTGCACAAATCGGGTCGTAAGGTCGGATTGAGCTTCATCAAGTGAGTTGATAGCTTTGGTGTTTTTACGGACTTGTGCTCGAACTTCTTGAAGACCTTTGGTCATGTCTTTAAACCCTTTGGACATTTCCAATTGGTAGGATTTCATGTGTTCGATTATTCAATCCAATTTATCATTCACGCCTTGGGGTATGTCACCTTGACCCATTTGCAGTTGTACCGGTGCCGGTGGTTCTTCCTCGTGTAGATCCCAATATTGGTTAGGTGATCACTTAAAAAAGAGCAATATTTTTTTAATATTTATAAACGTCGGAAATGCTATCGGTTCGGACTGCAAGCGCACAATCCTATCGAGTAGTATATTCGAGGTCGATCTACAGGGAATATTGGTTCAGAGTTTTGAGCGATCGAATCACAATCTTTCGAAAGGCTAGACGAAATCTGAAAATTGAGAGATGTTGTTGTGATCAATGTAAATTAAGAAGCAATTAAAAGTAATTAAAATAAAGATAGAGATGAGAATTCCTAGGATTTCGGCACACCATTGCTAATCGATCTGCTTGGATAATATATTCTTGTTGCGTCTGATTTCCTGTTGTTGTTTAATGAAAGACACTACATAGGTCACTGCGATTTATGTTACGTAAGAATGATAGATCTTTCATCGAGATTCTACATAGGACACTGCGAGTTTTCTTACGCAAATGACTGATCTCTTAAATACACAAGTTACTACACATATCACTGCGAGTTTCCTTACGTAAGTGATGGAACTTGGTTCACGTTTTGTTGGTCTGGTTTATGGTTTTTCCGCTAAGATTTTCTTCACATAAACCTAATAGATCTCAATGAGGCTAATTCATACAAATAGTTTCTCTTACCATTAGAGCACTGTCACTACCCTAACGGACTAAACTAGATCATTGAAGTTAGATGAAGAGATAGTAAATCACAAAAGTATTTCGATTCAACAACAAGAAATCATAATCAATAGAAATATATATCAAAACATAAAGAGTAACAAGGTTTACTGCCTAGCCCTAAGAAAAGAAACTTAGCCGCGGAACGGCATTGTTACAAGCACTCCTCTCTTCTCACTTTAATCAAATCTAACCATAATTACAAAGATAAGTTATTCTTCTGCCTAGGGGCCTTATATAGGAGTGGAGGGACGTCTGGAGATTGAGTAGGGGCTAAGGAACTGATCTGGATACAGTTGTCGGCAGTTATTTCCCAAAAGGTGCCTTCGGTTACTGTCCATATTAGGTGATACAGTCCGTATTAGGACCTTGTCGCTGAGAGTTTGTGCTTCTCACTCTATCTCCTGGTCTGTATTAGGCTTGATCCGTATTAGGCAATATGGACCGTAACAGAGACTTCGTCGATAAGTGTCACTGATCCGATTGACCCGATTCTTGCTCAATTTGGTGTAAAATAGTCCCAAAACCTGTTTTCTGTAATAAAACATAAAGAAGGGTGACATTAGCCTTTTTCTCTAATAAATTAAACATAAGTGTGAGAAAATATGTAAAATCTAAGCCAAAATCCTACGTAAATCATCATTATTTTGACTCTGATCATTAGGTAGGGCATTGGGGGCATTGATCCAATCATTAACGTCCCATCCATCGGGTCGGAACATTTGTAGACCCGAGTCCGAATATAGGGGGTCCAATCATGTTTTGGTAAGATATCGACCAAATTAATCAGTGTTTCGGTAAGGAGTTTATCGGGAACGATGGTGCCACTTTGGCGAATAATTTTGTGAATAAGTTGATCGTATGGCAAATTTGCAACCGTACTTTTGAAAGCACTTCTCATGTGGCAAAGGATGATGTATGGAATGTTGAACCGTTTGTCATCCAAAGAGATGAGATGACGCATGTAATAGATAGGACCCCATTCCATTTTAGTTTTGATCGTTGCTTTTGGGATGAGAATATTATTAATTGATCACTCAAAAGAGAGCGATGTGTTATTTTAAAATTTATAAACTCGAAAATGCTATCGGTTCGGACTGCAAGCAGCGCAATCCTATCGAGTAGTATAATCCAGGTCGATTCACAAGGAATAATGGTTCAGAGTCTCGAGCGATCAAATCACAATCTTTCGAAAGGCTAGACAAAATCTGAAAATTTGAGAGTTGAAGTTGTGATCAATGTAAATTTGAAAACAATTAAAAGTAATTAAAATAAAGATAGAGATGAGAATTCTTAGGATTTCGGCACACCATTACTACTCAATCCACTTTGATAATATACTTCTGCCGGGTCTGATTTCCTGTTGTTATTTTATGAAAGACACCACATAGGTCACTACGAGTTATCTTACGCAAATGACAGATCTTTCATCGAGATTCTACATAGGACACTGCGAGTTATCTTACTCAAGTGACAGATCTCTAAATACACAAGTTACTACATAGATCACCGCGAATTATCTTACGCGAATGATAGAACTTGGTTCGCATTTTGTTGTTCCGATTTATGGTTTCTCCGCTAAGATTTTCTTCACATAAATCTAATGACTCCCAACGAGTTTCTCTTACCATTAAAGTACTGTCACTACCCTAATGGATTAAACTAGATCATCGAACTTAGATGAAGGGATAATAAATCACAAAAACATTTGAATTAAACAACAAGAAATCATAATCAACAGAAAATATATATATCAAAGAACTTAACCGCGGAACGGCATTGTTACAATCACTCCTCTCTTTCTCACTTAATCAAATCTAACCCAAATTACAAAGATACTAAACTATTCTGTCCAGGGTACTTATATAGGAGTGGAGGGATGTCTGGAGTTGAGTGGAGGCCAAGGAACATGATCTGGATATAGCTGTCGGCAGTTATTCCCAAAGGACGCCTTGGTTACAGACTGTATTAGGTGATACGGTCCGTATTGAGATCATGTCGCCTGAAGGGTTTTAATGCGTATTGCGCTATCTCCTGGTCCGTATCCCGGCTAGGTCCGTATCAGGTAATACGGGCCGTAACAGAGCCTTAGTCGATGAGCGTCGCTTATCCGATTAACCCATTTCTTGCTCCATTTGGTGTAAAATAGTTCCAAAACCTGTTTTATGTAATAAAACATAAAGAGGGGTGAAAGTAGCCTTTTTCTCTAATTAATTAAACATAAGTGTGAGATAATATGCAAAACCTAAGCCAAAACCCTACGTAATTCATCATCATTTTGACTCTGATCATTAATTAATAGGAAAAGCAAACGGTGGAGTGATGGAAGATGGGACGCATAGAGTTTTGCCCCTCCACAGTTGTTACGATCAAACCAAGTCTTATAATGATCGGTCGTATCAATTGCCTCGCTTGGCCAACTTCGAAGAGGATAGGGTTCCTCACCCTCATTGGGTAATTCAAGCCAATTTGCTAGGTTTTCAAGAGAGAGAATAATTTCTTTCCCGCACACATAATAAGAGAGGCAAAATGGATTCTCAGAGATTAGAAGGTTTGCATAGAAAGTGCGGGTTAGCAATTCACTATACGGTTCACAACATTTGATCAACGGATCCCAATTCCAATGATTTAGATATTGAATGATTTTATCATTCTCGGGATATCCAAAGGTAACCGTGGATTTATCAAAATAATAACATTTGGTCAAACTCTGAGTACTAAATTGGCCGTTAAAATTTGTATGTGCATTGGCATTCCGAAAAAGATAGGTATTGGTTCAGACAGTTGTAAAATTGGGCTCTATTGTACTTCCACTCGATTGACCCTATTCATTTTAGGGTCTTTTCTTTCTCCTCATATCAATAATCTTGGCAAGATTCCTAGGAGCCATTGAAAATGAGAGGAAAAAAATGAAACTTTACCGATTCGAAAAGGAAAGCACAAATCCAAGAAGAGAGAGGCCCTAGAGGCACAATGGCGAAGTCGGATCGTCGATTGAGAGGTTGGATCGCCGAACTTGAACAGAGGGTTTGGCTAGGGTTTTGGTGGAGAGAGGAGAAGAGAGAAGAGATTGTGATTTTGAAGGGAGAAATGGATAAAGGGTTGAGAGGAGAGAAGAACGCACCAAATTTTTTTAGATTTGGTGGTTTGTGGTGGCCGAAATGGAAGGAGAATGTGAAAGGTGGCGGAGAGGAGAAGAGAGAAGGAGAGGAAGAGGCGTGAGAGAAGAAGGGAAAAGAAAAGAGAAAGGGTTGGTTCGCGTCAGCCATATAGGGTTTTGTGTAAAACGTTACCAACGTTTGGTCTCTGTGTTTTCACAACCAAATTCCAAAATTTCGAATTTTCAGTATTTTTGGATTTCAATAAAAATGTTCCAACGTTTTCTAAAACGTTACAACAATTTTTCAGAAATATTGGACACTTTATATTTCAGAAACTCCGACCTTTCAGAATTCTTGAATATCTCTAAAAATGTTATAACGGTTTACAAAAACATTACAACGATTTGATTGGTTTCTCAGAAATGTCACTTTTCAGAATTTTAAGCGTTAAAATCGTTCCAACATTTTTGAAAATGTTACCAACGTTTGTCTACGTGTTTACATTTCTTGAACCGAATGTCAAAAACGTCCCAACGTTTGGCTTCTGGAGACTGATCTTAAAATGAATTATTTTGATTGCTATGCTTCCAATTAAAAATGTATGGATATGAATTTGGAGTATGATCTAGTCCTTAAGTTCAAGCATGCCTAATTTAAACCTTAATTCATTGTGTTGTTGAGTAATCAAGGGCTTTGTGAAAATATCGGCAATTTGTTCTTTGGTGTCAATATGTATGAGTTCTATTTCACCTTTTTCAATGTGATCCCTAATAAAATGATGCCTTATTTCTATGTGCTTGGTTCTAGAATGGAGAACCGAATTTTTGGAAATCATAATGGCACTGGTATTATCACACATAATTGGTACGTTGTGGAAACGTATTTCATAATCATTTAGAGTTTGGATCATCCATAATATTTGTGTGTAACAACTACCGGCCGCAACATACTCTGCTTCCGCGGTGGAAAGCGCAACCGAGGTTTGTTTACGGCTCGACCAAGAAACAAGTGACCCGCTAAGAAATTGGCACGTACCACTTGTACTCTTTCGATCCATTCGGTCTCTGGCAAAATCAGCATCGGTATATTCTATCAAATCTAATTTCGATTGTTTGTCATACTATAGTCCCAAATTTAGAATGCCTTTGATATATTTGACAATTCTTTTAACAGTTTTCAAGTGCAACTCTTTGGGGTTAGCTTGAAATCTAGCACATAGGCATACCGCAAACATAATATCGGGTCTACTAGCAGTTAAATAGAGTAGATTACTTATTATAGCTCGGTATTGAATGATGTTTATGGGTGTGCCGCTTGGGTTTAGGGTTTAGGGTTTACAGATTCGATTACAATCCGTTGAGATGCAATGTAGATTCTATAGGCTTTACTTGCCATTGAGTACCCTATGAAAATTCCCTCAATGGATTTATAATCATATTTTGTAATTTTAGGTGATTCATCAAGAACGAAGCATTTCGATCCAAATACTCTAAAATGAGATATTTCTGGCTTATATCCCTTCCATAGCTCATAAGATATTTTCTTCAATATCGACCTTATGCTAACGCGATTGATCACGTAGCAAAGGTGTTTGACCGCTTCGGCCCAAAGGTGTTTGAGCAAAGATTATTGATTTAGCATGGTTCGGGCAAGCTCTTGTAATGTTCAATTTTTCCTCTCGACAACCCAGTTTTGTTGAGGTGTACGAGGAGCCGAATATTCATGTTTACATCCCCTTTTAGAACACAATTCATCAAATTTTGCATTTTCAAATTCACCCCATGATCACTTCGAATTCGAATGATCTTCATCCCCTTTTTATTTTCAACACGAGTGCAAAATTTATTGAAATTTTCAATTGCTTCATCCTTGTGTTGTAGAAATAAAACCCAAGTAAAGCGACTATAATCATCTACAATCACATATGCATATCTCTTTTCGGCCAAACTAGGTACACTAATTGGTCCAAATAAATCCATGTGTAGTAATTGCAAGGGTTGATCGGTTGAGACCACATCTTTGGACTTGAAACATTTTTAGTTTGTTTACCTTGAACACATGCATCACATAGTCCTTCAAGTTCTAGTTTATGTGTTGGTAAACCAAGTACAAGGTCTAATTTAACCAATTTCCTAATGGTATCAATTGAAACATGACCTAATCTTCGATGCCATAACCAATAACCGGTTGTGGTGGCATTCAAACATATCTCACCTGAGTCAAAATGAGTAAAGTATAGATAGTAAACATTTTTCTTTCTTTTACCCGTGTAGACTAAAGTGTCATCCGAATCTCTAATCAAGAAACAAGCATTAGCATCAAATTTAGCATAATAACCCGAGTCACATAACTTACTAATACTAAGTAAGTTATAATCCAACCCATCAACAAGATATACATTGGATATGGTCAAGTGTTGGTTACCAACCGAACCTAACCCAATTATCGAACTTTTTCTTTGGTTACTACCGAAAGTAACCGACCCACCATCATATGGTTCTAAATATTTGAAATTAGATTTATCACCGGTCATATGGTGTGAACATCCACTATCAATGATCCAAGTATTTTCTTTATGAGTTTAATCAAACACATATACAAGAGTATATATATATTGGTAAATAACATATACCTTGTATTAATCTCCCCATTTTAATGATTCTAGCAATTTTGGTTTATTTTGGGGAGATATCAAGCACAACTTTACACTATTTTAGCTTTAGGAATCCAAACAATAATTGAATTGTTGTTTTCTTTCATAAACCTACATTCTAATGAGGTGTGACCAATTTTACAACAATAGTTGCAAAATGTAATCGATTGCTTTGTATTGAAAGAACTATGTTTGAAAGTAGTATTGAATTTATCTTTCACTTCTTGAATTTGGTTCCTATCATTTTTAATCACCTTATTTGAATCTTAGATAAAGAAGTCCTATGTTTGTTAGAATCAAATTTTGTGTGATGTTGGGGAACATCTCTATTCGAACCATTTCTTTGAGTTTTATTTTGTAAAACATTTTTATTTTTCAGTTCATAAAACCATCCATCCAGTCCTTTGAAATAGGCTTTGTTTGACCCTTTTGGATTAAATGTGTTCCTATTACTATTTTGAAAGTTGTTTTTGTTTTTATAATTTTTGTTGGAATACCCATACCTAAAAGCATAATTTTGAAACTTTTGATTATTTTTAGCAATTGAGGTTTGAGAGTTGTTTAACTCCTTTTTCAAAGGAGTTTTACCTTTTTTGGTGTAAAATTGATAAGTTTAATACTCTTTGCAATCAAATTTATACTTATTTAAGAATTTTAGTTCATTTTCTAAATTTAAGTTTTGAGTATGTTCCTCTTTTTTTTTTCGGGCTTTGTGAGTAATTCGAATCAAATGAGGCGTGACCCTTCTTGTATCCAATGCCCATTTTATCAACTTTTCTATGGGCATTGATCAAATTATCTATATAATGAGGATCTAGATTAGTGACACTTGAGAATTCACTAGGAGATCTTAATGCTCTATTTTCGGTCTCCAATGTTTGAATTTTCACTTTTAACAATTCTAAATCCCCTAAGTATGATTGACAAGAATGTGACTTATGTAATACCATTTCTAATTCTTTTATTTTGGACTCAAATTCAAAAAGTTTAGATCTTAAATTTTCTATGGCACCTTCCTTTTCAAGCAAAGCCTTATTAGATTCTTCAAGCAACCTAGGTGCATTGTAGTGTGTTAGTTTCTCATTCTCGAAAGTGCTTGTCTCACTGGTAACTATCCAATTGGTATTCAAGTCAATTTTGATTTCCTCAGTCTCTAATTGGTCATTGGTCAACTCAATTATAGACTTATACTTGTCAGGAAAAGGTCTAAGATATACCTCATTAGTGGAACTTGTTGAGGCTTTGCTCGAATCATCCGACTCCTTGTTGTTTCTCGAATTAACGAGATTCTTTAGGAATTCAATGGTGGTCTCGTCGGTTATGTTCTTACTTGCAATGATTGTATCCACATCAATCATTGACGAACCTTCATCTACATATGCCACCAATGCGAGGTTGATTTCTTGTTCATCACCTGACTCTGAGTCGGATTCCTGTATATCGCTCTCGTTGGAGTCTATACAAAATAAGTGATGTCTCGTTATTTGACCTACAAATCCGACCAATTTCTGCACCAAAATCTGTGTTTTAAACCATCAAATCGTGTCTATTACATTGAATATCTATAGAATGTGGTAATGCTGCGTTTTTATTCTTACTTTGCAGAAAACGAGCGAAATCAGGGAAGATTGTGAGTTCTCAAACCCTGACGCGACCACAGACGCGACCACTCTTTACACATGCGAGAGACACATACACACGGGCCACATCACACCCGATGCGGGTCGCGTCAGCCTTTTCCGGAAATAAAACAGAAATAGAAACAGAGGCTCAACGAATGAAAGGTCGGCCAGATTGGCTATCTTACGGGATCCCTTGCTACATTCACATTCATTCTGCATTTTGGAGAGCAAGGAGACAGATTCTAGGGTTTAGACTTGACGGCTAGCTTGGTGACGAAGTTGAGAAGCGAAAGACGAAAGTTCTTCACGGATCTTCTTTGTATTTCGGGTTTTGTCATGAATACTTCTTCTATCATTTGTTTTGTTTTCTTTTGACTATGTGTGAGTAGTTTACTTAGTTTCTAGGGTTACGATGTAGTTTGATACTTTGTGTTGTATGCATGTTGTTTGAATCTGTGTTGAATATTCGTGTTTATTTGTTTGAGTACTATTATAATTGCTTTGTTGAAGTTGATTGAATGATTCTTGTTGTCTACTGTTAGATGTCTATAGCATCTTTTCTAGTACTTTGGCCTTGAAATTTCTCTCAACCAGACTAAGTAGTTGAGGTAGGGTTTGCGAGCCGTGAGGCGAGACCAAATAGTAACCGAGAGGTGAACTTTTTCATTCATCGAGAGGTGGTGGATACCTTTAGTAAACCGGACAAATAACTTAGGTAGAATACCAATAAACGAGAGTTTAGGGTTGGAAACCTAAGAAGCTGAAGTTGCAATTCCGATACCAAGTTTATTAAGCCAATAAACGAGAGTTGAGGTTTAGAAACATTAGGTTCGGTCAATGAAACCTTACACCAAAGAACAACGCAGAAACAGATAGCTGCTGCATTCACTCGAGGTCTACGCGGACCGCGTATGAGAGTACGCGGGTCGTGTCTGGTCCCGAGAGGCAGAGTTGAAGATGAAATCGAAAACCCTGGAAACGCTTTTCTTTATTTGATAAAAACTAAATTTTACTTTCTGTCATTTTAATTATTGTTGTTGAACTTAGGAAATTAAAACAAACCAAATCAACATTTTCCAACTTCTAGTGCCTAATTGATTTAAGTAGAGTCCAGATTAGATTTGAACCGTCATGTGGATCGATACCTGAGTAAACTATACGATAGGATTGTGCACTTGCAGTCTTAGTCGGAAGTTAATTCAAGGTTTAAAAGGTACAGCTTGCTGTACTGAAACTTTGTGATACACTTTTGTGCGAACAATAAGGCTTGCATTGCCTTAGTCTTCTTCTTACCTTTGTACCCGTTGTACTTTTGTTTTGGCATTCGGTCATGTTGCCCTTCACTATCCTTGTTCTTCAAGTTCGGAAATAATTTGAAGCAAGTTTGGATGGTGTGCCCCTCTCTATGGCATGCAAAGCATACTACTCTTTTGTTTTCTTCCTCACGTTCCTTGTTATATTTTCTTTCGAAGTTAAGCATTCTTTGAAACATCTTGGCTAAGAGGAGGGCATCATTGGAAGTTTCATGATCTATTTTGTTTATAAATGAGTCATTTAATGGACGGGTATTTGAGGAGTTAGGGTGGTTATGGTTTTGTGTCGGGAAGGCTACGGTCTTTGATTTTGACTCTTGCTCACCGGATTGTAGAAGTTTTTCTTTGAAGCTCCGGAAATGTGCATAAAGTTCATCCGGTGTGAATGATGCGTGTGTCTCTTGAATTGCTTTTAAAGCACTCAACAAGCCTTCCCACCTAGGTCTCCTAAGCATAACTCGTATGAGCTTTCCTACAATTTTATCGTTAGAAAGAGGTTCTCCTAATTCAATAAATTCATTTTGAATATGCATGTCTATTATACATATCCTCGATGGTTTCATCATTTTCTACCTTAAATGTTTCAAACTTGGTTTCTAATCCGGTTATTTTGGTTCATTTGATTTGGGTGTTACCCTCGTACCAGTTTACAAGAGCATCCCACATTTCTTTGGCACTTGTCACATTACCAAAAATTAGTGCAACCGATTCACTTACCGCGTTGTATATTGCATTAATTGCAAGGTCATTATCTTTCTTTAGTAATATTGGATGCTATGGTTTCGACCTTGGTGTCATTGCCAAAAGTGGAGATATTGTATTCGGGTTTATAACATTTCTCAACAACATTCCAAATCTCAAGGATGTTTAGATAGTTAATCATGGTTCTTTTCCAATGACTAAAATTTTTGGTTGTGTTACTGAAAGTTAGGGGCTCTTTCACACATCTAATGGGTGCCATTTTTAGACCAACAAAACTCGAATTAAGTGAGTCTTAATTTGAGTAACTTGCTCTGATACCACTTTGTTATTCCTAAGGCACCACTAATACTTAAAAACTAAAAAATAATTGCAATTAAAATAAAGTAGATGAGTTTAGAGAAATGGACACGCGGGATGATAACAGAGTTCGGCTCAAAATGCCTACGTCTCCGGGGCGTTGCAATCGCTTTTCGATGCGCCTTTCTATTACCCAACAAGAAAGATTACAACTTGTTAACCGGTGAGCCATTACAACCAACGGGAAGTCACACGGCCAACTTGAGTAGAGAACGAAGTCTCTAAGTTCGAAATCTCAAGAGAAATACTCAAAAGCTCACTCTAACCTAATCTAACTCAAGATTAGTGAAGTGGATTTGAGGTTGTTTGAGGAATATTGAAGTTTTAAGCTCTCACAACAATGGAGGAAGTCAAGCTCGTAGAAAATTACTTTTTGAAAGTTAGGGGCGGCTAAAAAGTTATTTTGAAAAGAACCTAAAGCTCCATTTATAGCGGCAGCTCTAGAAAGAGCTTTCTGCACTAAACATTACAACATTTAGTTCAAATTTCAAATTAGGGTTTCTTTTTCTGTGCAGCTTATTACAAACGTTACCAACGATTATCCTCTGGAAATCAATCGATCAAAACAGTCATTTTGAAGTTTTGAATTTATTTAAAACGTTACAACGTTTTTACAAACGTTTCCAACGTTTGTAGTTACTTGAACCTTTGATCAATTGATTTTTCAGCACTTTTTGACACATCCAAATTGTCATAACGTTTGACAAACGTTACCAATTTGTCCCTGTAAAACAACATTAAAAACACTTTACCAAGTTTATAATTTTACAATTTAAATTCTTGATAAATTTCTTGATGATTTCTTCGGTTCAACCAATCTATATTGCCATTCTAATTGCCTTGAACCTGCAATTTCTAAAACAAAGAAAATCGTAAAATTCAATAATTATATGTTTTGCAAATTAGTCAAATAGACGAAAAAAAGAATTGCTTGAAACAATATTTTTTATTTTATCCTAACTTTTCTCTCTCTGATCTTACTAGCCGACATTTTTATTAATATCCAAAGTTAATTACAAATTAATAAATATATCCAGGATTTCTGGGTTTTTCCAAAAATGTCCAAACCGGCCAGATTCTAACTGGTTTTCTCTTCCCCAGAAGCCGGCCAGAATCTGGCTGGTTTCCTATTTTTTTTTAACCCGTTACACCCTATAAATACCCTTTTTTCCCCTCTCCTCCACACAATTCACTCATCTCACCCGTTTTTTCTCTCTTCTTTTCTAAGGTAATTTTTTTTATTTAATTAAATTTTTTTTATTTAATTTAGGATTTAGGGTTTAGGACAATTTGTTGTAATTTAGTATAATTAGCATGGTTGACCATATTTTAGGGTATTTTGGTCTTTTTTTAACATAATTAGACCAATTAAGCGTAATTTAGCCGAATTTAGCATAATTAGGATAATTACACCATTTGAGCATATTTTACCAAAATTAGGCTATCGTGGCATGTTTTAGGTTATTTTAACCGCAATTGGCCTATTTTAGCATGTTTAAGCAGAATTAAGTCTATTTTGGCCCTTTTTAGCATATTTTACCGAAATTAGGGTATTGTAGCCTATTATAGCATATTTTAGGTTATTTTAACCGCAATTGGCCTATTTTAGCATATTTAAGCAGAATTAAGTCTATTTTGGCCCTTTTTAGCATATTTTACTGAAATTAGGATATTGTAGCCAATTGTAGCATGTTTAGGTTATTTTAACCGCAATTGGCCTATTTTAGCATGTTTAAGCATAATTAAGCCTATTTTGGCCCTTTTAAGCATATTTTACCGAAATTAGGATATTGTAGCCTATTGTAGTATATTTTAGATTTTAACCGCAATTGGCCTATTAAAGCATGTTTAAGCAGAATTAAGTCTATTTTGGTCCTTTTTAGCATATTTTACCGAAATTAGGGTATTGTAGCATATTTTATGTTATTTTAACTACAATTGCCTATTATAGCATGTTTAAGCAGAATTAAGCCTATTTTAGCATGTTTTAATCGCAATTGGCCTATTATAGGTTATTTTTGACATCAGGATACGTAGAGCACGATCTACGGCTCGTCCAGTAGTTGACGAGCCGATCAGTACTAGCAGCACCGAGCATTTCAGTCCTCTCCTGTGGATGCCCCACGACGATCACGAGTCTCACTGGCTTCTCATGTGGTAGTATCTTTTTTTAGGTTTTCTTTAAATTTTGTTGAGTTTAAATTTTGTTATGTTAACACCATGTGGATTACTTTTTTCAACGCGTGACACGTTTCTTTTAGATGTGAAGTTGCGGTGCGTTCACATGCAATACTACGAGGTGATGAACCAGTACCTCATCAACCTGGGTCTCTACTAGGTTGTGGACATCTTGCGGACTGAGAGAAACATCATCAATGCATCTCTCATTGTAGGACCGGTGGAGCGATGATGTCCCGAGATGCACACGTTCCACATGCCATTTGGAGAGATGATAGTGACACTCCAGGATGTGAGTGCCCTTTGGGGTTTGCCTATCCGTGACACACCCGTTGGCGACGTATCTAACAGCCGGAGATTTGCTGCTGATGTCGAGTGTTTGTTGGGAGCTGATCCTCTCTCTCTCATTGGGGATCGTGGGCAGTCCAAATTCCATCTGAGGATGACGAAGTTACAAGAGCACTTCAACGCGAGTCTGACGGCAGATTCCACTAATGAGGAGATTCAGAGGTAAAAACTATAAATTGTTTCTATTACATTTACTATAAATTGTTTCTATTACATTTACAATAAATTGTTTCTATTACTTTTACTATAAATTGTTTCTATTAGATTTTTTAAATGTTTTGTATTGCAGATATACACGGGGCTACGTGATGGACATTTTTGGCTCTGTCATGTTTCCTGATTCCAGGGGTGATATGATGCCGATGATGTATCTTCTGCTGCTGACAGACCTTGATTAGCCGTCGTTGTACAACTGGGGTGGGGCTGTCCAAGCCCATCTGTACTCCCACTTGTGCCGTGGTTGTGAGGTAAGTCTCTAACTTTTTTCTTACTTAATTATTTAATCAATCAATCTAAATACCCTGACGGCTAAAATTGAAGCCGAGTCAAGTCGTTAATAGCTTGTTCATACTGTGAGCCATGCGTAAACAATTATTTTTTGACCAATTTGTTGTTGTGAGCTGCACAACAACTACTAGAATTTGGCTTTTCACCAAAGGCAAGAAATGACTTGTTCTATGGGCTTCTCCATGCAACAAGTCCGAAAAAGTCATTTGCATGAGTTATCCATGTTAATACTACCGTTGATGCCCATGCAAATATGTTTTTCTGGCTTTTTGCATGAGACTACCCTTGCAACAACTGTAACATGCAAATACTTTCAGAGTTGGCACTTGGCAGGAGGAGTATTTGCAAAAATAGAAGCGTGGGCCGCATGTAAGTATTTTCAAGGATACAAATACGCATACAAATATAATTCATATATGGATATGGATACAGATATGGATACTGATATAATTCTAATTCGGATACCTAATTCATGCATTGTAATAAAATTAACATATTTTTCAACTATTATTTTTCTCGTTAGAAAAAAGCACATAAAATACATATATAATTCGGACAACAAAATAATTTTTCTAATGTTATATTTGTTTTCATTATAAAATATGAGTAGGGTTAAAATGCACCATTAGTTTTATGCTCCAATCATGCTCCACGTCTTTTTCTTGTTTTGAAAGTTTGAACAATCGATTTTTTCCGAACCGCTCAACATGATCTTTATATTAAAATGTGCTTGGAGACCAAATTTTATATTTTTGGAATTTTTTTACTATTTTTTTAGATATGTACAAATTCACTGTTTTGGATGGTCTAGAATCTTCTGAAACAGTGATTTTGTACCTATCTAAAAAAATTCCAAAAAATATAAAATTTGGTCTGCAAGTACATTTTAATACGAAGATGATGGTAAGCGGTTTGGATCGACTGTTCGGATTTTGGACACGAAGATAAAGATGTGGAGCATGATTGGAGCAGAAAACCAATGGTGCATTTTAACCCTACTCATAAAATATATACTTACACACAAAATATAAATATTCGTAGATGTAAATATAAACTAGTACATCAACTAAAAAAAAAATTAGGTGTAAAATACGAATACAATAATATTATCTCATTTATTTATTCATGATATAATAAATGTTTTACTTAAAGATAGGAATAAAAAATTACAGCATGTGATAGATTTTTGAGAATTACAAGACGCCAGACATGAAAAAACTGTAGCCATGGCTGGCCTTCTCTTTGTACGGTCACTTAGTTTTGAAGAGAGTTGAAGGAAAGTTGAGAAAAGTAGAAAGGAATTCAATGGTTCTTTCTATGTTCTCTCTTTTTCTTTTTTCTTTCTACTTTAAAATTCGAACAATGGTGTTTTGGTGGAAACAGAGAGTTGACGCATGTTGAATGTTGAGAGGTAAGTTGAGGAAAGTGGAAAGGAATGGTACCACATAAGATAATGTATTAAATTTTGTGGATGCATAGAGGAAAGGACTTGTAATAATCTGAAACTAATTAATTATTTATTAATTAATTTATCGTGTTACATATAGATTTCCTCTGACCAGGCTGTACAACACAGACTGTGGTAGAGATGAAAACTGAAAGTTGTACCATTGAAGAATGTTAAATCACATTGTTCGCCACTGCATGCATGCTGCACAGGATAATGTAACATTTCCAACTCCAATTGTAGCAGGTAGGAGGTGGGAATTGACAACCCACCCACTTAATTTGGAGCCTACCCTCAAATCTCTTCTTTCAAGACAATTATTTATCTAATTATTTTTCTCTATCAAGCTACCGACTTCTTTTTGTTTTTTGTTTCTAATACGACCATAACTAGAGTCGGCAAGGACTAATTAAAATAAAGAAGAAAGACGAAATCTTGTTCGCCTCCCCTTCTCCTTCATTCCCTTCTATATTCTAACTCAAAGATAACATATTTTCCCTCAAATAAAGAAGAAGAGATGAAATATTCTCTCAAATTGCTCGCTTATCTCCCTTGGTTCTCTCATATTGCCTCCTATCCCCGTTTTGTGTTCCTATTCGTAAGAATTACCGTCCATTCTATATCTCCCACAAGGATTCAAATCAGCTGAAATCCAAGATACATGAACAGTATTTCTGGAATTCTTGAAATTCCGAATTCAGCCGTTCAACTTTTTCTGTGCACGCATCTCGAAACAGCTAGTTTTTATATGCACGTATCTCAAAACAGTTCAACGGCTGAATTCTGAATTTCAGGAATTTCAGCGTTACTGTTCATGATTTTGAATTTCAGCCAATTTGGATCCTCCCACAATCCTAACAAGAACCATGTGCATTTGTAATCCAGAAAGAAAATAATTATGTATCCACTAGGCACAATATGTAATTATTTATCTACTAGGTTCAATATATAATTTGCTGTCTTTAGAGTGAGTTCCATCGCTTAGTATTTGGGCCCTGATTTGGGTTGGGCCTGTTTATTTCTAGATTAAACAGTCAATTATCCCTACTTGGTTCAAAGCAGCAGGAATTATCTTTGTATAGTCGAAGGGCAAAATGAAAGAAACAAATTAGTTTGTGGTTTAATATGTGAAGACTCTTACCCGGTTAATAGTACTATAGTTGTAACATTGTGCATGTTATTAGGTACATGTCATGTACTGTGTCATTTATTGTTAAATTAGCGTTGTTTTTTTGTAAATAAGTTACTAAACTACACTCATAATAACTCAATTGATTAATAATTTTTTAAATAGTTTATAGAACCAGCTTTTGATTTAGTAGCAAAGAGCAACAATCTCTGTGCGACAATTTGTGGGTTTGAAATCAAGATAGAGATACTTTATACACATTAAATAAAAATTAATAGATTGGACCTTCACATTTCTATATAAAAAACAAATAAACTTTCTCCATTTAATTCAGGCTTTCCAAATTTCTACTATGCACTTCCCAATGACTGCCTGAGGGAAGTTGAAGGGTGGGTTTTGGCTAAAACATGTACTGAGTTAACGGATATCTAATTAATTAATATTTACAGACACGGATAATTATCTGTATTCGCATCCGTATCCGCTTCCGAAATCGAAACCGTATCCATATTTATCCACATAAATTATATATATATCCGCATCCGTATCTGTAAACTATTTGTATCTGAATCTGCAAAAACACAAATACAGATCTGGACCGATAATATCCAACCCGTTTGCACCCCTAGCTTTCATATTGGGACTATTTATTTTTTTGAGTTGAAACAGAGGTCTAGCCTCTATTTGATTGATAGATGTTTAGGTACATGAGTCATGTTACAAAAACAAATAATCTTAGATGTTGCAAGTAAGTAAAGAGTGGAGCTCCAGCGGGGCTTCACGTTGTGCAGTGGGAATGGTAAAAACGAAAGAAAATGAAAAAAAGAAAGTTAAACTAGAGCCGGTTTTCAACGGTCTCCTCCCCGTCTACGCCGGTATGCCCCATAGGTCATCTTCCACTGTTCATCTATCTGTGTAAGCAGTTCATCTACTGTGGAATGTGAGTCTGTGAATACCCTCTTGCATCGTTCTCTCCATACGATGAAGGTTGCAATCAAAAACAAAGATCTCTCCTTTAGTGTGTATTTTTTGCTTAGCAGCGGATGTGTGTCTCCTACGAATCTCTGCCTTTTGATTTGATGTGCCGTGGCCATTCTGTTGTGGATGGTTTTGGATATGTGACATTGGAAAAACAGGTGGTTGACCGTCTCTTCTTGCACCTTGCACATAGAACACCTGTTGACAAGCACGAAGCCTTTCTTTTTCAGGTTGTCCACCGTGAGGATCCTATTCTGTATCATGAGCCATGCAAAAACTTTGAACCGCGGGGGTGCTTGAATGCACCATATTGCATTTATTTTTGTGGCTATGGATGGTTCGTCCTTGATTGCTTCATATGCCGATTTAACAGAGAACGTCCCATTGGCCGTCCACTTCCACAGTGCTTGGTCTGGTTCCCCATTATCGCACAACTGGCTTATTCGACCCATCAAGAGGTTGAACTGTTGGTCGGCTGATTCGGACATTGGATGTGCGAGGTGGGTGATCGTACGAGAACTGATCACTCCTGCCAGCGTCTGAGCCGTGTTCGTCCAATGTGAGTATAGGTCTGGGAATACCGCGGAGGGTACCCCCATTCCCCAGTCATGGTGCCAACAGCTGATTGTTGTTCTGTTTCCTAGGGATCTTGCTATGGAGGTGTTCCAGAATTGCATGATCTTTGCTGGAATGATTTTCGCAATATAAGCCGGCATCAAGTGTTCCGTCAATTCCATTTGCCTTAGCCACGGTTTTAGCAGGTTTGCGTTCGGTTGAGTCCACTTCCAGCACCACTTAAGTAGCATCGCATTGTTGAACACTTTGAGGTCCATGACCCCCAAACCACCTAGTTTTTTGGGCATGCAAACGAGGTCCCAGTTGGCCAAGCTTAGTTTCTTCTGCGGTGTCGTGCCGTGCCAGAGAAAGTTACGCCTTATCTTGTCAATCTCGTCGATCAACCACATTGGTAACCTGAAACATGACATATAATAAACCGGCAAAGCCGATAGAACCCCGTTGATGAGCACTAGTCTGCCTGCGATCGATAGGTGTTGTGCCATCCAGCCAGCTAACCTATTTCTGAATCTTTAGATGAGTGGTAGGTATGCGGTTTTGTTGAGTTTCTTTGTTGATAACGGGAGTCCCAGATAGGTCATTGGGAGACTTCCCAGTTTGCAGCCAATTTGGGCCGCCATGTGTGGTGCCCTATCATGGTGATCTCTTATAACCAAAAATTCAGATTTACTGAAATTGATTTGCAACCCCGAAATGAGATGAAAAATTGCCAATACAATTTTGAGCATTTGAATGGAGCGAGTTTCCGGTTTTAGGAAGATGAGTGCATCATCCGCATACAGTAAGCACGGTTTCATTTCCGCGTACGGTAGGATCCATGCCTCTGTTGTCACCAACTTGGACAGCCATCTTGTGAAGAAGTCCATTGCCATTATGAATATCATTGGTGAGAGTGGATCTCCCTGACGTACCCCTCTCCTTAGGGTGATATTTTTGCCTAACAAACCGTTTACAATGACCTGTAAGTGTCCTTGCAACACTGCTCGTTGCACCCAGTCAATCCATTTCTGTGGGAATCCCAGAGAGCGCATGACTTGTATGAGGAATTGCTAGCTGATGGTGTCGAATGCCTTGTGTATGTCGGCTTTGAATAAGGCTAGAGGAATGTTCTGTTGTTCTGCATGTTGTATTACCTGTTGCGCATATAGAAATCCCTCTGTGATTTGTCTACCTTTTATAAATCCTGTTTGTGCAGCGTCCACCATGTGTTGCATCTCTCCTTGAATACGATTTGCTAAGATTTTAGAAAATAGCCTTTGAATCGCATGAATAAGGCTTATTGGTCGGAAGTCATTAGGTTTCGTCGGGTTGTCTCTTTTGGGAATTAAGACTATGTAAGATGAGTTTAGTGGATGCAATGATAGTCCATGTTCCATCACCGTAGTGAAGAGGGTGTGTATATCCGGGGTAAGTATGTCGATGAAGGCTTTATAAAATTCTCCCGTGAAGCCATCCGGCCCCGGGCTCTTATTGTTGGGCCATTCGTTTATGACTCCCTTGATTTCCTCTATTGTTACCTGCCGCTGAATATGATCTAGCTCTCTTGTTTGGTCATATAAATTCGCCCAATGTACCCTCGGCATTGGTGTGGAAGTGTGTCCCATTAGCGTGGTGAAGAACTGGAAGAATGAATCTGCCTTCGCCCGTTGGTCTGATCTCATGATTCCCTGGTGTTCAATCTCATGTATTGTATTTGTCTTTTTAGAAGCCGTAGCAATCGCATGAAAGAATTTTGTTCCCCGGTCTCCCTCTAGTTCCCATGTGTTCTTTGCCCGCTGCCTCCATGCATCTTCTTCTAGAATTGTTAAGTTTTTGTGTCTGTCTGTGATGAGTTTCCGAACCGTGTTTTCCAGTGTTGTGGTGTGCCTTGTCTCTGCGACCTTGTCATGCCACCCTATATATTCACGACATATTAGAATTTGTTGTTTGATCGTAGCAGTTCTGCCTTTTGCCCATTGCTGTATCTCTCTTGTGAGCTGTTGTAACTTGTTTTGGAATTGTTGCGGATTAGTTGCTGTGGGATGTTGCTGCCATTCTGAGACGACTAGCTGTTGCAATTCCGGCGATCTGAGCCACATATTCTCGAATCTGAAAATATTAGATTTCCTGTATGTTGTTGAGGCTGTGTATAGGATGGGACAATGGTCGGAAGATGTATTTGGCAGTGTGTGTTGTTTGGAGTTTGGATAAAGTGCATTCCAAGTTGTTGAGATGAGGAAACGATCCAATCTAGCCATGGACACCCGATGCTGGCCATTTGTCCTTGACCATGTAAATTGTCTGCCATGCAGCGGTAAATCTATGAGTCCGAGGTTTGAGATGAACTGAGACATTCTGATCGGTTGGGACCCATAACTTCTTGTTCCATTTCTATCTGCCGTGGCTAATGTGAAGTTGAGATCGCCGCACAATATCCACGGCGTACTGTCCAAGGGTTTGCATTGTTGTAATTCTTCTAGAAACTTGCTGTCTGTTTGCAGCTGTGCTCGGTCCATACGCCCCTGTTAGGTAAAACGATTGATGATCCGCCTTATTTGTAAGAAGCAGTGTCAGTGTGAACTGTCTCGGGTGAAATGCAATTTCTTCAAATTTCTTATCTGACCAAGCCACCAGAATTCCTCCCCTTGTGCCAATTGCATTGACTGCCCTAATTTTTTTGAAGTGATTGCCGCATATTTCCTTTGTGGTTCTGCTATCTATCTGATCCAGTTTGGTTTCTTGAAGGCACACAATGTGCGGTTTTTCTATAAGCATGGTTTGCCGGATATCAAGCCTCTTTTTTCTGTCGTTCAATCCCCTGACATTCCATGATAGCATTTTGATTTTAGGTGTGTAATTCATGAGAAGATGGAGGCAACTGATAAAATATATAAGTTGGCATTACTTCGGTTTGAGGAAGGTGGTACAACTTAGGCCAGTGGCCTGCACCTTCCCAACTACAAAGTTTTACGAGTGCTACCCCTTCTCCTTGTTGCCCTAGTGTTACAATTTTGTCTCTTCGCAATTTCCATAGAGACGGCACAGGTCTACACACATAGCTAATCCTACCACTACTCTGTTGGAACTCATAATCACTAGCTTGTAAACAAAACATTAATAAGTTGGGTAAACGACAGATAATCCAGGTAGCTGCCTAATCTTCCCGCATCACCATAGGTGCGGTTTCATCTTGTTGAGTTTCTTCCTCTATGCCCTCCGTCTCCCCTGTTTCTGGTTCCTCTTCTAAGTCCATTGCGGTGTTGACTTGAGCTTGAAGGTCTTCGTCCATTGCTACTCCAGCAGCTGCTAGCACCAGCTCGGCCTGTATCTCAGTCAAGGGATCAAGGTTGTGGGTGTAAGTGAAGTTTGGTTTGTCTGCCGCCCTAGCCCTGGTGCTCTTTTTCTTCTTTGGTTCGACTGTCTCATAACCCAGTACTCGCTGTGCTCTTTGTAACATCGGGATGTACGGACCATTCATTTGTCTTTTGATGCGGGGGCTTCTACGTGTGTCCGACGAGGCCGGTTTCTGTTGCGGTGTAGTGCGGCCCACTTGCTGTATTGTGTTTGTGAGTGGTTGCTGGCGAGGGCCTTGGGATATTTCTGTGGAAGGGCCTTCTGGATTGGGCTGAAATTCGGGGGTGGGATTTGGGTTTGGAGATATTGGGCCATAACCCGGAGGATGGTCTTAGTTATGATATCTGGTTGGCCCGTTATCGCAATCTCTGTGAAGCCCACTGTTTGGTCTGTTTGGCCTTCGGTCTCTCCTGGCTGGTCTGTGATCCGCAGGTCCGTTGGGCCCATTATCTCTTCCGCTAGGCTTGTGATTGGGCCCGTTATCTCCATGTCTTGTACAATTTGGAGAGGTGGGTGCCAGCTGCCATCCGCTATGTTTCCCCTATTATTTAGCATTGTAGCCGTCATTTCCATATTAAATGCAGTTTGGACGAAGTGACATTCCTTTTGTACTCCACACGTCTCACGGTACTGCTGCGCGCCGAATGCCAGAGAGGCCTTAATTCCGAGTGTGTTCTTCACTGGTGGAAAGTCGGGCTGCATCATGAATATTCTTCTTGCCGCAGTGGATCCCAATGTGACCGTTATGCTCGGAATTGTGAAAGTAACCATTGGTGTGGTGTCTCTGTGAATCGTCTTGGTGACTGGGGTGACCATGGCTGTGCTGTTGCCACTCATGATCATTCGGCCCGTTGGCCACCCGCTCAGGTTGCATGATTGGCGTGGCGGTCTGAACTTGAGTGTTTCTGGACAGTATCCTTGGTGGCTTTGCGGTTGGTAGTGGTTGCGCTGGGGTGTTTGTTGGTTTAGGAATCCATTTTCTTTTTGGTTTGTGGTTTCGGAGTGAGGTTTGATTGGTGAGAGATCCTCCTTCACCGGCCCATGGATGTGCATTGGAGTCTTCGCTGCTTTCTCCCGAATAGCTGTGAATATTCGGAGATGGTGGTCGATGTTGTCACTGCTGTTGCTGTCTGCCTTCGGTCTGCCTTCTCTGTAGATCTCCAGGTGGTGGTGGAAAGTGGTTCGGCTCCCCTTGTGCCCATGCGAGTAGGTGGACCCTAACCCGTTTGTCAAAATCTCCCATTTTGACCTTTATCCACTTAGGGATGTGTCTTGGATGCTTAGTTGCTATGTGGACAGTGATGTGTTCCAATTGTCGAGAGGGAAGGCCATAAGGCATGATTCCTTTGACCGTCCCCAATCTCACGGTGAGACGATGTATTCCTTCATTGTTCCACATGTGCAGTGGAACTCCAACAAACCTGACCCATGCTTCATACCTTGGCGGGTGATATTGCATTCCGTCGGTTGGCTGCCAAGGGAGTAGCGTGAATTGTGCTCCCAGTGCTGTGATCGCATATGGACGGTCGCGTACCGCGGCATCTCTGAGCTGCTCGTCTTGGAAAATTACCAGGTACTTGTTACGGGCGGTTTTCTCAATCCGGTAGGAGGAGGCCAGGCCGCCGTGGATGCGGGCAAGTGTTCGTTTGACTGCATCCAGGAAGGCCGGTGAGTAGACTCCAATCTGTAGTCCGATCCATGCTACCCTCTCGAGGTACTGGGTGACTGCCCTGAGGGGTTCCTGTGTTGGAAGGAATACGTCTTCTTCCTCAGGCCTTTCGTCCCAGAAAGGCTCTGCGTCGTCTTCGATGCCGTAGTTCATTCTTTGTTGTGTAACCGCCTGCGCGTATGTTGTATGTTGTTGTCTGTAGGAGTTTTTGATTGGTGTGGGTTTTGAGGTTGGGTTTGGGAGAGGGTGGGGGGCATGCTTTATAGGACATTTGCTAGAGTAATGTCCCAAGGTTAGACATTTATGGCACCGTACGGGCTCTCTACACTGTGCTACCTTGTGTGTCTTGGAGAGACATCTAAAGCATTTATGTGAGTTGAATTTTGTGTAGCGTGTGAGGTTCCGTTGGTTGGTGGCGCCATTATTGCTGTGATGAAGTTTGCGCTTGTTACGTCGCCTCATCACCGTCTGCCAGCCTTCTTCTTGGTTCTCCTGAGTGGGTTTGTGTTGGATCGGTGGTTCTCCTGAGTGAGTTTGTGTTGTGGGTTTGTGGTGGTCCGGTGGGTTGGATTGTTGCTGGTTGCCATCGTCCGTCGCCATTAGGTGGTTGCTGACTGCCACAGTCCGCGAGAGTTGGGTGCCTCGCCATTCGTGGATGTCTCTAGGTGGTTCCTTCATGGCTGCTTCGTACCAATTCAACAATGTTGTCTCTCCCCGTCTTGCCTGTGGTGTTGCTTGCGTACCTTTGTGCTTGTCGCTCTGTTGATCGCCTCCTGAATCGCCTCCTGAATCGCCTTCTTTTCCCATATTCATCCTGGTCCCTTCCTTCTTTTTAAAAGATGACCGTCCGATTGGAACTCTCCTAGGACCATAGTGGATCGCAACAGCACGGGCCCGTTATCCTTCCACCGTTGAGAGCGAGAGGTTTTCGCTGCTCTGTGAAACCAGCCACACGCATTCCCCTCTCCTCTATGATCCACTCAACCCAGGCCTTCGCCTAAGCTGCTTGGATCAACTGCCCAACTTGGAACGGGCGGGCCGACTGAGAGCGGTTGAGATCCGGTCAACGGAGGCGAACCAATCGTTCAAATCATCCGGTGCCTCCGCTTGGATTACAAGCCCACGCTACTGAGCTCGGCCACGTCTTAAACGAGAGCCTATTTATTGATTCACACTATTTGAACCGTCGGATTAACTAACTCATGATATTCACTTCTTCGTGAAAATGACATCTAATTTAATATACAGAGGCTTGACTTCGTTCTCGTTGTTATTTTGACCCAACAAAATAGAATTTCATTTTCACATTTCGACACATTAATTCTCGTTGTTATATTTTTTTTTTTTTAATCATACTCTTGTTCCTAAAATATTGGACATGTCCAGTACATCTATTTAAAGAAAATTTTAACTCCATTGAAAACATTTAATTGTTTGTGCTCCCATTGGTCTTCCAAGTTCTAACAAGATATTAATTCGTTCTTCCAAGTTCTATGACAGATGTGGTATTCATGCTCGAAGGCTGCCGTGTGGGGCCCGATATTCCTTCCTCTGCTGACCCCACCTCCCACCACTCCCCTGCTTGAAAGCTTCTCATGTTGAAAAGGTAGCTAGTTGTTGATTTTCCCTCCAAATTTTCTTGCAGTTGAAAAGATAGATTTGTACTAATTTTCACATTTTGAATTTTTCAGCTCCTTTTATTGTACTGGTGCTTTTTCTTTGAGACTCTGACTGATTGTTGGTGATACTGGTATCAGGTACTGAATGACTGATGTATTCTCGTTGATTAAGTTTTGATTTTATTTTTTGTTGTTGATGCTGTGATATTAGGCAATGGCTAGTGCCTGTGGTATTATACCGGTACCGGTAGCTTACATTTTAGGAGATGACTACTACTTAGTTAAATCTGTATTGTTTCGGATAAAAGTTCTGTTTGGTATAATTTAAAACTAGAAAAGATTCAGGAAATGCTAAGAATAACTAACCACATACTATAAATAAAAATTATTTTGTTTCATCTATAAAAAAAATGTACATGTATTTACGACTCTTTCTCCATATTATAACGAACTACATTGTTAATATTTGTTCTTTGCTCAGGCACTTCCTTTTGACGGGCTCATTGTCAGTACTGTTTTCTCTTCTCGCGGGCCCCAGTCAATACTGAATCAATATCAGTTTGATATGCTTCAAGGTTATGTGTTGGAAAATTCAAAATATGTGCAACTTTTGAACTAGGCTAGGTACTAACTACTAGAAGGGCATTATTGTAACTTTTGAGGTAGGCTTGGTACTAACCACTATAAGGGCATTATTGTAACATTTAATTCATGTTAGACTATTTTGTAAAACTGTTGAGGATATTCAATGGGGACTGATTTGCTATGAGGCATTGTTGATGGAAGAAGCTCAGCATTTTAATTCCTTTTAATTCCTTTTGTTATCTCAAATTTACTGAAATTATTGTAACCACCACTTGTGTTGTACTGGATTTAAATAAAAGAGGGAATTTCATGTATACCCCTCAAAGAACCTCAAATAGTTCTACTAAAATGAGTTTTAATAGAAAAGTCAATAAATTGAATATATTTGAGAGTTTTTAAATTTAGAAGGGTTAAAGGAAAATACTTAATTTCGAAGTTTTTGAGGGATATATATGAAATAACCCCTAGTTAAAAGGATGGTAACTATTTGTTGAACCCCATCTAATCAGGTCCTTCTCATTACATTTACATCCCTTCGGAAATGTATAATCACCCAAATTTTAATAATATTTGTCCCACATTAATTAGTATTTGCCTATCTTTAGACATGTCTCGTAAATGTCACCCAATATTTGATATCAGGTTCTGGTAATTACTAATAAGTACCAGTCTGGAAGAACAGTCACTGGTAAACCAACTCATTTGTCAGTTTTTCTCAATAAATTGTCTGATTTAACACGTGGAGGATGTCAGAAGAGGTTTTCTTTTTTTAATTTTGACATGTGTTGGTGGTCCCATTTCCCATCTAACGGCTACTCTCCAAATCATTTTGTAATTATGTGGGGGCTCTTATACAAGGATAATATTTTTATCTGATATCATATGATTATGATATGGCAAATAGAAATAATTGAGTATGCAGGATTGCAGGTGACCGTTTAATCGGACACAAACTTTGTGTTATTGCACTTTCTTTGTCAGATGCACATAATATACGTTGGAAGAAGAACAAAGTGGATCTTTGACTGAAACAAAAAATAATGGAAAAAGGGGTCTTTGTCAGGTTATGATTTTTGTTTTTATTCAAATTTTTAGTTGGCAACATGATGTGGGTTCATGATAAAAGTAATCGAGTGCCAAGTGTACGGTCGTTTAACGCTCCGACAAATCAACTTAAAAATAAGAGAGAATACTTCAACGTAAAAAGACAAATTTGTTTGAAAATAAATTTGTCCTCAAAACTGATATTTCTCTCACACAATTTACATATTTATTTTAATAAAGAGTAAAACGGAAACTTTATTAGAGTTCTAATAGAAAAGAAATAAATAAGATAAATTTTCTGACTTTTTGAAAGTTTAAGGAATAAATTGATATTGATAATTTCAGAAGGAAAAATATATAATTTTGAGGTTTCTGAAGGATATACATGAAATTCCTCTTATTATTTATTAGTCAGTATTGACCTGTACTGCTATGGTACCTGTATTGCAATTATATGAGTAAAACTAAAGTGTTTTTAAGTTCATCAAGTCTCTTTGTGAACTAAATTCTAAAATTTATTAGATTGGCTTCAGAAAATTTTAAACTTTCGAGTGATACGTCTACAGTTAAAATTTAAATTTTTTGAATTAATTTAGTATAAAGTCAAGCGTTCAAAATTAAAAGATTTAAATTTATATTAATACATTCATTTTTTGAACGTTTTTTTGACCACTTGACTCTATACAAAATTAATTCCAAAATTTAATTGTTTGTGCTTCCATTGGTCTTCCAAGTTCTAACAAGATATTAATTCGTTCCTCAAGTTATATGTTTATTTCTTCTGAAAATATTATCCTATCAATTTCAACTACATCTATAAGCATATTAAAAATATAAAAACAATTTTCTAAGTAATAGATTATTTAAAGAAATAACTTTTGGTTTAGTGGTAAAGGCTCTGATGTGAGAGGTTATGAGTTCGAAATTCAGATGGGAATAATTCTTTATTATAATAACTGAGGTATTAGTTAGATGGCTTGAACTCCAATCTTTATTAAAAAAAAATATTAGATTATTTGAGTGTGAAAGTACTCGAAACTTGCTTTTATATTTGGACCAGATCTTATTCAAAGAGTTCCTGTTTCGTCGTATTAGGATGATTTTCATGATTGTGATTTTCGTGAGGGTACCTGTTTCGTCAGGTGTGCCTTCATTACTTCCTTTAAGCTAGTAATTTTTGTCATTAGCTCCTTTTTCTGAGTCAACTAAGATGTGAACAAAATACTTCAAACCCCAAATTATGTAGACTATAGCAGAAACTTCTGAAGTAATGAAGTTGTGAGTCCCATTGTTCAATACCTGAGAGGATACTTGTTCTAGTCTGGACCAATCGAACAAAAGCATGTAAAAAGTAAAAGTAAGAAAGAAAAAAAGGTAATGTTTCTGAAGCTATTCCTTTTATTTAGTGTGTTGGCCCATATTCACTTTCTACTAATAATTATTCTCAGCCCACAAACAGACTCTTTGTTTGGCCCATCTATATCAGTCCTTCAGCTTCCTTAATTTAAACAATTTCTTATCTTCTTCCTTCTACAGCTGAACAGTGACATTAGCTGCCAGGTGTAAGGTGGCTCAAGAATGTATTAATTAATTCATTGCACAATCAAATTTCTAATAACTATGACGAACCCAAAAACAAAATAGCATTTTTGCTTGTCATCTACAACTTCTCAGGGGTTGCTCTTAAGGTAATTCAGGGGTGCTTAGGTACCTCATAATGTAATGTATTTCTTCAAAACAAATAAGACATTGTTCATGTGGTTGATCATATAATAGGAATTATTTTGTCAAAGTATGGTTATTTATTAATTCCTAATACATATTAAGTTAAGCTTCATGTATCCGGGTATTATTACTGTTTCACACATGAAGCTTAACTTAATATGTATTAGGAATTAATAAATAACCATACTTTGACAAAATAATTCCTATTATATGATCAACCACATTAACAATGTCTTATTTGTTTTGAAGAAATACATTACAGTCAGGAGACAAAATTAAAATACGAATTAATAATTGAAAGTAGAAAAGAAATACAAGGAATAAATTTACGAACTTCCCTGCCTATATGCAAAGAATTAGAAACCAAAGCCAAGAGCTTCTTACAAACGTGCTAGCTCCAAAGAGAAGAGTTTCTCAGTTGCCATGTATCCGGGTTTATGATGAAAAATTACTAATGATTTTATACAATTTTGTTTTTCCATGTGAGTCTACAACGGATCAATTTTGGCTCCAGACACTTTTAGATATTATATCAGAGTTTCTGCTATTTTGGACAAATACTGGTACTTAATTCAAGATCTTCTCTTAGTTTCCTTTTGTTTTGTGATTTGTAACTGTTTTTTGCTTTCCGCTTTTTGTAAATTACTAATTCACCCCTGATGACTACAACAATTATCTAAAATGTGTAACTTTGAAAGGCAATCAGTTGTTTTTTCAAAGGACATAGTATACAATATGCAAACAAAGAAAGTATATGAGTTGCCCGAGACACCTAATTTACCACAGCAAATATAACACCAAAACGAAGTTAACCTATAAATTTGAAAAAAAAAAAAATCATCATTAATCTGAAGCCTCTCCTTACTAATGGCCAACACTGATGGTGCTATTACCTTCCAAAAGAATGGTTATAATGTCTTGAAAACAGTATTGCAACTTGAAAAGAATAATGAAAAAAAAAAACAGAGAGAAAATCCTGCTGCTAAGTTTCCTACATACATACATTGATAAATATATTCTCAACAAAACCATTCCATCCAATTAAATTTTTCGCTTTTTATAACACGAAACCAGTCTGTAGCACGAACAAACTGGAAAAAACTGCATCACACAGATAATTACTGAGGCAATGCTAGTTTAGCTTCAAAGTATAAAAGCAAAACTGAAAAATAGAGAAAGAGAACAATCGATTTTTTAACGTGGTATCTCCCTAAGGAACTAATCCACTGGCCTAAACACCTCTCCAGGAGGTGGCCTAGTCGGCCAACCCAAGCAACAATTCCACTATTCCATGATTCATTCCTTCTCGGCGGAGCAGCCATTACATATCTACTACAAGTTTTTTTTTTTTTTTTTTTCATAGAACTAAGCTTAGAGTTCTTTGCTATATTTTTTTTTTCATTTTACAAGGTTAAAAAAGAGAAAATCCAGTATATGGCGATCTAATCTGCAAAAACAGTTTTAAATTATAGTTAGAAACTTAAGATATATAAAATAATATAACAGTAATAAGTGAGGCTATGGTAATATGCATATTACACAACAGTCCACGCTATTAATTCATATCTCCTTTTTTTAAGTCCAAACCGTTGAACTTGATCTTCATATGAAAATGTACTTGCAATCCAATTTTACATTTTTTTAAACTTTTTTAATATTATTTTAAATAGATAGAAAATCACTTCATTTGAAATTCGAGGAACATTCAAAAATAGTTGATTTTTACCTATTTAAAAAGATAGTAAAAAGTTTCTAAGAAATATAAAATTTGATCTGCAAGTACATTTTCATATAGAGAACATGTTTAACAGCTCGGACCAACTATTTGAACTTTAAAAATAGAGATATGAATCCATAGCACGGGTTGATCGGTAATATGCATATACCATAGCCTCACTCTACAGTAATAATCAAACATAAGAAAGAACGTTCAATTGCTATTTACAGTTCCACCTTAAGCCTATGTAAAACCAACAGAGTATAAGAGAATCTCAGTGCTGTCTGCTATCCAAAACAGTAATTGGGACTAATACTTCAGCCTTGGAAAAGAATAAGTGGCATGGACTTTTTGTTTCTCAGATATAGTGGTACAAATTAACATATACATAAATATGTGCATGAATAAGAATCAATATTTGCCAAACATAAGGATAAGATTTGTAATAGTCCTGACTTGACAATTGAAATACAATACAATTCATAGCATGACCAGTACCGATGAAGTACCAAAACACTAATGATATATTTATAAATTGAAAAGCAAATGAATTGAAGAGAGAAGACTCATACCAGGTCATCGTCATCGTCATCAACATCGTCAGCATCATCGTCATCGCGAGCGTTAATATTATTAATCATCACCTTAGGTATTTGAGAAATTTTATGCCAATCTGGACCTGATTTTTTGCACCTCATCTGCAACTCAGGAGAGCAACGATGAATATGTAGCTCTTGGAGGATTGGTGGAAGTTCTGGCAGTGACTGTAACTTTGAACAATCTGAAATGGTCAATTTGTTGACAGCAGAGAGGCTCCTTATTGGCTCTATAGAAAGAAGCAAGGGATCATCTATGTGAATCTCATCCCCAGAGAACAGAGGTTCTTCCTGAGTGCTGGGACTTGGTAGTTGTGGTTGGGTTGAAACGGATCTCTTCAATTGCGTGGTGTCATCCTCCTTCCTTTTGGTCTCATCTTTTTCCAATGGTAATGGAGAAGCAATTGCTCGAGATAACTCGGGACAACCATAAACTCTCAGACGTTCTATAGAAGAGAGGCCAAGTAAGCTCTCCAGGGATGCCAAGTATGAGCAATTACCAAAAGTTAGTCTTTTTAGTGTTTTCCATCTGCTAAACACTTCTTTGGGAGGAAGACTTGTAATATTTGCACAACCATGCAACTCCAATTCAATAAGAGAATGAACATTTTCAAGAGCTTTTGACAAAGTTGTATCTAAATGACCACATGAAAAAATAGAGAGACACTGTAGTGCAGAAGGGAGAAAACATTCTTCCTGCACCACTATCTTTGGACATAAATATATATCCAATTCGTTCAGTGAAATAAATTTATTGAAACCTCCTGGTGGCAAGTTCATCAGTTCCCCACAAGAGACAATTTTCAGTTTCTCAAGAGACTCAAGACGTTCAGGGTTTTGGAGCAAACCTTCATTCAATGATACAATATTTTTACAATTACTTATTGACATATCAACAAGATCTGATAAGCTCCCTGGTTTGCTGCTTTGATCATTCCAAAAATTTGGAAGAGCATTTAATCCCAATCCATTAAAACTCAGTTCCTTGACGCCAACAGGAACAGGAGGCAAAACTTGCAACTTTGGGCAATAAACAACATGGAGTTTTCTCAAACACTGCATCCATTTATTGGGTTGCTTTGCCAAACACCATTCTCTTAGTTCTTCCATATTATTAAACGAGAGCTCTTCCAGAGATGGAAAGGCATCTACTGCAGATGACAGCTGGTTGCATTCATGAATGATCACCTTTACTGCTTTCATATCAGAAAAATCTATGTACTTTAGGAGAGGTAGTTCCTCCAAATAAGGGAAGTACTCAAAAGTACTATAATGAATTGTTAAACGTACAAGCTTTGAAAGACCTTGTGTTGTGAACCAGATAGGAGGTCTTCCAGTACCCCTGTAGTTAATTATTCTCAACTGCTTCAAGCCATGATGTGGTTCAAGGTGATTAAGCACATCTTCGTTAAGATGTGGTTTATTTGATTCTCTGGGAGACTCCCATTCTAAACTCAGTTCATTAAGATTGATTTTGTCTTTCAAGTTGGCTTGTTCAACTTCTTCACAACTACCAACATTTTCAATGTTTTTAATTGTTAAGCTCCGAAGGCCTCTCATATCACTTAGCTCGCATATTTTAAATCCATTATCCTTACGCACACTAAAATCCAACTCTTGTAGTGAAGTGAGTCTGCCTATACCAGCAGTGTTGTCTAACCACTCTGGTGCAGTGAGATGCCTCAGATTAAGAAGCCTACCCCAGGTATTCTCCTGTTTTAGTGTATCACATTCGTCGTAAATTTCCATGGTTTCTAGAAGGTAAAGCCTTGACACTGATTTTGAATCTGCATTGAGTCTTGATGAACTATTTAAGTAACGGAGGTGCAACAATTTATTAACACACTCAGGAATTTCACTCAAGTTATTACCAAACAATATTAAAAGCCGAAGTTTTTCCATTCCTTTCAGCATATCAGTAACAAGTGAATCGGGTTGATCATGAGAATCAAAATTTAAAATGAGAGTGCGCAAGTTTCTCAAATCAGAAATGCTCAACCCACAAGAACTATCGATATGCACATACAAATGGCGAACTGAATGGCGAACTGTATGTGGAATAGACTCCATTTTATTTGTAGTTCTTAAGCATTCACCTTGAGAAACAAGTATAGAAAGGTCATGTATCAAATCATGCATGACAAATTTATCTTCTCGAAAATCATTTTTAGAACCATATTGAGAACGGATGAAAATTGATTTACTTACCATATCATCAAAGTATTTGAACCCTACATCCTCTGGTCTCAGTGTGCTAGTGATGCTCGGGAGCACCATACCCAAAGCAATCCACATGTTAATTAAATCATGCTTAAGAAAGATATGATCTTGGGGAAATATGGTACAAAAGGAAAAACATGGTTTCAAATGTGGGGATAAATATTGATATGTTAATCTCAAAGCAGGCATGATATCGTTATGTGTTTGCTCTAAGCTCCATAACTCACTTTCTAATATACTTCTCCAATGTGCCTCGCTTAGATCGGAGCATAATATCCCTCCCACTGTCTTTGCTGCCAGTGGGGACCCTTTCAGTTTTTTCACTATATCTCTTCCAATTTCCACCACCTCCTTATGATAATCGAGGTCTTTACCCCCAAAAGCGCACTCTTTGAAAAGATTCCACATATTGTATTTATTCAAACTCTCCAAAATAATTGAATCCATGACATTAGGTCCATCCAATATGGCATCTGTTTTCGATCGAGTTGTTAATAATATCATGCTCCCACTCTTTCCATCTTTTAAAGGAGCTACGAGTTTTTCCCATCCTAATTTATCTTTTTCATTCCAGACATCATCAAAAACAACCAAAAACCTCTGAGACTTTAATTTCTCTTTAAGTTCCGTTTGAATCAAATCAAAACTCTCAAAATCTGGTTTTCTCTTAAAAACAGCTTCATACAACTTCTTTGTGAGCAATTCCACGTCGAAGTTGTTAGAAATACAAACCCACATTCTCAATTCAAAATGTTGTATCACGGTCGGATCATTATACACAAGTTGAACAAGAGTAGTCTTACCAACCCCACCGACCCCTATAATGGGCAATACAGCAAAATTGTTTCCCTTAGTTTTGCAAACAGGGTTCAACAAATTCTTAATGACATTCTCCTTCTCTTTCTCCCGACCAAATACATGAGTTCCCACATTCAATACTGAACTAGTTTGACGGCTACTGATGGCCGACTTAACCATCTCCTTGTTGTCCTTGTTCATGCCTTGCACGAGCGTGTCAAACACAACAATTTCAGCAGCAGCCTCATCCATTGCCTTCACAGCCTCCATTAACCGATTTAAAAAGCTGTCCTTCTTGACAGCACGTAAAAAAAAAGTTTTAAAATTAGTGATAGCCTTGTCTACCTTGTTTTCCTCAGCTTTCAATGCTCTTTCCTTCTCATAGTTGTACTTTATCTCGTCCATCACATCATCAGCTTGGTCAGCAGCATCCCTCAGCTGCCATAGCCACTTCTCCAGTGCCGGAT
Source organism: Carex parvula (assembly GCA_025461045.1). Lineage (NCBI taxonomy): Eukaryota > Viridiplantae > Streptophyta > Magnoliopsida > Poales > Cyperaceae > Carex > Carex parvula. Next base: position 124,102 of record JAJGRW010000934.1, on the reverse strand, counting down.
TTGCTTCCCTGATCAGCCCCTGGTCTATGGCATTCACCACCGCTTGTATCTTTGGCAGGGCCTTCTGAAGCCGTGCCAGCTCGTCCTTCAACCCCAATTGCATCTTCTTTTGGTCCTTGGCATACTCGATGAGCTCGTTAATCAGCTTGGAGATGACCGTGCTCGCAAACCAGCCACCGACAACAAGTCCCACCGCCATTGAGATCTCAGAATTTCAAAGAACAATGAGAGAGTAATAACAATTTTGGGATTTGTGCAGAAAGTAGATGAAGAAATATCAGGCAACAAAATTCTTACTATAATTCATTTTTAAGTCAAGTCAAGATGGTACGATGTCACATCAAATAATTAATGTGCGCGGAATCAGTCACATAATTCTAGCTTCTGCAATTTGAATCGGGAGTAGGTGAAATGCCCATCGGACCTACATGGTTCGATGAGTTTACTACCGTCCAATTAATATTAAGATACGTGCACTCCGCATTAAAATCCATACACATCTGCTTTAATATCCGTTGCGCATAGATCTTAATACTGATCGGACGGTGCTGGAACTAATTGAACCCAAAAGTAGATCCACTGCCCATCGGACCTACTCTTATCTCCTAGAATTTACCTTAACGTGTAAAATTCACCAATGATTTCAACTTCTCTGCTAGAATTTTACTTTTAGTCTAATTATCTGATGTTTAATCCCGTGATTTTTATTTTTACCCAAAAAAATATATTTTAATATAAATAACCAGGTTATTAAAAGATTTTTATTTCTACCCAAAACGTCAGGAATATCAGCGTTCCGAATTAAAAATTCGGACCGCTAGAAATATTAGCGTTCCAAATTCGTTCCGAATTCATAATTCAAACAACCTTTTCATTTATTATTATATTAAATGGTAATTTTTCACCGATAACCCTAAAGTTATTTTTATTGCAAAGAATTATATTATAAAAACTTATCAATAATATAAAATTTCATTTATTATTTTATTAAATGGTAATTTTTCACCGATAACCCTAGAAATTTGTTCACCGATAACTCTAAAGTTATTTTCATTACAAAGAATTATATTATAAAAACTTATCAATAATATAAAATTTCATTTATTATTTTATTAAATGGTAATTTTTCACCGATAACCCTAAAGTTATTTTTATTACAAAGAATTATATTATAAAAACTTATCAATAATATAAAATTTCATTTATTATTTTATTAAATGGTGATTTTTCACCGATAACCCTAAAGTTATTTTTATTACAAAGAATTATATTATAAAAACTTATCAATAATTTGTAATAAAAATAACTTTAGGGTTATCGGTGAATAAATTTCTAGGGTTATCGGTGAAAAATAACTTTAGGGTTATCGGTGAAAAATTACCATTTAATAAAAAAATAAATGAAATTTTATATTATTGATAAGTTTTTATAATATCATTCTTTGTAATAAAAATAACTTTATTAGAGTTATCGGTGAAAAATTACCATTTAATAAAATAATAAATGAAATTTTATATTATTGATAAGTTTTTATAATATAATTCTTTGTAATAAAAATAACTTTAGGGTTATCGGTGAATAAATTTCTAGGGTTATCGGTGAAAAATTACCATTTAATAAAATAATAAATGAAATTTTATATTTTTGCTAAGTTTTTATAATATAATTCTTTTTAATAAAAATAACTTTAGGGTTATCGGTGAATAAATTTCTAGGATTATCGGTGAAAAATTATCATTTAATAAAATAATAAATGAAATTTTATATTATTGATAAGTTTTTATAATGTAATTCTTTGTAATAAAAATAACTTTAGAGTTATCGGTGAAAAATTACCATTTAATAAAATAATAAATGAAATTTTATATTATTGATAAGTTTTTATAATATAATTCTTTGTAATAAAAATAACTTTAGGGTTATCGGTGAATAAATTTCTAGGGTTATCGGTGAAAAATTACCATTTAATAAAATAATAAATAAAATTTTATATTATTGATAAGTTTTTATAATATAATTCTTTGTAATAAAAATAACTTTAGGGTTATCAGTGAATAAATTTCTAGGGTTATCGGTGAAAAATTACCATTTAATAAAATAATAAATGAAATTTTATATTATTGATAAGTTTTTATAATATAATTCTTTGTAATAAAAATAACTTTAGGGTTATCGGTGAAAAATTACCATTTAATATAATAATAAATGAAAAGGTTGGCTTTTGAATTATGAATTCGGAACGCTAGGAATATTAGCGGTCCGAATTCTTAATTCGGAACGCTAGGATTCCTAGCGGTCCGAATTAAGAATTTGGAACGCTAATATTCCTAGCGGTCCGAATTTTTAATTCGGAACGCTGATATTCCTAGCGTTTTGGGTAGAAATAAAAATCTTTTAAAAGCCTGGTTATTTATATTAAAATATATTTTTTTTTGGGTAAAAATAAAAATCACGGTGTTTAATCTGTAGTATTTAAAATATGGAGAACAATTATATAAAAAATTTTAACAAAAATTAAAAATTAATTTTACAGTACCATGATATTTACTATAAATTAATATTATAAATCATACACAAATAAAAAAAATAAAAAATAGAGATCAATTGAGCACATTCCTTATACTTAGATCCACCATTAGCTTCATACATTTCAAATCAGCATATCCAACACAAAAGGTTGAACGTTGTCTAGCACTATTCCAGAAAGGATTGTAAACGAGCCGAATTAAGCTAGGCAAAGCTTAAACTCATCTCATGCCATAACGAGTCGAGTCGAGTTGAGTCTGAATTTAGTTGAGCCAATTCAGCTCGTTAACAGCTTGTTCGTACTGTGAGCCATGCATATACAAAGATTTTTGATCAATTTGTTGCTATGAGTCGCACATAGACCACGGGCCGGAAAATATTTATTCTCTTTCTCGCAACGACATTCTTCCTCTCATGATAGGCATGAAAAAGGAATAGTAAAAAAGCTTTGATTTCTTCTTGCAAAGATATGTCGAACAAGTCAAGCTGAGTCAAGCTTGAACTTGATTATGACGTCTCAAGATCGAGCCATGAATTACAAATTTCTTTTGTCCATCCTAGCTAATTTAAGGAGAGATTTTATTTTACAGAAAAAAAACTTTATCATATGTTACTAGGAGTGCTTAGAAGCCGAAATTTGTATACATAAGAAAATAAAAAAAATATTATAAATAAGAAATGTTGCGTGGGAATTTGAAAAATGGGAAGGCAGTAAGGGGCCATGGCGTCCCGATGCTATGGCACACTCAAGACCGTCGGAAAAAAAACAAAAAGAAAAAACCAGATCTGGGCTGCACAACCCAACTTGCAAAAAAGAAAATAAAATATATTAAACTGGGTCGCCATGGCACAAGCCAACCCAGAAACAAAATTCAATTTTTTCTTTTATGCTATGTTCAGTGAGCAGTCCAATAATTTTGACCAAATTCAAAATTCAATTTAGAGAAAATGACCACATGATTTTTGTGTTCTTTATATCAAAATAAAGGTATGAAAGTCTAGTTTCCAGATAATATAATTTCTCTATACAAAAAGATTACAGATTGATACAGTTTTAGCGATTAATTGACAGAGGTCAAAAATCAGAAAAGTTGAAATTCCAGTGAGCAGTCCTATAATTTTGACCAGATTCAAAATTCAATTTAGAGAAATGGCTACATGGATTTTTATATTATTTATATAAAAATAAAAATATGATAGTCTAGTTTTCAGATAATATAATTTCTTTATACAAAAATATTACAGATTGATACAGTTTTAGCAATTAATTTCTTTATACAAAAATATTTTATTTTATGTAATATTTCGTATTTATTTTATGTAAATTGCAGGAGCATCTTTGTATTTATTTTATGTAATATTTCGCCTAAACCCGCCCGGACCAGGCTCTAAAATTTAAAATTTGTTTTTCTAATTTAAATTTGTTAGATTTATTTTTAAATTTGAAATTCGGATTTTAAATATTCCTCCTTTCAAACTATTCTGATCTATGTCAATTAATCGTTAAAACTGTACCAATCCGTAATATTTTTGTATAGAGAAATTATATTATCTGGAAATTAGACTTTCATACCTTTATTTTGATATAAATAACATAAAAATTCATGTAGCCATTTTTTCTAAATTGAATTTTAAATCTAGTCAAAATTATAGGACTGCTCACTGAAATTTCAGCTTTTTAGATTTCTACCTCTATCAATTAATTGCTAAACTGTACAATATGTAATATTTTTGTATAGAGAAATTATATTATCTGAAAACTAGACTTTCATACCTTTATTTTGATATAAAGAACACAAAAATTCATGTGGTCATTTTCTCTAAATTGAATTTTGAATATGGCCAAAATTATTGGACTGCTCACTGAACATAGCATTAAAAAAATTGAATTTCGTTTCTGGGTTGACCTGGGCCATGGCAGCCCAGTTTAATATATATATTTTTTTTCTTTTTTGCAGGTTGGGGTGTGCCATGGCGGTCCAAATCTGATTTTTTTTTTTTCCGACGGTTTTGTGTGCGCCATGGCGTCCCGCAGGGACTCCATGGCCCCTTATTACCTTTCCATTTTTCAAATTCTCACGCGATATTTCTTATTTTTTTAATATTTTCTTATTTTCTTATGTATAAAAATTTCGAGCTTAGAAGGACATAAATTTTTTAGTTACCATTTCAAAATTAAAATAAACTTGACATGGATTTAAAAAATATTCTAATATTATCACCACCGAAAAACATGATAATGCTTTGCTTACTACGTACAAGGGTGGTACACAAATATTATCTGTGCACCAGTTATTATTGAAATGTTTCTCAAATCTGGCACCGGATATTATTGGAATTTTTTTTAAATCCATATCAATTCTGTTTATTTTTTTTTTTTTTCCGAAATGGTAACAAAATAAAAAAAATTCTGCTCTCATGGATGTAGAAAAACCAGACCAAAAAAATGCTTGCTTGAACTCATTTTAAAGTCAAGTCAAGTTGGTACGATGCCATGCCGACATTTTTATTAATATCCAAAGTTTAATACAAATTATTAATTATGCTCAGATTCGGACCCATTATCGAAAAATACCCAAGCCGGCCAGAAAATGGCCGGCTTACTCCCTCCCTAAGCCGCCCATTATCTGGCCGGCTTGGTACTTTATTTTTTTTTTTAAACCGCAAAAACTCTATAAAAAGGCACCCCTACCTTCAAATGAAGGCACATAGCCCGAGGCAGCTCGCTAATCACTGTTGAGGTAAATTTTTTTTATTTTTTTATTACTTTTTATTATTATGTTTTATTTTATAGAATAATTAATTATATTATTAAAAAATTTAATAATAAACCCTAAACCCTATAACCCTATACCCTAAACGCTATAACCTTAAACCCTAAACCCTAAACTCTAAACCCTATAACCATAAACCCTATAACCCTATAACCCTATAACCCTAAACCCTAAACCCTAAACCCTATAACCCTATAACCCTAAACCTAAACCCTATAACCCTAAACCCTAAACCCTGAACACTAAGTCCTAAACCCTATAACCCTATAACCCTATACCCTATACCCTATACCCTATACCCTATACGGTATACCCTATACCCTATACCCTATAACCTAAACCCTAAACCCAAAAAGAAGTAGTAACCAGTCAATTGTTTACTATGTAGTTACCTGACAATTATTTACCATTTAGTAACCTGACAATTGTTTACCATTTTCTAAAATGTAGTTTGTTTAACATGGCCTTTATTTCATTACACTATGGTGGGAAGATGCTTAATAGTGCACAAGGGGCGTATTACAACAAAGATGTAGCTCATTCATTAATGATTCCAGATGACATCTCACTTTTGGACCTGAAATCCATAGTTTACACACACACCGGTTACAACCCAGAAATGTGGGACCTAGAATTGGCAACCCGATATTGCCATCCCTCCAACGGGAAATGGATTGTTGCGAAACTGGTAGATGAGAGTACGTGGAGAGGCATGTTTGGTTATTTGAGGTCCGAAGAGAATTTTCTAATAGAAATATTTGCTAGAAGAGTTCCGGTAGAGCCCGGGGTTGGAAGTTCGGGCTCTGGATCAGCGGCACCACATTATACCCCACAACCAAAAACATACAGACGTGACTCCACCTTACCCCTCAACGAACCTGACTCAGAAACCTACAACTACGTCACTCCACCAGCACCTCAACGAAGACACCCAGTTGCATCCCCACCTAGACACAATCGAGGCAGACCAAGACACTCAGTTTCAACCCCACCTAGATCCGTAAATGTGGCTCCTTTACCGTTACCTCCAGTATCACCTTACCCCAGACCTGCACCAGTAGACGATGCAAGCTGCCCGGACTTTGAAGATATTAATGAAATACCGGAGGACGTTCTGAGGAGAGGGGATGAATTTAAGGGAGAAATGTGGGGGGATTCAGATCACATGGAAGGTTGCGATGAAGACGGGCCGGTTGAAACAGCTGAAAGGCACATGGGTCATACTGATGAGGGGGGCCGCTTAGTGGCCGGACTGATATTCACCTGTTCCCAGACCTCAGTGATGTTTCTGAGTTTAGAGAAGCAGATATTGATTATTATGGGCAACGGATTGAGTACAAAGGTGAGCTTGCTGCAAACCAATATTTTAAAAGCAAAGAAGACCTAATGAAGAAGATCAGAGAGCACCATATAACTAAGAATCAGGAGTTCAGATCTTGGAAAAGTGACAGGGATCGGGTTACTCTGGTGTGCAAGGACAAGAATTGCCGTTACGAGCTTAGGGCAAAGCCGACGGGATGTGGAGACGCATAGTTTATAACTAAGCAAGACATGCCTCACACATGTAGGACTGAGAGTACGAGGGACGACCACGAATGTCTGACGGCAGCACTCATTGCCGATGTCATTGAGAACAGCATTAAAAAGGACCCGTGTATGAGCATCCAGACGGTGGCAGACATTGTTTTGTCTGTGTATAACAATGTGACACCTAAATACAACCGACTGTGGAGGGGCCGTGAGCTGGCAATAGCCCGACAATTTGGGAGTTGGGAGATTTCATACAGCTTGCTGAGACCACTGTTGCTTGCAATTTGCCACAACAATCCCGGCTCGACCCACCAATTTCTGACCAGCCCGGTACGGAATAAGGAAACATGACTAATCATGCCAGGTGTTGCCCAGTTCAGAGTCGTAGCCTGGGCGTTTGGTCCATGCATTGCAGCGTTCCAGTACCTGAGACCAGTGATCAGCATCGATGCCTGCTTCTTGTCTGGGCGATATGAGGGGAGGCTTTTGATAGCTTGCGGCTACGATGCCGAGAACCAATTGTTGCCTATTGCATTTGCAATTGTACGGCAGGAGGATACTGAGAATTGAGTTTTTTCTTGCAGTGGTTGAGGAATGAAGTGCTCGGCCCGTGTAAATTTGTATGTGTCATATCGGACCAGCACAAGGGGATCAAAGCTGCACTGACAGCTGAATACGGATTGTCACACCCCAAACCAGGATTTCCGGATTAGGATGTGATCAATCCCCGCCTCGTGTCTAATAATCAATAAACACGCAAGGCTAAACAAATACAATAATCAAGTAACAGCGGAAGCAATAATAAAACAAACAAGCAATAGTCATAAATATCAAATAAACATGAATATACACATCATCCATACAATCCACCTCGGGATAAAATAAACATAACTAGTCAAGGGATACATAATCTATCGAGTCCAATGTATATGACAAAAACCTTGGACTCGCAAAACCCTAGTCAAAGTACCCTAACACTATATCAAACGATGTGACCGTCGGGGACAGCTCCTGACGCCTCCTGCTGCGGACCGTCAGACTCTGTACCTGTCCACATCCATAAGAAGGAGGGGCTGAGCGAATGATCGCCCAGTATGTGACCCAGTATTATCCCTTCAGGGATCCTCTCAAGTCAAAGCACATTTTAATTTGAAATCTACGTAAAGTCGGTAATTCACTTTTAATGCACATGCTGCGAAATTAAACCTATCATAGTACTACAAAAGAAAAATATACATATAATAGATGACATGATGTGATTATCCTATTATGCCAAAATGCCAAAGTTTCCCGAAATAAAAGATGAGGATCCATATTACACTCAACCGAAGTCCAGTACAATAGGTACTGTGTGTACAAATTGATATAGTAATAGTACGGATAATTTTGTCACCCCGTGCCGTGCCCAGTTCAATCAAATTGAATTTGTATCTCAAAAGTGACATAACACAAGGACTGCGATCAGAGGGGCAAAGATACCCGATGCCTAATGACATCGAACTTCGCCCACACAAGCTTCAACCCGTAGGCAAGTGCACGCTAGCCGATGGTTATATCGAAATTCGTGTAACATCCAAGGACTGCGATCAGAGGGGCAAAGATACCCGATGCCTAATGACATCGAACTTCGCCCACACAAGCTTCAACCCGTAGGCAAGTGCACGCTAGCCGATGGTTACACTTAATTCCATGTGTTTTCCTTCTCTAAGACGATTCATCACCAAACATATAAAATAGGAGAAAACTACAAGCAATGCGTAAGAATAAGTCAATTCGTCTCCTCATGAGCAGAGACGAAACTCCACCATCCGGCCAGATCAATGGGACATCATAACAATAAAAATAAAATCTGCCACCGCAACCTCGGCAGCCGTCCTAGGCAAGTAGCTCCTAATGTAGGGGGGATAGCTCCCGAATCGTCTCCGGACTCGAGATCGGTCCGCAAAAATGTAAAATGAACGAAAATAATATAATACCAATCTCATGCATATAATAATAATAATCCTAATAAGACCTCTAAGGGATCAAGTGATCCCTCAGCCCAATGACCCACGAACCGCCTCGCATCCCATACTACGAGAACGGAAAGCGATCATTCGGTCTTCTATCTCACGCTCACCAATGCACATGCTTAACTACAATAATATGTTGTCCTCTACGAGAAGAGGACAACTAATATCCTAATATATTATTAATTAAATTACACTACTCCTAAGAAAGCATTAAATTTTCAATTTAGAAGGGGTTGTGCAAATCCTAAATTACAGGTCAGCAGACCTACGTTGATTCCGACCCGTGGTCCGATTCCGCTGACGGCTATACCGGAGCAGGTGAGGATCGAGCGGATTGCGGACCCAAAGGATGTCACACCCCAAACCAGGATTTCTGGATTAGGATATGATCAGTCCCCGCCTCGTGTCTAATAATCAATAAACACGCAAGGCTAAACAAATACAATAATCAAGCAACAGCGGAAGCAATAATAAAACAAACAAGCAATAGTCATAAATATCAAATAAACATACATATACACATATCCATACAATCCACCTCGAGATAAAGTAAAAACAAAACTAGTCAAAAGGGATACATGATCTATAGAGTCCAATATATATAACAAAGTATTGGACTCGCAAAATCCTAAACAAAACCCCTAATCTACCTCAAGTGATGTGACCGTCGGGGACAGCTCCTGACGCCTCCTGCTGCGGACCGTCAGACCCTGTACCTGCCCACATCCATAAAAAGGAGGGGATGAGCGAATGATCGCCCAGTATGTGACCCAGTATTATCCCTTCAGGGATCCTCTTAAGTCAAAGCACATTTTAATTCGAAATCTACGTAAAGTCGGTAATTCACTTTTAATGCATATGCTGCGAAATTAAACCTATCATAGTACTACAAAAGAAAAATATACATATAATAGATGAAATGATGTGATTATCCTATTATGCCAAAATGCCAAAGTTTCCCAAAATAAAATATGAGGATCAATATTATACTCAACCGAAGTCCAGTACAATAGGTACTGTGTGTACAAATTGATATAGTAATAGTACGGATAATTTTATCACCCCGTGCCGTGCCAAGTTCAATCAAATTGAATTTGTATCTCAAAAGTGACATAACACAAGGACTGCGATCAGAGGGGCAAAGATACCCGATGCCTAATGACATCGAACTTCGCCCACACAAGCTTCAACCCGTAGGCAAGTGCACGCTAGCCGATGGTTATATCGAAATTCGTGTAATATCCAAAGACTGCGATCAGAGGGGCGAAGATACCCGATGCCTAATGACATCGAACTTCGCCCACACAAGCTTCAACCCGTAGGCAAGTGCACGCTAGCCGATGGTTACACTTAATTCCATGTGTTTTCCTTCTCTAAGACGATTCATCACCAAACATATAAAATAGGAGAAAACTACAAGCAATGCGTAAGAATAAGTTAATTCATCTCCTCATGAGCAGAGACGAAACTCCACCATCCGGCCAGATCAATGGGACATCATAACAATAAAAATAAAATCTGCCACCGCAACCTCGGCAGCCGTCCTAGGCAAGTAGCTCCTAATGTAGGGGGGATAGCTCCCGAATCGTCTCCGGACTCGTGATCGGTCCGCACAAAATGTAAAATGATCGAAAATAATATACTACCAAGCTCATGCATATAATAATAATAATCCTAGTAAGACCTCTAAGGGATCAAGTGATCCCTCAGCCCAATGACCCACGAACCGCCTCGCATCCCATACTACGAGAACGGAAAGCGATCATTCGGTCTTCTATCTCACACTCACCAATGCACATGCTTAACTACAATAATATGTTGTCCTCTACGAGAAGAGGACAACTAGTATCCTAATATATTATTAATTAAATTACAATACTCCTAAGAAAGCATTAAATTTTCAATTTAGAAGGGGTTGTGCAATTCCTAAATTACAGTTCAGAAAGGATTAAACATGCTCTAATGCAACTACAAAATTTAAGTGCGAATGTCAGGTCAAGTGGTCGACTAGTGAGAGTACGCCACGAAAGAAAAATACAGATATCCCACACCTGATGACTGTAGAGGTAGAACGTGCTAATAATCTCCGGGATCCACGTAATCCTCGCCTGCTCCTGTACAAGCGTCAGCGGAATCGGTCCACGGGTCGGAATCAACGTAGGTCTGCTGACCTGTAATTTAGACGTAACTTAATTAATTTCTAGACTAAATATTCGCAACCCATTACCCAGTTTAATTAATTTCACTAAGTGTTCGTGTTTAATTAATTAACTAACTAAGATTCGAATCTAATTATTACTCTAACGTACTTAAATCATTTGTTATATTTTAATTTGAAACTAAACCGTTAGTTAAATCCTATAACATTATTATTTTGAATTAACTATGGTGTGGGGTGTTTTAATTTAATTCGTATACTACTTTGAAGTTTAACAATAACTAGTAATAATTTATGATGTGTCACTTGTTTATTTTGAATGAAGAATTATTTGCTTATACGATCAGACTACACATTATACTTGTGTTTATATGTCATTAGAACATACATTAACGTATCAAAATACTAGATAAGTATATAAGATAATTTATATTATAATTATGATAAATTAGTTATACTAATTATATCTGTTTATTAATTATACATTAACGTTACAATTGTTATTTACAATTTATTTTATTTGGAGTTTTTGAGTTGACCAATTATCTAATTATTTAAGAACACTTGACCACATTCATTTTTATTTCCAATAATTATTCATAGAAGAGAAATATCAATTAAACCTCAAAGAATCTTTTCTTGAATGCAAATTGTTGTTCCAAACTATTACTTACGTTTTCAACATTTTAAAACTAATATTTCTATGAAATTCCCATTAGAAAAGGCTTATCATACAAATTTTTACATTCTGTCGCAAAGAGGTCCTTATTCAGGGACTGTTTTCTAAACCAGTTTTATTTTCTGTCACAATTTGGTCCCTGAACCCTGTCAGATCCGAATTTTTGCACCATAGACCCTGTTATTTACCAGAATTTACTCACAGTTGTGCAGAATACTGAAATTTACAGATTAGACCCTGGAATGTTGCAGAATAGCACAGAAAATGCAGAAAAATGGGAAACTTACAAACAACCCCTGAATTTTATCATAATTCGGCCAGAACAGTACACCAGCACCCTGCTGGACTGGTACCAGTTTCAGATTGGAATTTAAATGGTGTTTTGAACACTTACCCGAGAGAGAGATAAGCACAACAAAGGTCGAAGCTCGGCAGGTACCAAGCAGCGGCTCGTCTCACGGCCGCCAAAATCAGCAGCACCACCGAGAGAGGCACTGCACCAGCACCGAATCATTTACAAGCACACGGAAAGCCCTAACGGGTTTGAATTTGGTGAAAACCGAAATTAGAGAGAGAGGGAGAAAACTTTCTCAACATAGTGAATGAAAGAGAGAAGGAAAATGAAGAGTAATAGAGAGAACCCGGGAGAGAGAGCAAGACACCACAGCATAGAGAGGGCTTCTCCAGCAGTTCATCCAAAAGAGAGACGAAGAGAAGAGGGGTTCGGTTTCGGGGTCAGCAAGAGAGAAGAGGTTCCGGTTCTTCTGTCAGCGGGAGAGATCAGCGGGGAAGAAGAAGAGAGGGGATCGGCTAGGGTTTTCTTTGGGGGGGGGCAGTTCAGTAGCAGTGAGACCGAGAGAGAGAAAGCAAAAGAAAGAGAGAGAGAGTGTAAGGGAGAATGAAAGAGAGGAGAAGAGAGAGTCAGAGGAGGGGGTGAATCACGCAACAAAGAAGAAAGGAGGGGTGAGTCGGCTCTGTCGCCAGAGGAGAGAAAAACAAAATAAATGGTGAGGTGTTTCGGCTGCCGTCTGGACTCAGTGAAGAAAACAAAAAAAGAAATTTAAATGGAAGGGACTGCTTTGAGATTCGTGCAGAACGGAGTTGAACGGTTCAGTTTATTCCCAAATTAAGAAGGAGTTCATATTTAATGGTATCCTATGAATCAATTACATCAAATCGAACAATTTAATAAAACTGGTGTTTAAGACTTGATACGAAAATTTAGATTGTTCTTTGATTAATCTTACAAATTTATTCGTCATTTCATTGACTATTAAAATTATAATGGTTATTAATATTTTGTATTTCTTCCTTAAAATTTTATATTTGTACAAATAAATTCTAAAATTTATAAAATTCACTAATTAGTTAAATAAATAATTTTATATAAGTTAATTTATTCATTTAATTTATTAACCTTTATTTTCCTTGATTAATCAATTAAGGTTTTAATTTGTTGCAAATTTTAATTATCAACTAATTAACTACATTTGAATTTATGGATTATAACACGGATGGCCTCCCGAGCTTTTTGTGCACAGGTATTGTATGCAGCATGTTGCTGACAACCTGGTCAAGAACTGTGGAGGAGACAAATGGTACGGATGGAGGTTCAGGGAAGGAGCAAAGAGGAAGAAGCCGAGAAGATTGAAAGAGATGTTCGAAGAGTTTGCTCATGTATGTCTAACTTATAACATTTCGTTTAATTATCTTATAAGAATTTTATGAAAATGAAATAACACCCCTTTGTTTTTGTGCAGCTAAATCCGCAGTGTAATGCATATTTAAAGAGAGTGGGCAAAGTACGTCCTAATGATGTGATGGAGCCGTCCAATTATGAGAAAAAATTTCAAACCTGTGACGGAGGATACCGGTTTGGTATCATGACAACAAACGGCTCCGAGTCGCTCAACAATGTCTTCCGAACGAGTCGTAGATTGCCTGTTTGTGCCATAGTGGAGGATACGTTCTACACGTGCAACAGATGGTTTGTTCAGCGGCGTCAGCGAGCAATGGAATTACAAGACAAGGGACAGGTTCTGTCTGACCGGGTTTTGCAGAAGATCAGAAAACGTTGGGAGAAAGCTGGAAAAATACGGTTGGTGAGTTACACGCAGGGCCAAGGTCAGTACCAAGTTTCATCCCCAAATGAGTACGTTCCTTGCACCCGTAGCGACATGGGCAACATGGAATCCACTCACAGGGAGTTCATGTATATTGTGACGCGCGATCCCGACAGACAAATGGAATGCACTTGCAGAGGTATCCAATTAACTTCTATTTCGTGCGCTCATGTCTTAGCTGTTTGCCGTGACCGAAACTGGCAAGAGAACGACTTTGTTGCAGACTGGTATAAAACACCCTATCTTGTGAGTACTTGGAACCATGTGTTCAATCCAATTGGCAATATGGGAGACTGGCCTCCTAATTCTGGAGACAGAATCCTTCCGAGTAGTGGTTGGATTAGGAAGGGGAGGCGAAAACACATCCGTTATGTAATGATGATGGATGAAATGGAAGGTAGACGAAGGGGGCATCAGCATTGCCGTTCCACTACCGATAGGCAACGAAGAGGTATGTAACATTCATCCAAAATTATTTTTCTTTTCAATTTATACCAACTTACTAAGTAACACATGCAAATGCAGAGGCAAGAAACGCAGCAAATACGGCAGAAAATAAGCGAGTAATGGCGTCAGAAAGTGGGTCCGGAGGGTCACGGCATAGCACAGCTACGAGCTGTTTAGATGCAGCTGCTATGTATGCCAAAGCAATGGAGAGGCGGTTGGGGTGCAAGGGGAGCCATCTGTCCAACCGAGGAGGTCCACTACTAGACGCACAACAAGAGCATCTACAAGCCAAGCAGGGCCATCTGGAGCCCAGGCCGGCCCATCTAGTGAGCAACCAAAGCCACCTGGTAGACCATCTCGTAGGGCATCTTTCGCAAGTGGTTTACTACGGGGATTAAATTTTAGACGTGGTAGTAATAAGTGATTTATATGCATGTTGTAAAAATTGTGTGGACTCTATTTGCATTTTGTGTGTACTTTATTATTTTGTACGAAACTCAGAAATAAAATATTTGACTCTAATAGAAATCACCTAAAACAAAAATAATGCGGTTTTAAAAAAAAAAAAAAAAAGTACCAAGCCAGCCAGAAAATGACCGGCTTAGGGAGGGAGTAAGCCGGCCATTTTCCGGCCGGCTTGGGTATTTTTCGATAATGGATCCGATTCTGAGCATAATTAATAATTTGTATTAAACTTTGGATATTAATAAAAATGTCGGGATGCCATGCATTATTGCAAACACATAACATGAGGGAGTTCAGAAGTCATCATCAAGCAATTAATATGCGCAGAATCACTGCAGCAGCCACATGCTAGCTGCCAAACCCATCAATTTTACCAAAGATTTCAACTTCTGCTATAAATTTTTTATTTACCATGTCACTCACCAGCCAAGCCCATGAATTTTACTTCTTAGCCTAATCTATCCGATTTTTTTTTTATATGTAACATTAAAAACAAAATTTAAAACTGACATCAAATACACTAAATCTTGATTATAGAAAAATTGACTTCTTGGACTATGTTTTTCGTCCGAAGAAAATAGTGTCAAAAAATAAACTTTTTATCCCTAGAAGAAATATTGTCAAAACTATCGATTTTTCTATGTAAAATCCAAATATACACCATTTTTTTTAGGGTTGGCGGTAAAGTGCCATCAACAATTAATTTAATAAGACCATTTTTTTTTATCCTAACCTTTTTCTCTCTGATTTAATTGGTCCACATCTGTCTTTTCTCTTATTGGTCCACGGCTTTTCTCTTTCTCTCCTCTCTTTTCTCTCTTTCTCTCTAAAAGCCGAGTGCAGCTCTTAATTTGGATTTGCTTAATTTTATCTAAATAGACTAGTGATAAATTTGTATATATCCTTCCAGCTCCAGATGCTGCACTTAATAAAATGAGCTCCCAGCCGAATAATTAGAATTCTGTATTATTTAGATATATGAGATCCGTTTTGAGATTCTTGCCGAATTAAAACTGACGAATCAGATTTCATTCTACTCAGTCTAGATATTGCACTTCAATTCACTTATGAGGACGTAGCTCAGCATTGACCCGTACCGATATGGTACCTGTAATATAATAATTTATATTTTTATTGGATTTGCTTTTTTAATTGCCGAATTAAAAGAAATGTCATATATATATATATATATATAGAGGTCGGCTAATATCAAAATGTTTGTTCTGGAGCCGTGGTGCAACTAATTGGTTTTTTAATTTTCAAAACTCAAACGGTCGATCCAAACCGTTAGATGTGATCTCTATATTAAAATGTGCTTGGAGACCAAATTTTATATTTTTTTGATATTTTTTACTATTTATTAAGCCAGTTTTAAAGTCGCTAATTTTAATAAACAGTGAAAAATTGAAAACAACGATTTTAAAACTGACTTAATAAATAGTAAAAAAAATCCATAAAATGTAAAATTTTGTCTTCAAACACATTTTATTATAGATTGAATGTTGAACAATTTGGATCGACTGCTTGGACTTTGAAAATGTAAAAACCGATATGTCTGTTCCACAGCCTAGGAACAAACGTTTTGATATTAGCCAACCTCTCTCTCTATATATATCTCTAGCTATATATATATAGAGAGAGAGAGAGGTTGGCTACTCTACTTACATAAACATATGAGGGCATATGCTTATAAGTCATTTTTGTATTTTCGAAATCCAAATAGTCGATCAGAAGTGCTCAACATGTTCTCCATATTGTGCTTGGAGACCAAATTTTACATTTTTTGAACATTTTGTAATATTTCTTTAGAATTTTTCAAAACAATGTTTTAATATGACAAAAAATAAAAAAATAAAAATCTGAAAAAAACTGTTTTGTAAAATTCAAAAAAAATAGTAAAAATTTCCAAAAAAATGTAAAATTTGGTCTCCAAGCACATTCTAATATGGAGAACATATTGAGCGTTTCAAATCGACAATTTAGACTTTGAAAACGTAAAAATGACTTATAAATATATGCTCTCATATGCTTATGTAAGTAGAGTAGCCAACCCCTCTCTCTCTCTCTATATATATATAGAGTAGAACTAGAGTGTTCTTAAGCTCACCAAGCCTCTTTGTGAGCTTGACTCAAAAATCCATCAAATTGGTTTCAAGACGCATCCAAACCGTTGAAACCGATCTACTTCACGAGTGATGAGTTTACATGTTAAGTTTTTAAATTTTTGAACTAATTTAATATAAAGTCAAGCAGTCAAAATAATGAAAAATGAACACATTAAAATTAACTTATAAACCATCTTTTTTTTACCGCTTGACTTTATATTAAATTAGTTCGGAAATTTATAAATTTGACATGTAAATGCATCACTCGTGAAGTAAATCAGTTTCAATAGTTTTGATGCATTGTTTGAAGCCAATTCAATAGATTTTTAAATTAAGCTCACAAAGGCACTTAGTGAACTTAAGAACACCCTAGTTCTACTCATATATATATATATATATAGTGAGTGGCTACTCTACTTACAGAAGCATATGAGAGCATATGCTTATAAGTCATTTTTGCGTTTTTAATGTCTAAATGGTCGATCTGAAGCGCTCAACATGTTCTCCATATTAATATGTGTTTGGAAACGAAATTTTACATTTTTTGGAATTTTCTTACTATTTGTTTTGAAAAATTCTAAAAAAATAGTAAAAAAATTCCAAAAAAATGTAAAATTTCATTTTCAAACACTTATTAATATGGAGAACATGTTGAGCACTTTAGATCGATCATTTGGATATTAAAAACGCAAAAATGACTTATAAGCATATGCCCTCATATGCTTATATAAGTAGAGTAGCCAACCTCTCTCTCTCTCTCTCTCTCTCTCTCTATATATATATATAGAGACCGGCTAATGTCATAACGTTATAACTTCGGCCGAAGTTATAACGCGTCGTTTTTGCAATTTCAAAATCCAAACTACTGATCCAAACCGTTCAACTTTTTCTATACTATTTATTAAGCCACTTTGAAAATTGCTGATCCACTGTGAACAGTAAAAAACAGTAAAATTTGATGGACCACTGGATGAGCGATTTTCAAAGTGGCTTAATAAATAGTAAAAAAATTCCAAAAAATGTAAAATTTAGTCTCCAAGCACATTTCAATATTTAGAACATGTTGAACGGTTCGGATCGGTTGTTTGGATTTTAAAATTGTAAAAACCGACTCGTTATAACTTCGGCCAAAGTTATAACGTTATGACATTAGCCGGTCTCTATATATATATATATAGATGGGCTATGGTGAGTTACGAAGTAAGGATCTTGTTTTATTTCACGCTCATATCTCCGTTTTCAAAGACCAAACAGTCGATGCGAACCGCTCAACAAGATATCCATATTGATATGTGCTTGGACACCAAATTTTACATTTTTTGGAAATTTTTTACTATTTTTTTAAATAGGTAGAAAACCGCTCTTTTTGAATGGTTCCGAACTATAAAAAATAGTGATTTTGAAATATTTAAAAAAAATAGTAAAAAATTTTCAAAAAATATAAAATTTAGTCTCCAAGCACATTTCAATGTAGCTATTTTGTTGAGCAGTTCGGATCGACTGTTTGGTCTTTAAAGCGGAGATATGAGCGTGAAGTAAAACAAGATCTTTACTTCACAACTCACCGCCCATCTATATATATGTTTTAATTTTTTATTGCGAGTGCTTTATTTTATTATTTGATTTGACTATTGACCCTGTAACATGATAATTAATGTCTGATTTAATGCGCATGAATTTGAACTTAATGCATGTACCATAGTGGGTGCTTTCATATTGGGGCCATTTAATGATTCACACAATTTGAACCGTCGATTAACAAACTCATGGTATCTACTTCATCATGAACATGACAGCTAATTTAATATACAGAGAGGCTTGACTTCATTTTTGTTTTTATTTTTTACCCAAAAAAGGGTAATTTTTTTTTTCTCATTTCAAACGTTTGATCTAAATAAATAAATCAGATTCGAAGAAAATAGGCACAAGATATTCTTCCAAATAGAACTTTGCCTTTTTTTAAATAAATTAAGAAGCCTAATATATTTGTGGCATGGAATTTATTATATCTTTTTAGAAAAATATTCTAAAATAAACTTTAAACTTGTACTATGGTTTATAATATTGAAGATAAACGGCAATTTTAACTTCCATTTATTTTATAAAAATTTAAGCTGACCCCATATTTTTTTTTTTCAGAAAAATGTTATATTCACTTCATAAATTAAGATTGATGTTAGGAATCAAGCAAATTTGAAAGATATAAACTTAATTTAATCAAATATTCCAAAATAAAATATTCAAGTTTTCATTTACAAAACTGTAACTTCATAAAACAAAAACAACACGTAATAAAAGAAATATAACAAAAAGTATGTTGACTGGTTTATGTTAAGCAACATGAAATTAAACATGCAGAAAAGCTTGAAGATAGCATATCCACAATAACCCACAATAACTGACAAAAATATAAAGAAGAAAATAAAAAAAAATATTCCAGTAGTGTTACAAAAATAATAACAAGAAATTAAATGTAGAAATTGTTAACTCATTTTTACTTAATTATTTTGGTCATACATTTCTTTATCTCTTCACTTATATGAGTATTCTCTTAACGCATGATATATCACACTAGCTTTACAACTTGGTTAATTAGTTAGTTCATCAATTACGTGCAACTCTCAAATATATAAATAAATGAATTGCAGATTAATATATATAAATTATAATCATTAATCAAACAATTATATTGTACAAAAACCAATACCAAAAGATTGTATAAGACAATTAAAAGACTTAGTTTGTAAGATTGGCCGGAAATGATGCAACTATCAGAACTTATAAAAGGTTATTTGCGTGAGTCGTGTATAGTAAATTTTAACTAATAATTATATTTTTATTAAAAATTTATTTTTGATTTTTTTGTGATTTTATTATTATTGGTTATCCTCCAATATCTTCTTCGTTTATTATTTTTTTCTTATTTTCCAAACTCATACATTATGTTTAGCATTTTTTATATTTTACATTTCAAAAAATTTCAGGTTGTGATAACTAGATGATGAATGCTATACAGATAGCTGGCTAGCATTTTATAAAGGGATATATATCATGTTGAACTTGTCATTAATCATGATGAGTTTGCTTGTATAAGGACGATTTTACATGATACAACCAACTTTTCATGCAGTTGAATTAAACAAGTTTGTCACCCAAACTGTGTTGCAATCACTACTAGAATTCTGGTTTTCTGCAAGGGTAAAATTTGGCTTGTTGCATGGGCTTACCCTTGCAACAACCCCAAAAAATGTCAGTTGCATGGGCTACCCTTGCAACAAGTACCCTTGCAACAACCCCCGTTGCAACTACTCAATTTCCGACTTGTTGCATGGGTTACCCTTGCAACAAGTACTGGAATACTTATTGCAAGGGTAAGCCCTTGCAATAAGTACCCATGCAACAAAGCTAATGCAGGAAGTAGTTGCAAGGATATAGCATTGAGTAGTTGCAAGGATAAAGTGCGTGGGTCCCATGGACTATTTGCAACGATAGAGGATCGATTTGTTGCAAGGGTAAAGTGTGTGGGTCCCATGGATTAGTTGCAACGATAGAGGATCGATTTGTTGCAAGGGTAAAGTGTGTGGGTCCCATGGATTAGTTGCAACGATAGAGGAGTGAGTAGTTGCAAGGGTAAATAACGTGGGTCCCACATGGTTAGTTGCATGGATAATTAACCTATTAGTTGCATGGGTAAAGAAGGTGGGCCCCACCAGGTTATTTGTAAGGATATTGTCTGCGCCCCATATTTGTATAGATTTTCCGATGCAAAAAATTGTCGTTCATGAAAAAAAAATTCAGGCCCAATTTTATAATTCACCCCGTACCAATTTGGTACCTGTACCGATTTGGTACCAACCCATAACCAAGAAACCTTTTACATTACACATTGAAACATAATAAGAACAATAACACAACAAAGCATGGAGAGTAACACTTTAATTATCATTAATCATTATAGTAAATTCAAGCTTTCCTTGAAACATCAGAACAAAATGGATTGCAACCACTTGTTTCTATAACCAAAATATACACACAACCCATCACCCAAAAAAATACAAAGAGAGGCTACTTTTTTAGCTATACAAAATACCATTTTTCTGTGATAATGATTTACAGCACCCCACACTAGAAGGGCTGGTTGTTCTACCTTTCTTCCCCGAACCAGTCGGCGTCAGCACCTAGACATGTTGCTGCCTGATTTTCAGATTGCACATTGAGAAGTGCTTGGAAATTTCTTCCCCCATTTGATTCTGTAACATCAGCACCTAGACCCTACATATACAACGTATAGCATAGAATGAAATGTAATATTGATAATAAATTGTAGAAACACTAGAAAAGCATCAATATAAGTATAATAGGTATATCTTCATAACCTACTACACATATAAAATCAGTTTATCTTCATAACATAAGACTAAATGGTAAACTAAGTATATTTCTATTCTCATTTTATGTCCATAACATAGGACTAATTGATAAATTACCAGTTACCTTCAAGCATATAGCTAGAACCTATTTTTAAGTATGATACCTAAAAAGCCACAAACAATGCAATTTCCTACAACCTATGTTCTTGAAAAAAGAAAAAGGTTCCAACTATTGATATGATACCTGAGGGATGACCATCGACATTCCCGAAGCTCCTCCATGAGGTTGAGGTAGTGTTGTGGGACCTTGACCCTAAGCATTAACCATAGAATAATTGTTTTAGATTATGGACCTTTCAACATCTGGTCAGTGAGTACTATTAACATCATATAGTTTCTAGTTGACAATTTCACCTCCAAATTAGTGATATTCCCCATTAGACCAACATTTTGAGGTCCCTGACTGTAACCTTGAGCCTAAGTTAAACAAGAATCCATTCAAATGAGAATTTAGCAATCAGAAATACACATTAAATTCAAGTGAGAATAAATATTAAAATTCAGAAATTTAGAGTAAATTTTATATTTCTGTAAAATACTTTAACACTTGAACCAAGGTGCAGGTAGCTTATTTTGTCATGCCGGTCATCTTTGTACCGCTCACTGCCCTTAACCATGATGTTATTGTAATAGTAAAAATTCCTAGGTTTTGGTTGAACAACTACAGTTATTTGGTTTTTCCTAGGAGGCTGTTTAGGGATATGGTGTTATGGTACTATGCACAGCCAGTGGAGATTGTTTTGGTTGAACAACAGCATGATTTCAGTCCCTGAGGAGATGGGCAAATTTTACAGTGGAGATTGTTACATTGTACTTTATAAATACCAATCAATTTTCAAGTAGGAAGAGTACTTGTTAGCATGCATGTTGGATTGGGAAAAATAGAGCTCAAGTTAAACACACAACTCGTATCATTTAATTTATCAATTGTATCAATTATAAAATGATATCTTCTTCCGTACTTAAGCAACAGCCAGAAGAAGCTACACTACTAAATCGGGACTTATAGCATGGGTTAAATTCTCGAATCCTAAAATGACACTGAAAATAATAATTAGACCGTACCTGCAAGTCAGGCCTTTGCATCCCCACCATAGAGTACAACTGCCTGAACATGATGTTATTTTGTTCTTGCATCCTAGTCCTCTCTTCCCGCTCCTCATTAATACGATTAAGTCGTTCTTGTACTAGGATTGCGTTCATTTCTTCCTGAGTGTACCTTTTCTGCAGCCCATCGTGTGTCACCCCAGATTGTGGATTGGTTGTCTTGGCTCGTGTGGATGTTTTCCCCAAATTAGAGTCAAGCACGCTCCCAGAGCCTCGCAACCTGCCATGTCTTGTTCCCCCAATAGCAGCAATGTACAAATTGCTGTCGTCCTCGGCAACATGTACCTCATCGGCCTTCCATTGGGTAACTTCTTCCTATGAGTTGCAACAGGTGAGTAAAATATATAATAGATAAATGTAGTTAATAAATTAAATATTAATGTAATTTTGTTGATATGTAGATTTGATTAGTGACTGGATCTGCCTCCATGGCTTGGCTGGGACTGTTAATTCAAAAATGTTGAGATGTAATTTCAATTTGATGCTATTCCTAGTTATGCCACGGTTGGGACTGTTAATTCAGGAACTGTACAATAAATGTACTGCTAATACAAACTGCACAATAACGAGGTTCTGTGATTATACAAAATTAACACTTACATAAACTTTTCTAGATCTTGCATCGGTGAATTGCAGCGAGTTGATATCGAAAGTTAAAGGCTCCATGGTAGTTCCAGACACGACCTCTGTCGGTTCACCATTTTCAGTAGCTTCAGACACGCCCTCTGCTGGTTCACTATTGTTAGTAGCTTCAGACATGGCCTTATTGGCTGACGCATATTGAGACAGCACAGGTGATTCTCCATTTTTGTCTCTACAATGCATATGTAGGTAAATCTCCTCCAATGTTGGAGTTCCTTTTTTTATCATTGCCTTCACATGAGAAGATCCGAAACAATAATTATTGAAGGTCAGATTTTCTAGTAAATTTGAAATATTTTCTAGTTATTAAGCTTACCAGTTTATCAACATGGTGAAGGGTGCTCGCTGAACCACCGTGATGGGGAACTGTAAATTTCATCGCTAGACGGTTTTTTTTGTTTTTTTCGCTCAACCCTTTCCAATCCTTAGTGTTGAAGATGTCACATAGACCGTGCCAATTTGGGGGATCAAGACACCAATACGGCACATTGGCCTTCCATAGATCTATGTCCCACTCATATTTATCGATGCAATGGCGCCTTGCTTTGCCAAGCTCCTCAGCGTACCTTTTGCAAGCTATGGCATCAAAGACTTTTCGACATTCGTCGACATCTTCCCCATGTTTGTATCTATATCTTTCCTTTAAAATAAGAAAAGGGTTGAAGCCTTAGCATATTAGTTAGTATTTAACAGCAAGCCTATCATCCAATACGGAAGCCTATCATCCTATACTAAATCCTATACTAAACCCTAAACCCTAAAGCGGTGAAGTTCTCCATTGATTTATCCCTCATTCAAACATTTGTTGCGAAAATATGATGAATCTATGGCCACTAATTCAGCTAATCCCAAACACTGGAATGCTATGTGGAATTGGGTAGTATAAAAAAATATGATTAAATAAAGGGTACCAGAAATGCCCTCTCGGCGTTGTTCTTTGCATTAATTGGAAAGGCGTTATAACTTCTTAATGGTTTCGGCATGTAATTAAGGGCAAGCCTAGTTATCACCCCAGCGATCTTCCTTGGATCTTTTTCGCATGAGAACTCATGTGGACCCACCCGCCATATCTCCGGTCGATCTTGAATAACATCTGTCGAGTCTGCTATAACTGCGGGCCCTCGTCCCTTTCTCTTTGCTGGTGTAATATCACATTCAGCTGCACTGTCCAAACTCTGGACATTCTGAATCTGCTGATCCGTCGTGCGCTTCCTCTTGTTGTTCTTAGTTGCTCTTGATCTTGGCAGACCAGATTTTTTTGGAGGCATATTGGTTGTCGTCTGGTATATTCCCAAAAAATAAAAGTAAGTGTGTTATAGGCAGCAAAGAAGTGTGGTGTATACGCAGATTTACTTGGTATAATTAGAGTATTTTATTTGCTAACCATTGTGGTTATTATCCATGGACTAATAACATTTTCTAACGAGGCAGCAACACAATTAAATTATGATTTGCATAGTACCAAATTTTTGCACCCACTAAAAAGAGTATTTTTTTTCATACAAATTGCAACATTTTTTTGTTACTGCAGTGACAGTGACATAATTGCATGAAACAGAAATGATATTAGTAAGATTGGAATGTCATTTATGCGACAAAGGAAAAAGGTATACACCAAACAATCACATATAAATTATAAGATGGAATGTCAATTCAAAAGCCAAGTGCAAAATTTGGTTCGATTGTGTAGTCAATTCAAAGGCCAAGTGCAAAATTTGCAGAGATAAGCACGTAACACTTAATAAATTTGAAAAAAATGTTTGAATTTACCTGAAGAGGAGGAGGGTAATATGAAATTTTTTCTAGGTTCAATCTACCTCCGACTCGGTAGATGTCGCTGTGCAAGAAAAGTTATGACCCTGATGTCGTGACTGTGCAAGAAAGGTGAAATTAAGAAGTCAGTGAATTTTGCAGATGTCATGATTTCAAAACGGTATGACCCTGATGTCGTGACTTACAACACTCTTATAAAGGGGCTGTGCAAGAATGGTGCAGAAGGCATGAGCCTGATGTGCAAGACCTACAACACTCTTTTAGAATAGAACTCTTTTAGCATATATTATACCTGACCCTTTAAAATAGAACTCCATTTTATCCTCTTATTTTATCCTTTTCTTCAAAAGATGCCCAAACTACCCTTCCCTCACTGGTTCTCTAAATCATGAAGAATAGTTCCGGTACTTTCCTTTTAACAAAACTGAGAAAGTAAGGACAAAAATAATATTCTTCAAACTTCAAACACTCAAACATTTCTTTGAATTTCAAAGCCAAAATCAGAAATGAAAATTAAGCTACTGTTAAGAGAGAAGAAATGGAAATTTCAGTATTTTTGTGTTTTTTATATTCTAATCTAGCCTAAGTATGATTCTTTTTCATGAATAAGTTTTTTAGGTATACTACATGGCACCCAACAAAGGAGGGGACAAAACTGGTATAGGTTAGAGAAAAAAATGCAACCAACTAGATAAAAGCTCATAATTTCTGAATTTTCTTGAATTCGGCCCCAAAAATAAGATAACATGTAGAGCATGATTGAATTTCTGCATTTAGGTTAAATTTTTTAGGTTTCAATTGACAGATGAATCAAAATAGGCTAAAATATCTCGCCTTTTAAAAAAGTGAAAAAGTCAATTGTTGAGTTGACTGAAAACTAAAATTGCTATTTTAATTGAAATAAAACCCCAGAAATTTATAAACACATATAATCACTAAATTTATACACTTGTGAATGTTTTTATTGCAAATATTATGTTCAGAACTCCAAAATTGAAAAATTGGGAAGAACATCTGATTTCATAATAAAACCAGTAAAAGGGTTTAGACTATACCCGTGTATGTTCCCTTTATCCTGCCAAAAATTAAGAGAGGAAGAGAAACAATTGATACCTCTGTTGAAGCATCAGAAACGAAATGTCATCTAGCTGCCCCTGAGCACTTTGCTACCCATCTTGCCCCTTTTTTCCAGCACTTTTACTTCTTCCCAACTGTCGAGCAAGCTAGATAGATGTAGATTAAAAGATGTAAAAAAAGAGCAGAGAATTTGGTCTTTGATCACCTTAGCAGCTAATCTATATTTAAAGGTGCACAACTACTGGCTTTTTGTTGTAATGCAATTATTAGCATTCTTTAAAATCAATTCCAAACATGTCTTACAGAACTATACTAAATATTGCAATATATGAATGAATGATGCACTTCTTAAAAAAGCTTTTTTTTGACAAGATGAACTGTTGAAAAAAGAAAGTTACAATTTTGTGCATTTCTTTTCTGACAAGATGCTATGTTGCAATTTCAATTATGTATGAATTAACCTTCAAATTCCAGTTTCTTTGAGTGATGATATTAATCCAAATTAGAAAACCCTAAGTTTTTGTCAAAAAATCAAAACCAAAACTTGTTATCAATCCCAAACCTCTGTACCAGCACTACACCCAGCCACAGTCGAAAACTTAGGGTTGAACCAAACTGGTATAGGTTAGAGAAAAAAACAAACAACTAGATAAAAGCTCATAATTTCTGAATTTTCTTGAATTAGGCCCCAAAACTAAAGGGATTTTCTCAATTAAAAAAAGCTTTCATTTACATAAAGACAATGATCCAAGTTTTCTGAGTTGATTTTCTCAATTACAAAGAAACACATGTACAGGTTGAGAGAGCTACCTCTGCGTGTATGTAGCTCCGCCTCTGCCTCCGAGAATTGAGAGAGCTACCTCCGGTGGTTGAATCTACATCCTTGCGAGTTGGTCACTTTCTTGGCGAGAGTGATTCAGAGCGAAAGGGAGACTGTTCCAAAATACCTCCTGTGGCTGAATCCACCTCCGAAGTATGAATCGGGACTAGTGGAAAGAGGTAAAGAGGGAAAGACGAAGAGAGGTGTTAAGGGCAAGTACGAATTTTGCTGAGGCGGCTAAGTAGTGGATCTGAGAGGGATTTCGTGAAGGGGTTTCGGAATTCTGATCCTCTCCATGACATAATATCCCCAAATGAGTATATCTGAATCTCAAAGCCCTCTTATTAATCCTACCCCGAATATCAAAGCCAAGTGCAAAGTATACCCTGCTGAGCCCGAATCTCTAATCTGTTGGTGATTTAATCTCACACCGTGAATTTAGAGTAATAATACACAGTACCTGAGAGAAACATACCCTATGGAAATCAAGGAGGGAAAATTGGATCGCCAATTTTTTTGTTATTGACAGAGGGGTTTCTCCTTTCTTCAGTTTGTCGGAAATGGTTGGTATATATAAATCATATATGTGATGCGCTGCTTTAACTCAAAACTGCTCTGTTCATAGAACCCCCCAAATTTGAGAGGGAAGTGAAACAGCACCCGGGAACTTGATTTTAGACCAAAGTAGATAAAGTGTCACACGTGTCTGATGCCTATTGGCCAGTAATTTATGGGCCCCTGTTATCAGTGAAGCCAGTTCCAGAATAGTAAGAAGTGGAATTTTTTAAATTATGTACTAATTACATGTGAATTATGGGGGAGTATATATTTGTACATAATTAAGATATAAATTTTGTAAATTATGTAGTAATTATATTTTGTTATTTTAATTATAGATGTACATGTCATGACTATTTGATGAATAAAATTCAATTTATTATGTACTATTGTTGATTTGCATGATATGTTGTTATTTTCTAATTAATGCATAAAATTGGCCCTTTTGTGTTTTTAAACAAATATAAGTAAAATTTGCACGATAGTGAATGTCGTGCATCGATCGGTCCATCGATCGGGACCTTCAATAATTAATTTCTGAAATTATAAATATTTAAATTTAGAATTTAAGCTACTAATCTATAATTGTGTTAACAATTCATATATGCTACATACTTGTCATGCAACAACAACAACAATTGTTGAGGCTAATGAAGAAAGAAAAAAATTGGTCGTGCATCGATCGATCGGGACTGTTACAATTATAGATTACTAGCTTAAATTTGACGTGTGAAAATTTGGTCGAAATCTACGTTCATTTTGACATCCATCAAGCCTGCGGACTATCATGCCATCGAATGGCTATAATCACATCACGTCGGATCGAAGCTTATACATAACCAAATTCAAAATCATTTCTATTGTGTATGTAAAGGGTTATCCCTTGATCATTTTAAAGTTAAATTTGAATCATTTGGAGAAAAATCAACCGTCGATTTGACACGTGAAAATGAACGGTCCACATTTAATAACACTCTTATAAAGGTCAAATGAATTTGAAATTGTAAAAATTTTATATTTGTGGAGAAGAATCTTCACATAATATGGTAAATTTTAGTTATTTATTTATTGGAATTTTGGGCATATAATTTAGTGTGCAATTATTATCTTATTAGCTACTGGGTTAATCAGAGCCGTAAGATTATGTGAGGAACGATTCAGATTTAAAAGGAGGCCTCCATTTCAGTAGATGAATTAATAGGGGTCATGATGCTCAGGTAACACCATCTATCAGGTAGAAATCTGCACCATCGGAAGGCAACCTAAACATCAACATTCGTGCTACATTGATCAGGCGGCTATATTTGGTACTTCTAATTTGATATTAACTCAGAGTATTTAGGAGGGGAGTAAAGGGTGAAATGAGATGGTCTTCGCAGAGAATTCAGATCCAGTGCAGTAACTCAATTGTTGAGTTTTGATCCACACCGTACACGCAGAGAATTCAGATCCAGAATTCAGATCCACCGAATACGCACCGTACACGTCTAAACTCAATTGTTGGTTTACTTTAGGGGATCCGGACTCCTTCGCAGATAGGTGAAGGACTTGGGGTTTTTTGAAAATCAAATCGAAAAGACGCGAAGGACTTGGTGTTTTTTGAAAATCAAATCCAAAAAACCCTTCTCCTCCCAAATAGAATCTACCTCTGAGAAATCCCTTCTCCTCCCAAATCTGTGTCTCTTTCCTTCTTGCGATCCAGAAACCCTAGGGTTTTGGCTTTGCGTCAAGGCTAAACTCGGGTCTTGGCTGCCTCTTTCTTGGTGCTGGCTGGCGTTGCATTGGCGAGGCGACGCAAGGCGAGGCGACGCACGGCGAGGCGACGCAAGGCGTTGCTTCTGCTTCGGGAAGGCTAAACCCTAGGCTAAACTCGGGTCTTGGGGAGGCGACGCAAGGTGCCTTGGAACCGGCCAAAGTGGGTGGCACAAGCGAATCTGGTAAATATTCCTCTCCTTATCTGGTTGTAGTCTCGGGAAAATTTCTACCCAAATTTCTGAGTTATTTTGAGATTGAATTATTTTGAATGGGGTTTTGATATGTATTAGAACTTTAGAAGTTGTGTCTCCTCTTTAGGATACACAGAACTAAGATAGATAAATTTCTTTTAGCACATGTAAATTTCTTTCCTGATAAACAAATGTCCATTAGCACATGTAAATTAGGCAAGTATGAATGACAAAACAATGCGAGTCATTGGTCGGTTCCGTCTGAGAAACTCTAGTTTAAAACAAGCAGAATTCTTCATTGTTGCTGGGCCTGTATACATACCAATTCAATGATTAAAGAGAGAGAAAAGACATAGATTTAGGTGTGCAAGTACAATGTGCATATATATACAGTTTATATTTTCTAAAGCGAATCTCTGTTCTCTCTCTTCTCTTACATCATTGCCAAAATTTCTGCTATCTCCCTTCCCTTCAGTCATCTGTTTGTTCTCTGTTAGACTCTTCATAAAAAAAATTGCAAAAGAAAGAACTCAAATCCAGTTACTCCTATCTCTACTGATTTGCCTTGTGAGGTTCTTGCTCTCTCTCCAGAAATGTTGAATCCGCTCCAAAGGTGGGGCTACTACTTTCCTCTCACTAATTTCATGCTTATTTTTATATGCTACAATTAATCAATTCCAATCAGGTTTCGGACTAGTGTTTCTCCTATAATGCATATATGAATTTCGCATCATTGATGAACTAGTAGCATAGTATGACATTTTGAAAATTTGAGTGAAGTTCTGATTGAAGAAACAAAAAAATGCGATTCACTAATCGCTCTCTACGTATTTGTTTCTTTTACATAAAACAATGGAACTTATTTTTATAAACAAATTGTGATCTGCATTGAGATGGTTTTACTATAGAGATGTATGGGTACAACACACATTAATTTCTTTTTATACGACACGATATGGTTGTATGAAATTATGCTTATATAAACTTGGGTTGTGCACATGTGTTATGTATGTTGGTGTTTATTGCTTGCTTTATTCTAAATGTATTCTCTTCTGATGGATTGAGAGAGACTCCAGAGAAGAAATACATGACGAAAGATCACAGAAATTTTGACGGGGTGACTAAATATGGATAAACATCAAAGTTTAGTGACCAAAAACGGATAATTAAAAGTTCAGCGACTAAAAGTAGATTGTAGTATATAAATTCAGAAAATATAATCCCCTTCTGGGAATATGTATGCTAGGCTAACACCTTCTGTTTGTGGTGTATGCATGTAGTTTATGTTTCCCACATTGATGTAGTTTATGTTTCCCAATTGTGTGTTGAGCCCAAACCACAACATATTGCCAATACCACAACATATGGCCAATACACTCTAAAAAAAACATTCTTTGAAAATTGTTTTTTTTTTTTTTCTATTTGTTATTTCTGAAAGTATCAGCTTTTATGTCATTTTTCAAAAATATGAAATTCCCACATTGATGCAGCCACTATAGTTAACTAAGGAAATGAAAAGAAACTTGGTATTTCTGATAATGTACTGGTATTTCTGGTATTTTTTTTGCAGAGTTTAAGCTCCAAACCATATACTCTTTTAATTAAGTGGAGAAGGTTTATTTAAAGTTCGAGTTTAGGGTTTAGGATTTAGATTTGTGTGCTGCCTAATTTAGATTTATTTTGCCTCTGTTGTTGCCTAATTTAGATTTAGTTTAGGGTTTAGGATTTAGATTTGTGTGCTGCCTAATTTAGATTTGTGTGCTTCCTAATTTAGATTTGTGTGCTGCCTAATTTAGATTTAGATTTATTCATGAACCCTTCCAATCGTTCCAATTATTTGTATATATACTTTAATTAATCGTTCAAATTTGTATACAGATTACATGGCTGAACCCGGTTCACCCGTCTCGCAGCCCGAGGCCACTGTTATCCGATCAAGTGGGAGAACAAAGAGTTGTGCAGCCAAACGCGTGTTGCACCCGTCCACATATTATATCCGATCAAATCCAAACGTGACATGGGCACCGCTGCCGTCAGATGCCTCCGACCCCAATCCGGCATTGCCTAAATCCCCCGAGACCCCAGCAAATGTGCCACTGTCTGAACCCGATGCCCCCCACCCGAGACCCCCGAGACACCCGATGCCCCCCACCCGACGTTCGTCAAGGCTAAACAAGGCTGTTCCAAGTGAAGCCACAGAAGCAGCCACAGTCGCAGCAATAGACGCAGCCGTAGATGCAGCCACAGCCACAGACGCAGCCACAGACGCAACCGTAGCGATGATGGACAGTTCAGACGATGTTGCGATAGATGCAGCCACAGCCGCAAACTCAGTGGACAGTTCAGATCATGTTGCGATGACCGCAGACTCAGTGCCACTGTCTGAACCATCACCCCATGCTGCCCTCCCACCATCTCCACTGCCTAATCCAGCTGAACCACAGAAAGAAAAAAATTCTGGCAAACGCAAGAGCTCGGGCATGATGCCCCCCACCCGACGTTCGTCAAGGCTAAACACGGCTGTTCCAAGTGCAGCCACAGTCGCAGCCACAGTCGCAGCCACAGACGCAGCCGTAGTCGCAGCCACAGTCGCAGCCACAGACGCACCCGTAGTCGCAGCCACAGTCGCAGCCTCTGTTGTTGCCGTAGATGCAGCCACAGACGCAGACCAGACTGCAGAGGCTGAGACATCTGCAGCCGCTGGCGCTGAGGCCGCTGGCGCTGAGGCATTTCCAGCATCAGTTACACACTCAGCCGCTGGCGCTGAGGCATCTGCAGCCGTAGACCAGACTGCGGAGGCCTATTTCTCAGAGGGCTATTCGGACAGTTCAGACGATGATGATGTAACCGCAGACTCAACTACGACCAACGCGTCAGGTTGCTCGACTGAATCTGTACCGGTATTGGACGATGATGGCAGTAGGAGGTACCATAAGCGTGTAAGCCTACGTGAATGTCCTGAAGCCCGTGTATTAAGTGGTGAAGACCTGGATTGGTCGGCTGATAAATTGGAGACTCGCAAGAGAAAGAGATTAAGTAGGAAGAAGAAGTCTGATGTGAGGTGTGGACGGGGCCCAGGCAGACCGCGTGACCCGGTTCACCCAGATAGCAGGCCCAAGCTGAAAATTGTTGGTGATCGGGAGTTCACATCAGAACCTATGTGCTCCAAAATAAGGGTTGCCACATGTGAATGCTTGCCGGGACCCATCAGGTCGTTCAACATCTTTCCAACAAGGGTGAGGTTACAAATCCTTCGTAAATTCTTGCAGCGGTACTCCTGGGCTGATGGCGAAGATGTCGGGCTTTGTCTCGATGTCTTTGAGAGAATAGCTGCTGATGCTTACAGCCGTGTACTGGTCCAGACCAGGAAAAAATACACTGAGAAAATCAGCCATGACAAGGAGGAGTGGAAGGAATTTTGTCCACAGTGGTGTAAGAATTTGGACCACTGGAAGGGTCTGTGCGACATATTTAAGAATCCCAATTGGGAGAAAAGTTCAACAATCAACCGAAATAACAAACTAGTTCACGGAAAGGGAGTCGCTAGTCATGTGGGTGGATCCAGGAGCTCGTACAGGCACAAGATGAAATTGGTATTTCTTTTTTTTAATTAATACGTTACATGACAATTCTTTCCATCATAAATTGCATTGACTAACATCTTATGATGCCTTACTTAAATTCCAGATTGCTGAGAAGGGGACTTCTGTTGATTTGAAGGATGTATTTGACCGAACTCACTTGAGGAAGGAGTCGAACGAGTACGTCAATAAAAGGGCAAAAGACGCAGCGGTATGCAATATTTCATTTCCTTTGTACAATATTTCATTTCAATTCAGGGGCCTTAATTAATGAACCTCTGTTATTGCACTTCAATGATAATTGTAAAAATTATTCACATTTAAGTATTGTATAGAAACTTGATCAAGCCAAAAATCGATGAGAGTTTGTACTAAAATTCTATTGCATAATTAAATTTTAATGAGTACAATATAATGGAAAAGGACTGCTAACTTGCTAGAGTTATAGTTCAATAGCATAAAACTTGTGAATGTCCTATGAAAAAATATGTTGCTGATGCTGTGAAGATATCATTTTTTTTCAATAACAAGTGTGATGACATTTTCAGTAGCATAATCCTTTTTTTTCAATAGCATAATCCTTTTGTTTTTCAATGTAGAACAACTTTCAAGCACTGAAAGAGACACATGGTAACGGGTTGGACGATGAAGTGATCTGGGACATAGCTGTCAAGGGAGAGGACAAGAGAGGCCGGTTGTACGGCTTTGGCAGAGCTTCAAGAAAGTCAAGAGCCAATCGGGAGGCTGAGGCAATGGAGGCTACTGTATCACCCACCAAAAGCACCGCCACCTCGGCTAAAAAAAAACAAAAAACATTCACGGCTGATGAGGTTCAAGCGTTACTAAAGGATACACTAGCCAAGGCACAAGAAGGGTTTGCCGAGAAGATAGCTGATCAAGAGAAGCGACACATTGCAGAAATGGAAGCGAATAAAGCAGAAACAAGGTACAGGAGGATGGCTTTAGACGAGCTCCATAAACGTGCAGGATATCAATCTCCTGCATTCACTGTAAGTCCAATGACCCGCAAAATGTAGTTTACTCCATTGCATATTATACCTCCGCATATTTACTTTTGCTAAATCTTGTTAGGAGGGGACATCAAATGTCGAGGCACCTGGTGGTAGTAGGGGCAATCAAGAAGGGGGAGAGGAGGGAAACCAAGAAGCGGGAGAGGAACCTTGATCCGGGACCTCTGTTATTGCCAAGCCGCTGCCGTGGTCTAACAGTTCTAATGCAGTAATTGTAAAAATGCGCTAACAATATTAAGTTGCATGTGTTAATGTTCCCCAAATTTATATGTTTTCTGTCCAATTAAGTAGGATGTGTTAATTCTGAACATTTAAGTAGCAGGTGTTAATTCTGAACAATTAAGTAGGATGTGGTAATTATGCATTTTCTTGCAGTGAGCGCTGCTAAATACAAATGAATTTGGCTAAAGCCAATTTTCTTGTTCTGAATTTTCTTGTTCTGAATTTGGGGCATTTTCTTATTATGAATTTTCTTGTTCTGAATTTGGGGCATTTTCTTATTCTGAATTTGGGGCATTTTCTTATTCTGAATTTGGGGCATTTTCTTGTTCTGAATGGTTCTTGTTATGAATTTGGGGCAAAACATTATTGTGACAAGTGTTACATTCACTGCTCTGTTAAATACCCATGAATTGGGCTGACTACATGAATTGGCTAATATTATGCGTACAATTTGGGTACGCAAGAAGAAATATTTGAAGTCACCAAAGAAATGCCACTATTTATATCGGTCTGCCCATGGAAATATTAATTGCTCTCTGGCTCCAAAACAAAAAAAATCAACACAGACCCACTTTGAGCATTATTACATTTTCATCGGCCTCTTCCTCGTTTTTTGGCTTAGAAGCGATAGTCCCTCCCTTCCCTCTCTCTGCCTCGCCCTACCTCTCTCTCTCTCTCTCTCTCTAATCTATCTTGCTATACCTCTCTCTAATCCCTCCTCTCTCTCTCAACGATAGAGGAGTAAATTAGTGTACTCGCCCTACCTCTCTGCCGCGCCCTACCTCTCTGCCGGTGCAAATTCTCTCAATAGGTACATAATTTCTTGGAATGTAAAAATTGAAGATGTGAATTAGTGTACTCTCAATTTCAACCTTCACTTGCTAATTTGGTTTGTACATTAGCAAACAATAACATCTTATGGGGAATGGTACTGGACCTTAGCTTGTGCACTTTAGGTGTTTGATGTAATGTCTAAGAGAACTTGGTAGCCAATAACGGACCAGCAATCGAGTGGTATAGGTAACTTCATATGGCCACTCACAATCGTGAGTGGATGTACAACAACCGAACACGAGTTGCACCCGAATTTGTTAGTGGTGTTCAAGAATTTGCACGGGTGGCATTATCCAAACCCGATGTTGTCACTATCGACGCAAATGGAAGGAAATGTATCCCTTGTCCTTGTAAAAAATGCGCAAACCTATATCGTCGAGATGTGGAAACCGTGAAGATACACCTTTATAAACACGGTTTTTGCGCCTTATATGGGGTTTGGCACAAGCACGGGGAGTCGATTCCCGAGGAAGCTCTCAATTCCCCATCCCCTCCACCAACTGATCAAATGGGAGATATGTTAAGGGCCGCCGCTGGACCAAGTTTCGATTGGGACGATGACCAACCCACCGGAATAGCCAAAAAATTCTTCGACATGCTAGCCGCATCGGAAACACCTCTTTGGGAAGAGAACTTGAACGGTCCTTTCAAATGCGAAAACCACACCATATTGTCGGCGGTCACGCAAGCCTTAGCGTTAAAGTCGGAACACCAATTGAGCCAAAAATGCTATGATGGGATGATGAGCCTCATTAATAGCATGCTTCCTCCTAGTTCAAAAATGCCGGATAATTTCTACAAATCGAAGCGATTGATCGAGGGGTTGGGCATGGAACATAAGAAGATAGATGTATGCCCAAACTTTTGTATGCTTTATTACAATAACAACGAGGACAAGACATGTTGCGATGTATGTCAAGAATCGAGATATAAGCCACCGGGACCAAATAAAGTTGCAAAACCCGTTCCACAAAAGACACTACGTTACCTTCCTATCACCCCAAGATTACAAAGGATGTACATGACCGAATCAAATGCGAAAAATATGAGATGGCACAAGGAGGGTAAGCGTGACAAACCCGGGATTATGGTGCACCCGGCCGATGGTGAGGCTTGGAAGCATTTCATGGAGAAGTATCCGGAATTCGCAAAAGAGGTGAGAAATGTGGTGTTCGGTATAACAACGGATGGATTCATGCCTTTCAACTCTAGTGCAGCTCCGTATTCATGTTGGCCGGTGTTTATCTTTCCATATAACCTACCACCGGGGATGATAATGAAAGAAGATACCATGTTCCTCGCGCTTGTCATCCCCGGACCAAAGCATCCGGGTCGTGACATTGACATTCTTCTTGAACCGTTAATTGACGAGTTGAATAAATTGTGGTTGGGAGAAATGACATGGGATGCATATAGAAAGGAGAATTTCAAGATGCGTGCATCACTTATTTGGACGGTGAGTGATTATCCCGCTTATGAAATGCTATGTGGGTGGGGTACACATGGACGATTGGCGTGCTATTATTGTCAAGAGAAAACAAAGGCATTTCGCCTAGTGTACGGTGGGAAACCAG
The DNA here is from genome assembly GCA_025461045.1 of Carex parvula. NCBI lineage: Eukaryota > Viridiplantae > Streptophyta > Magnoliopsida > Poales > Cyperaceae > Carex > Carex parvula. Next base: position 87,688 of record JAJGRW010000934.1, on the reverse strand, counting down.
TTTGGTTCGATTGTCATAGATGCATGCTGCCTCCGAATCACCCCTTTCGTCGAGACAAAAAGAATTTCATAAAAGGAAGAGCCGAGTACGATGGGCCACCTCACATAAAAACGGGTGAGGAGATTCTCGAGGAAGTGAGCCAACTTGATGAGATCGTATGGGGCAAAACTAAGGGCTTAGACCAACTTCCGGGTTATAATGATACCCACCATTGGCAAAAGAAGAGTATCTTTTGGAGTTTACCATATTGGAAGGACAATCTTTTGCCTCACAATATAGACATTATGCATTTGGAGAAGAACTTTGCGGATAATTTGATTTACACGCTCTTAAGCATAGGTGGCAAAACCAAGGATAATGAAAAATCAAGGAAAGATTTGGCTCTCCTTTGCGATCGTCCCAGTCAGCACTTAACCCCTCACCCTCGAATCCCGGGAAAGATGATAAAAAATAAGGCTCCCTATGCACTTACTTTAGTGCAAAAGCGGAAAGTTTTGACATGGCTAAAGGACTTAGTAAGGTTTCCCGATGGGTATGCATCGAATTGGTCAAGGTGTGTTAACATCACAACATGTACCCTTACTGGGCTAAAGAGCCATGATATGCATGTGTTCATGGAGCGCCTACTTCCCGTCGCATTTCGTGACTTTGTTCCCGATGAGGTTTGGGATGTTTTATGTGAGATTTCAAGCTTTTTTAGAGAGATATGTGCCAAGGAGCTCTTACCATCCCGTATCGACCAATTAGAAAAGGATATTCGTGTTACAATTTGCAAAATGGAAAAAAATTTCCCGCCAAGTTTCTTCGATTCAATGGAGCATCTTGTGGTGCATGTAGCACACGAGGCTAGATTGGGTGGGCCCGTATCGTCCCGATGGATGTTCCCATGTGAAAGGTTTGTTGTTTTTCTACGGTTCTTTTTAATTACATAATGAAACACTACTTAACTAACCGCACTAACTCTTTATATTATAGGCGTAACAAAGAACAAAGGATGAGAGTGACGAACAAGGCACGTGTGGAGGGTTCAATTGTCGAGGCTACAATTGTCAAAGAGATGTCAACCTTTTGCTCAAATTATTTTGAAGAAAATCCTCGAAATGGCCAACAACAAGTTACAAAGAGTAAACCTTTGCAGGGAGGACTATCGGTATTTTATAATCTTGGCCGTCACCATGGAAAGGAAAATCGATTAGTACTCAATGACAAGGACTATAAAGCAGCACACTACTATGTCCTTCAAAACTGCCCCGAGATCCGTGACAAGTATGAAAGGTACAATCCTAATAAATGTTTGTCTGGATGATCTTAAAAATAATCAAGATCTTATTTTTATCTTGCATCCTAGTCAGAATGTTTACCTTGCATGCTAGTCAAACTATCAAAATCTTATTTGTGTATATGCTGGAATTTGTAGCGAGTTCGATACATGCATGCTCAACAGTGGTACAAGACCGCAGGATTTGGACAAAGTTCGTCAAGAGAGTTACGGAGATTGGTTACGAGAAAAGGTACTCTCTATTGATGATTGTGATAATTACATCCGAAAGGCGGGACTCAAGCCATCTAAAGTCGCAAACTTCTACGAAGTGTACGATATAAACGGGTTTAGATTTCACACCGAAAAATATGGGCAAAACAAGGCAACAAAAAGTAGCGGTGTATGCATCAAAGGAGAGTGGGATGAAAACGGGGAGCAACACGACTACTACGGAATTCTTCAAGATATAGTTGAGCTAAATTATGATGGAGGCAACAAGGTTGCTCTCTTTAAGTGTATTTGGTTTGACATTACAAATGGGGTAAAAAAAGACAAAACACATGGAATTGTCGAGGTGAAACACGCGTCTCGGCTAAAAGGTTTTGAGCCGTATGTATTGGCATGTCAAGCAATTCAAGTAGTCTACATTCCCTATGCATCGGATACCCCTCTAAGACGCCAATGGTGGGTAGCAATGAAAACAAGCCCGAAAGGCAAGTTTCGCGTCGAGGAGGTTGTCGATGACAACATCGAATTTTACCAAGAGGAAATGACGGATAATCCGGTATTGGAACCAAATGAAGAGGGCTTTAATTGGGACAATGAGGTAATTAGAGAAAATGAGTGCGAACTAGTAGATGATACGATGGAGATTTCACCAATAGTGGCGGGTAACGAGAACCCTATAGAGGAAGGTGAAGAAGGTTATGACACGGAGCAAGAGTATGACATGCAAGAAATTGAGGAAGGACTTGGTTACGGCCTAAACCTTGAAGATCAATCCGATGAAGATGGTTATTAATTGGTAATTCTTTGTGTCATGTGTTGCATGGGAATTTGCCAACCATATAAAGTTTGTTTGTATAATTATAATAAACACAACAATATATATATATATATTGGATATGGAACTTGTTAAAGCATAACTGCATGGTTGAAAATAATAACAAATTGATTAAGATGGCTATTATTTGAAATTCTCATAGGAGAAGGCAATTAATGAAGGAGCGAAGGCAATTAATGAAGGCTCTACTTATCGCTTGCTCGTCCTCTCAATAACTTTCTAATGTTCATTCTCAAGCCCAAAATTTCAAGATTCTACAATTTAAGTTTCCGAATTATTTGTGTATCTCATTTATTTTGTAATATACTGCTCTAATTCCTTTTGCTATGATTTACAAAATATATTCAATTTGAAAGGAGAGATCAAATTTCCTTCTAAATTTGAACAATATTAAGTAGGATGTGAACAAATTAATATACTGCTGTAATGTATCCCTTGCTGTAATTTACAACAATATATATTCAATTTGAATGGAGAGATCAAATATATAATAGAAGTAACTGTCCAGAAGTTCAATACTTGTTGCAAGGGTAGGCCCATGCAACAAATAGTTCTCAAAAATCGTCAAAACTTGTTGCATGGGTTACCCTTGCAACAAATATTTCTCAAATAATCCTCCAAACTTGTTGCATGGGTTACCCTTGCAACTGTTTAGTCTAGATTCTGGAGATTTGTTGCAAGGGTAAGCCCATGCAACAAATAGTTCTCAAATACTTGTTGCATGGGTTACCCTTGCAACTGTTTAGTCTCAATTCGGGAGACTTGTTGCAAGGGTATGAGATGAGTTGTTGCATGGACATTCATTAAAATATACTTTCTATCTTTGCTGGCGGGTCACGGGTCATCAAATATTTGTTGCAAGGGTAAATAAGAAGCAGTTGCAAGGGTAACCATCAGACTTATTGCATGGGTAACTGTTGCATGGGCCACCCTTGCAACAAGTTTGACTGTGTCAGAAATGCCAATATTTGTTGCATGGACACTACTTACCCTTGCAACAAAGATTTTTACCCATGCAACAAACCCAGATTCTAGTAGTGAAAGAATTGTTAATTTAGAGAGAGCATAGAGAGTTAGTGTCTAAATATGAAATAGAGTTTTGGGTTAGTGCTATTTCTTATTCATCCAGACGCAAGTTCCGTACTGAAACCGCTCTGACAAGGCCTTCAATCCATCAAGTTCCGTACTAATAAATTAAGTGTTAAACTTCAACTCATCAAGTAATTTATTAGTGTCTAAATATGAAAAAGCCTTCAACCCATCAAGTTCCGTACTGAAACTGCTCTGACAACAAATGCTGAGTTTAAATGTCCTTAACGAGATCCGACACTAAGAATTGTTTTCTCGGGCGATAATCATGGCGATTTTTAGCGATTGAGAAAAAAAAATACAACAAAAAAAGAGAGAAAAACAAAAGAGAAATAAATCCATCGCTTCTGTAGATAATGGCTATACAGAAAGCCCGTCAATTGGATTTGGCCCGAGCTCAATTTCGCTCGCTCATGGCGTTTGGCCCAAATTTCTTTGGCGATGAGAATGCGATCGCTCATATAAGTCTACGCTTCTTATGCGTCCCCCTCGGCAACCACATAAGCACGAATTGCCTGTGCGGGAGCCAAAATTTTCGGTGATTGCGACACGTATTGC